>OY755237.1:93460773-93989687 GCA_963576725.1 Azorinus chamasolen | reverse complement strand
AAGCAAATGCGCAAATAAGTGCAACACTACGGCACGTCTTTCAGGTTCGTTGCGAGGACAATGTCACTAAATTAGCAGTCAAATCCACTCAAACATGCTGATAACAGTTATAAAATTACGAAATACATGTACATGTACATGAATTAGAATTGAATTTGAATTGAATTGTATACACATTTCTAAAATATCCACTGAAATCTATAACATATATATTTTGAAAGGAAGGTATGAATTGAATAAAACAGTTCTGTAGATTTTTACGTTTGGTTCTCTCTGTCATTTCGTTTGTTAGTGAGCATAATTTTTGCGTTTCTTTTCCTTTCGCAAACAATAATTATATATCTCTTTGTTTCCTCTCTCTTCTTTGTTAATGTCTCTTTCTCGCATTCTTTTTTTCTCTCTATTTGTCTGTAACCAAGTCTGTCACATGTCTCTCGAATCTCTGTGTCATTAATATGTCTCATAGACAATGTATTTCTTTTTTTGTGTCTGTATCTCATATCCCTTCCTCTATATCAGTTCCTTTTTCTAGCTTTTCAAATTTTCGTTGAATTCTTTCTTCTTACCTTCCTCCCTTCCTACCTCTATCCCCTCTCTCTTCCTCCCTCCTCTCCCTCTCTCTCTTTCTCTCTCACTGTCCTTGTCTCTGTCTATCTGTCGTTTGTATTTATGTCTATCTGTCTGTCTTGATGCCTGACTGCCTGCCTGTCTGTCTGTCTTTATGTCTGTCTGTCTGTCTGCCTGTCTGTCTGTCTGTCTGCCTGAATGCTAGATCTATCTACCTACCTACCTTACATACTTACCTATCTACATACCCACCTGCCTACCTACCTACCTACCTACCTACCTACCTACCTACCCACCTACCTTATATACTTACCTATCTACATACCCACCTGCCTACCTACCTACCTACCTACCTTATATACTTACCCATCTACATACCCACCTACCTACCTACCTACCTTATATACTTACCCATCTACATACCCACCTGCCTACCTACCTACCTACCTTATATACTTACCCATCTACATACCCACCTACCTACCCATCCACCCACCCACCCACCAACCCACCCACCTTCTCTGACTTTGTTTCTCTGACAATAATCTATCTCTGTCTCTCTCTGGCTGTCTCTGTCTGGCTGTCTCTGTCTCTCTCTCTATGTCTCTGGCTGTCTCTGTATGTATGTCTGTCTGTCTGTCTGTCTGTGTGTGTCTCTCTTTCCGAATTTCTCTCTTTGCTCGCGTGTATCTGAGCGTCTTGTTCTCTCTATATATGTAAGTATGTGTATGTCTTTCTAGGTTCCATTCTGTCTGTCTGTCTAAAATTGCGTGTATAAGCCATATAGTTTTTCTGTGTGTGTAATCTATACAAACATTTATTATATCTCTCTTCAACATATTACATAACTGTTTAATTGTTATTACAGTGGTTTAAACCTTTTCAGTTGTGATTTGATAATCAGCCACGTGTATTTGATTGGAAGCCTTTCATTCTGGCATACAGTGGTATCAACCCTTTACTCCATACCCACGCCTTTCTACGTATCTGCAAACAGAGTAGACCCAGATCAGACGAGTACTACAGAAGCCGTCTGATCCGAGAGTCTGCTCTGTTTACTGATGATATACATATAGACATGATTCTACAGGTTCTACCATGGCCAAACGTGTCTTTGGCAATGTGCTCTTATAATAATTAATGTACTTAATATTCATCATGTCATTATTTCGTACATGAATATTCACGCAATAAAGGATTGAGTCTCTTTGTAAGGTTGCATTAAAATAATGATAACCGTGTTTGTGAACAGCATTGTGCCTGATTCGGATCCAAAATGAATAACAGCCGGGTTTTTTTTTATATAAAAAAGAATAAAAACACGTACATGGAAGGCAGTCTTGTTTAGATGTTTTCACTATTGCAAACTACAATGCTATATTAAACTAAAAAAAATGTTTAAATTAAAAAAAAAGAAAAAAAAAGAAAAGGGTAAGTATCAAGTTGGCGCAGTGGTTCCGGCGTCAGGATGGGCCGTGAGGACCACCAGGCGTCGGAGATCATGCTGCTTTAGGCTCAGATGAAAGATCAGGTCGTTAGATAAACCCACTACGCCACGGCTCACCCGCTATTTCACAACACAGTTTACCTATATAATGACTACTTTGGATATATAAATAGAATAGTTACACGATCTAAATCAGGCGTAAAAATAGATATGAAAGATTCATTAAAATGATTTACTTCAAACCAAAAGTGTCGACTTTGGATATATAAATAGAATAGTCACGTGATCTGAACCAGAATAGATATGATAGAAAGATAATAGGCAATTCAGTTAAAACAATTTATTTCAATCCATTCAAATCGCTCTGTTAAATTTATGATAAAAAACCCGGACCAATTATTACTTTGAAACATCGTAAAGGAAGATCTACCTGGTGCGATATATTTTACCGGTTCCTGAATAAATTCTTGTGCAAGGGAGCCTGTTATAATAATTATTTATAAAATATAAACAAGAGTTATCCTTCTTATTTCGCCGACGCCTGTAATGCCACCACTTAGAAAGGCGAGTGATTAAGCCCTCCTTGATGTATTTTACCAATCTTAGAAGGTAAAACGCAAATGTACACGACTGGTGTAAGGAACAGAACAGCCCTGTATATAATATACATGTACACGGCTAACAGAACAGTCCTGTATACAATACACATATACACGGCTAATAGAACAGCCCTGTATACAATACACATGTACACGGCTAATAGAACAGACCTGTATACAATACACATGTACACGGCTAACAGAACAGACCTGTATACAATATATACAATATACATGTACACGGCTGACAGAACAGCCCTGTATATAATATACATGTACACGGCTAACAGAACAGACCTGTATACAATACACATGTATAGTCAAACAAATAGGTCTGACGTGTCAAAGGTCAGCCGAGTCCATTGTTTAGGGAGATCAGCATTCCACATGTTCTCGGGCCATTTTTTAAACAGACGAGTTTAGTATATAAGATAAAAATGAAGGTGGAATTGGTGTCAGCAGTTTAGCGCAGTGGGTAAAGTCAAGTCTAGGTACGCAGAAAACATTGCGAGAGTAGTTTTTTATTGAGCGTGGGTTCGAATCCCGTGTCGACCTTAAACTTTTTTTTCATTCTGAATGAATAGTAGAGTATTATTTTATGTCATATTGTATAATTGTAATGGCCATTTATACACATGTTCGTCAATGTTAGGGAAGGGTGCCTTTGTTTGAGTTCGAGTCCTATATTAGCCATATTTTCAATAATAAATCGATGCTAAAATATGAATATCAATATAAGTCTTAGCAAATGTCTTGTACAAGTGGCTTATTAATGCACAACAAAACTAACGCTGTTAAGGGGACTTTCTTTAATATTTTTAGCAAAAAAAAATAAAAATGTTTTAGGTTGATGCGAGACTCGAACCTGCGCCTAATAAAATGTTCGCCGATCATATACTTCTTTATGGCCCTACGACTTGTCCACTACGCTATATGTCCGATAACTAATGCGCTTATTCTATATACCTATAACTAAACATTTTCTTTTATAAATGGCACGTGGATATCCGAAATGCTGATCTCCCTTATAAATGGACTCGGCGAACCCGTGACCCGTCAAACCAAGTTGTTTGAATATACACGGCTAACAGAACAGACCTGTATACAATATACATGTACACGGCTAACAGAACAGATTTCTATACGATATACATGTACACGGCTAACAGAACAGATTTCTATACGATATACATGTACACGGCTAACAGAACAGACATGTATACAATATACATGTACACGGCTAACAGAACAGACCTGTATACAATATACATGTACACGGCTAACAGAACAGACCTGTATACAATATACATGTACACGGCTAACAGAACAGACCCGTATACAATATACATGTACACGGCTAACAGAACAGACCTGTATACGATATACATGTACACGGCTAACAGAACAGACCTGTATACAATATACATGTACACGGCTAACAGAACAGACCCGTATACAATATACATGTACACGGCTAACAGAACAGACCTGTATACAATATACATGTACACGGCTAACAGAACAGCCCCGTATACAATATACATCTACACGACTAGCAGAACAGGATTAGAGGAATTTAGATTATTAAGGTAAAACCAAACTCTATATCGGAAGGTGTGGACTATGTTATACAGTAAAACCTCGATTATTCGAATTTTCGGTATAGAAGAATTTAGACCCTTTTAGGCAGGTGGCTGCTTAATGCATGGTGAAAGTCATGCAGAAAGCTCCTAGAGGAGCTTTCTGCATGGCTTTCACCATGCATTAAGCTGCCACCTGTCTTAAAGATCGATAATAATACGTATTTTAGTGTTCGAATAATCGAAGTTTTACTGTAGTATAATTTCAGTCGTACGAACTTTCGTAAGACGGGTCCCTGGACTTCCATTCACAACCATTCTCAGACTCCCAGAAGGTCGACAACGTTCGTAATCAAGTTTGCTTGGCTTCATACGTGTCAAATGAGAGTCAGGTAGCGAATAGCAGGATAATTGATTGAATAATCTACTCCATCTTTGTAGATGATAGAACCTCACTAGCAGGATAATTGATTGAATAATCTACTCCACCTTTGTAGATGATAGAACCTCACTAGCAGGATCATTGATTAAATAATCTACTCCATCTTTGTAGATGATAGACCATCACTAGCAGGATAATTGATCAAATAATCTACTCCATCTTTGTAGATGATAGAACCTCACTAGCAGGATAATTGATCAAATAATCTACTCCATCTTTGTAGATGATAGAACCTCACCAGCAGAAATCTCATTCTTTAACCAATTACGCCATACAGACGATCGTTGATGTCTTGCAAACAGAGAAGACCCAGGCCAAATGGCCATTTTTGGAGTCTTCTGATCATGGCCTGTCCTATTTACCTATGAGATGCAATAAAACCCCTCTAATTGCGACCATCAAAAACATGTCTAATTCTGGATTTTAAAGGCAGGTGGTAGCTTAATGCAGGACGAAGGTTATGCAGAACGCTTTTACAGTATATTTCTGCATAACTTTCGTTTTGCAGTAAGCAACCATGTGCACGCGCTTTTAAAAGCTTTTTGTTTATTCATAAAGTGGATTGTATTAAAGATCTATCTATAGTTTTTGTTATAGCCAAATATTTCTGAGATATATTTCTATTCGCTAACTAATATTCATAGATTCATTATTTCTTACATTAGGTAAAGGGTTAATGCACGTGCTAGCTTAATTAAAGACGACAATTATGCAGAAAGGTACTGCAATCTAAATTCGTTCTGTAATATACACGTGCTATAGTCACGTGATGTGGTTGTATTGACAGGACACATTTGTGCTCAGATAAAAACCACGAATTAGAGAGTGTTCTCGGAATTTTGTTTTGGATTATAAAAGATATGATCTGTACCCTAAATGCTGACTTTTTATGTGTGTGAAACTAGTTGCTGATATGGACAATAGTTTGTGAGTAATTTGGCATTTTCATAACTTTTCTTTGTCTTCAAAGCGTGCTTAGATTTAAATATGTCACAGTCCAGCTTAAATGAACACCATAGTGCCATATACGTATAATTTAAGGTGTTAATACATCTACATTGTGAGCGGGTGAGTGATAACAATACTTCGGCGAGATAACCTCACCAGAATGAGACACTTGTATATTGGACAAACAAAGACGTTTCAAATTATCGCGAAAAACTGTTGTAAAATGTCTCAAACGCAGGGCAACTTTATGCAATTGTTGTATGGTGATTATGATACGGCGACGACAGCACATACACAATCAGCAGATGACGAAACGCAACCACTCGATGGTATCAATATGTCACAGGGACAAATCTATACTATGGTGGCCTGTGCGGGCCAAGACGACGAAGGTCAGGAGAAACAGCAACAGTCGCTTCTTGGCAACAACTATTTCGCCCATTTGATACATAGTGCGAAGAAACAGCGAGAAGCAAGCAACAGAAGACAACCACGACCACCAAGGGTGCCTCAGGTGTATGTGCCCGTAACTATGTTCCTAAAGGGAGGGACATAAAGCGGATGCTGTCGGGTGACTAGACATACAGACGAATTAAGAATATGTTATTTTGCCGGCAGATAAAACTATAGAAAACGCGAGTGTAGCAAAAGCAATAACTGTCGGACCTTGCGCGGAGGTTAGATAAGTTAGAATTAAATATAGATATGAATGTGAAAATCCAAGTAAAGTCTCATATGAATAAATCAGTAGAAAGCATAAAAGATTAATTCAATACAGAACTTCGGCAGAATCGCGCAGAAATGGAAACCCAGAAAACTACTTCCGGTCAAAGCTCTGCCATGGACACGGATAACACATACTCCTTTAAGAATAGCTCGCTGAGTATAGTTGTAAGAAATCTCACTGAAACAACAGAACGGAACGCACAAACGGTCGTGAATTCGGTCTTACCTGATGTTTTACAGCTTAACGTTTCGGTCGAAAGCGCGGAGAGAGAGCCATGTAGATCTGAAAAAGACATTGGTGTAGTCATCGCAAAATGCAGATCGAAAGATGATAAAGCCATGATCATGAACGCCAAACCTGGTCCGGAATTTAAGCAGCAATTCAGCAACGTCTTTGTTGGGCATGACAGACCAAACCACGCAAGAAACATTTCCAACTTAAAAACAATTCCAAACATGATTGATACCGATCGAGTGATGGTGCATGGCAACCGACTCGAACGCAACGAGAATGACAGTTCTAGTAGTGATGGCTGGCAAACCGTGTCTCGCTGCATGAACAATAGCCTTGCCAAGCGACCGTCGTACGATCGTCGGCCGTCATTCGGCCACGATCGAAATCTGTCACGTGACGACCATCAACGAAGATCGTATAACGGACACAAACCTCGAGATTGCAACCGCGACCGCTTAGGTAACCGCGACTTTTATTATGATTAACTCCGGAAACAGGACTACAGTCAGCACGATTACCGTGCAGCTATAATGAGAGTATGTCACGTGACAGTTATCACCCCAGTACTCACTCGTATCGACGTCATAGAGACTAAGTCCCAGGCGGGTTTTGGAACTGTAATGGTTTTAACAGTAATTTACAGTTAGAAAAGAAAGCATGCTATCACTGAATCTGGATACAAGTTTAACCTAGCTCATCAATGTTTACTACACAGTCCACTCAGTATGAAATACTTAAACTTGCCAAAGGATTTTGAATGACAAACAGTGCAGACCCTGATCAGAGGAATCCTCTAGGAGCCTTGTGACATGTTCTCTTTCTCATTGTCATCTTTAAAATGCCTCCAACAATTTTAACTCCTGTCATTTTCATTATAGGAATTTTTGCCACGGTTTATCTTTATCGTTTTCACAACTGTGTTTTTTCACGACCTGCTTCCTGAGACTTCACCTTTAACTCGTTACCTATCTGTACTATTTTCATTTCTCTCATTACTATGTGTATGTATGTCTGTCTGTATGTATTTCTCTCTGCTTATCTGTGTCTCTCTGTGCCCCCTCCCCCCCCCCTCTCTCTCTGTCTCTCTCTGTGCCCCTGTTCCTGTCTGTCTTTGTCTCTTAATTTCTCTCTTTGCTCGTGTGTATCTGAGCGTCTTGTTCTCTCTTTATATATAAGTATGTATCTGTCTGTCTATGTTTCCTTATGCCTGTCTGTCTGCATGTCTGTGTCTCTGTCTTTGGCTGTCTCTGTCGGTCTCTCTTCTCTCTCCTCTCTCTCTCTCTCTCTCTCTCTCTCTCTCTCTGCCCTCTCTCTGTCTCTTAAATTCTCTCTTTGCTCGTGTGTATCCGAGCGGAGCGTCTTGTTCTCTCTTTATATATAAGTATGTACCTGTCTGTCTATGTTTCCTTATGCATGTCTGTCTGCATGTCTGTGTCTCTGTCTTTGGCTGCCTCTGTCAGTCCCTCTTTTATCTTCTCTTCTCTCTCTCTCTCTCTCTCTCTCTCTCTCTCTCTGAATTTCTTTTGTATCTGAACGTCATGTTCTCGGCTTATATGTAAGTATGTATCTGTCTGTATATGTTTCCTTAAGCCTGTCTCTCTATATGTCTGTCTTTCTGTGCACGTGTCTCTGTCTCTGCGTTTCTCTCATTTTCTGTCTTTGTTCGTGTGTGTCTGAGTGTCTTTTCAGTTATGATTTGATAATCATCAACGTTTATTTGATTGGAAGCCTTTAAGTCTGGCATATCGTGGTACCCTTCACACACCCTTCACTTGATACACACACCTTTCTACGTCTCTGCAAACAGAGTAGACCCAGATTAGACGAGTACAGCAGAAGCCTGCTCTCTTTACATATAATTTAGATATGATTCTACAGGTTCTATCATGGCCAAACATTTATTTGGCAATGTGCTCTTATAATACTTAATGCAATTAATAATTTAATATTCACTATGTCATTATTTCTTACATGAATATCCATGTAGTAAAGAATTACGTCTCTTTGTAAGGTTGCAGTAAAATAATGATAACCTTGTTTGTGAACAGCAGTGTGCCTGATTCGGATCCAAAATGAATAACAGATGTTTCTTAAAACATAAACATGGAAGACGGTCTTGTTAAGTTACAAGGTACAATTTCTATTAAGCAAAGTTATGGTTTAAACTAAGAAAAATGAAGGAAAAATTCAAAAGGGTAAGTATCAAGTTGGCGCAGTGGTTCCGGCGTCTGATGGGCCGCGAGGACCACCAGGCGTCGGAGATCATGCTGCTTTAGGCTCAGATGAAAGATCAAGTCGTTAGATAAACCCACTACGCCACGGCTCACCCGATATTTCACAACACAGTTTACCTATATAATGACTACTTTGGATATATAAATAGATTTGTCACGTGATATGAAACAGGTGTAAAAATAGATATGATAGATAGATAAATAAGCCATTCAGTTAAAATAGTTTAGTTCAATACATTCAAATCGCTCTGGTAAATTCATGATAAAAACTGGCGTGCAATTGTTACTTTGAAACATCGTAAAGAATATCTACCTGGTATTAGACTCTCAAACGGTCGTAAAGAAAATCTACCTGGTGCGATAAATAAACCAGTTCGCCAATATTCTTGTGCAAGGGAGGATATTACAATAAAGTTTTTATAAAATGTAAACAAGAGTCATTCTTCTTATTTCGACGACTACACGATTTAGAGGGGCGGAGACGGCAAACACCTCCATAAATTGCACAAACAAACGTTTTATGTAATTTTATTAGATCCAGATCTTATGAAAGTCAATAAAACAATGATTTAATCTGAGTTTTTTTTTATTTCCCTCACTCAATTACGCTCTTTCTCAACATGCATTACAAAGATAAAAGTGATGTCATCCAACATTTAAAAATCTACGCCCCACCTAAAAATATACGCCCCCTTAATCTGAAATCCTGGATCCGCACCTGATATCATACCACCTCTTAGAAAGGCATGGCCACAGTAATGCATTGTAGCACGAAAAACATTCATGTAAATATCAAAGGACGCCATTAAAAGAACAACCATGCTCGTTTTGTTTAAATTCATTGTGAAACAAACATGCTTAGAATATGAGTGATCATGCTGTTTATGTGCTACACTAACCCTTTCAGTAAAGATATTTGTCTGCTATTGAAACAGTGTAAACATAAATAAAGACATACCGGTATGAAATATTTTAAATGAAAATATACACTGATAGGTATTATCTTAATATAATCATGCAATCTTTCAAAGGGTTAGTTCAGCACATTGCTGTTGGAATAACTACAGGCTACTAGAGTTATATAACAGAAAAGACACCTTATCAAGCAATGAAATATACTTAAAACAACTAAATAATGATTTTGTCCATAACTTTTCAATACTGTGAATTTAAGAATTGATTAAAAGAACGAACTATTTTAAAACTTACTTTTGATAGATAATAAGCACGTTTTTATTAATTACTTTAATTAAATATTTAGGTAAAACCAAACTCTATATCGGAAGGTGTGGACTATGTTATACATGTAGTATAATTTCAGTCGTACGAACTTTCATAAGACGGGTCCCTGGACTTCCATTCACAACCATTCTCAGACTCCCAGAAGCTCGATAACGTTTCGTAATCAAATTTGCTTAACTCTTTGCACGCTAAGTAATTTCTCGTCTGCAACAATTGTCGTCTGCTTCTATTCTTAAAATAAACTTTCTCTCATTTTTTGGCAAAAATATGGTCGAGATGACAAACAGTTTGGATCCTGATGAGACGCCGCATTATGCGGCGTCTCATCTGGATCCAAACTGTTTGCATAGGTAATTGCAGTTTCACCGCTAGCGTGCGAAGAGTTAAGCTTCATAAGTGTCAAATGAGAGCCAGGTTGCTAATAGCAGGCTAACAGTTGATTTATTGAATAATCTACTTCATTATTGTAGGTGGTCAAACCCCACTAGGAAGTCTCATATTTTTCTAATTATTTGTGCCGTTATTTTTATAGAGACGCTCTTTAATTCCTTGCAAACAGTACTAGAAGACCCAGACCAGATGTTGGAGTTGTCTAAGCAGGGTCTGTCCTATTTGCCTATGAAATACAGTAAAACCTCTCTAATGTGACCACCACAACAGGTCTAATTCTGGGTCTTACAGGCAGGTGGTAGCTTAATGCAGGGCGAATGTTATGCAGAAGGCTTTTGCGGGAGCATTATCCATAGCTTTCATCTTGCATTAAGCAACCACTTAATTGCTTTTAAAGGCATATATGTTTATTTTGTCGCATTAGAGGGGGTTTAAGTAATTGTGATAAAGATCTGATTCTACAGTTTTTGTTATAACCAAACATTCCTGAGTTCATATGCCATTTTAAACTATCAGCTAATTGATATTCATACATTCATTATTTCTTACATGAATATAAATTAGGTAAAGGGTTAATGCATATTGAAGCTGAATGAAGGACGACGATTATGCAGAAAGGAACTGCAATTTAAACTAGAGGTTTGTTTTTGTCACAAAAACAGATGTCTCCCCCTCCCATCCTCTTTCCAATACACAAGTGTAATATGTCTGTAACTCCAAACTTATCATGGTCTATTTTTTAAGTCATCAGGGGCAATAACTCTAACATTGTCAGGGGGAGACAATTCAAAAGCCCCAGGTACACAAAAACACATGCTAGTCATTATTCTTGTGAAGTTTGGTGACTCTAGTACTAGTGGTTTCAGAGATACATGTGACACAAAGTAAAGTTTCTCTTATTTGAAGTCATAAGGGGCAGTAACTCCAAAGTTATCAGGGGGAGACAATTAAAACCCCCAGATGCACAACAACTCATGCTGGTGAACATTCCTGTGAAGTTTGGTGACTCTAGCCCTACTGGTTTCAGAGATACGTGCAGCACAAAGTTTCTCTAATTTTAATTAACATATCAGGGGCAGTAACTCAAGAATAATCAGGGGGAGACAATTAAAAAAACCCAGGTGCACAACAACTCATGCTGGTGAACATTTCTGTGAAGTTTGGTGACTCTAGCCCTAGTGGTTTTAAAGATATGCATGACACAAAGTTTCTCTAATTTTAAGTAATCATATCAGGGGCAATAACTCCAAAGTTATCAAGGGAAGACAATTCAAAAATCCCAGTTGTACAACAACTCATGCTGTTCGACATTCCTGTGAAGTTTGGTGACTCTAGCCCTAGTGGTTTCAGAGATATGCACAACACTAAGTAAATTTTTAAGTAATCAGGGGCAGTAACTCCAAAGTTAACAGGGGGAGACAATTCAAAAAACCCAAGAGCAAAACAACTCATGCTTGTGAACAATCCTGTGAAGTTTGGTGACTCTAGCCCTACTGGTTTCAGAGATACGCGCGATACAAAGTTTGTATAAATTTAAGTATTCATATCAGGGGCAATAACTCAAGAATTATCAGGGGAGACAATTCAAAAACCATAGGTGCACAACAACTCATGCTGGTGAACATTCCTGTGAAGTTTGGTGACTCTAGTACTAGCGGTTTCAGAGATACGCGCAACAAACTTTTTTTCTAATTTTAAGTCATCAGGGGCAATAACTCCAAAATTATCAGGGGGAGACAATACAAAAACCCCAGGTGCACAACAACTCATGCTGGTGAACATTCCTGTGAAGTTTGGTGACTCTAGCCCAACTGGTTTCAGAGATACGCGCGACACAAGTGTGTGACGGACAGACAGACAGACGGACGGACGGACGGACAGACGGACAGACGGACGGACAGACGGACGGACAGACAACTCTGGCAAAAACAATATATCTCCCCATAAATGGGGGAGACATAATTCGTTCTGTAATTTACAGCCGACTGCTTCTCAAGACTCCCATGTTCATTGATTTACCATCGGTCACTATAGAGACAGTTTTATATGTTTGATTCTACTTTTGCTTTGAAACACTTATTTCGATTTATTTCGAAATACAATCACCAAAATGTTATGTGTTGAATATTGATTTATATTGATCACCAGCTGGATTTCTCTACGACGTTCTGTTTAAACCTCCAACTACACACTCAGGCGACAAGCGACAAAAATTCAGTCCTTACAGAGGGGTGAAGACTTTGTTTGAATCTTCGCTGCAAATTAATTTACAAATTATTACTTAATACCGAATCAGCCAGGCTTTGAAAATTCTAAACAAATTTATGCAAATATCGATAATTGAAAATAACCCTAACATAATCATGTTGTGTCGATCTTGAATTTTATTACGCCATTCGCTGCATTGTCGAATCTGTGATTTCCATTGCAAATACTGTAGATGTTGATGAAAGGTCCAGTAAATTGTCGAAATCCAAGAAATCAAGCTATATGATACAAGACGTATGCTTTTGGAACGAAATTCAACAATTTAACACATATAGAAGCAGAGAAAGAATACTGTACCAGTGAAAATTAGCTACGAAACGGAAAGGACTTATTATTCCACAACGACAGCATGGCTTAGTGAAAAACAACTGTAACCTGCTACAAATTAAACTCTTTTGCATGATTACCTTCAAAATCTGCTACAATTCTCTCTCTTTGTGTCTTTTCATAATAAGGCACGGTTTGCTCTGTATCGTCTTCACAAATGATTTTGATTTACCCTCCGCCTACTGTGATACGTATTGACTGGTTATACCTTTTGGTCTTTCTTTTCTCTGATTACTCTATATCTCTCCCACTCATTTTTCTCGGTGTATGTGAGCGCCCGTTGCCCCATCTCTGTATATGTCTGTCTGCTCGTGTCTGTTTGTCTATGTGTTGGTCTGTCTGTTTATGTGTCTGTCTGTATATGTGTCTGTCTGTATATGTGTATGGCTGTATGTATGTATGTCTGTCTGTCGCTCGCATCATATTTCTCCGTTATTCCGTCGAAAAAGTTCTTGGAGTCTTTGATTTTTCATGCATAAATAATAATTTTATAGCAATGCTTTGTATGTAATTATTACAAATCAGTTTTACATTCGCTTTTGCTACAGTTTACATAATTGTTCCATTTGTGATTTGATAATTAGCAAATAAATGTTTTATTGGTAGTCTTCATTATAATATAGAACAGCATTACAAGCATTTTTATAAGTAGGCATTGAACAAGTGATAAAGCGGCCTGTCTCACTCCAATTTTATTTTTGATATATACGGAAGATAGTTATCTATTGCAAACAACAAATTATACTAAGCAAAGTAAGGGTTAAACTTTAAAATGAAGAAAAAATCAAAAGGGTGAGTTTCAAGTTGGCGCAGTGGTTCCGGCGTCGGATGGGCCGTGAGGACCACCAGGAGTCGGAGATCATGCTGCTTTAGGCTCAGATGAAATATCAGGTCGTTAGATAAACCCACTACGCCACGGCTCACCCGATATTTCACAATCCACTTTACATATATAAGTATCTACTCTGGATATAGAAATAGAATAATCACATGATCTGTTCAGATGTAAAACTAGATATGATAGATGCGAAGTAATTCAGGTTAAAAATGTTTACTTCGGTTCATTTAATTAGTCATGATATAAAACTTGCATGCAGTCCTGTACAGAAACGAAGATCTAACTGGTGTGACAGGAATAATCTGACGCAAATCAGTTGTGTAAGAAGCAAAGTTCTCCTATAAGGGAAGCTGTTTTATCCTAAAATCTATGATTACTAAATATAGACAAGAGTACACCCGGCAATACCATACCAGCACTTAGAAGGGTGTGTGTATAAATATGATTTATCTGGTAAGTGCGGGTCCCCATTGATGCATTTTACCGATCTTATATAAAACACAAGCACGCCATGTATACGGAACAAAACAAACCAGTTTAGTTTGATCTATACATAACATACACGACTGAAAGGGTCGTTGATAGGAGTATTGAGAACATTTATGGAAAACATATAGCATTGGTACTCACTAGAACAGTCACTCCGAGGTGATTCTAATAAGTACATTCAAGACAGATGTTGACTGTGAAATAAGATATTTTGTAGATAGATCTGTGTGTTATAATACAGTAACAAGGTACCGATCTGGCGAAAGATCGTGCGGCGAAAACTATCGTAAGTCCTAAGTTATGACAGATACACTTGCTGCTGCTTGTTACATATAAAAAGTATAGCTAAAGTTATCGTACATTCTACCGTAGAGCAATTTAGGCTAACTTCATACAACAGACACTAGTTTTGACATAGGGCGTTGGTCGACGACGTTCGTTAACAAACATGTCTACACATCTCCCTGTGTGTCAAATGTGAATCAGGTTGAAAAATCTACCTTACGGTTGTAAATGGTAAAACCTCCCCACAATAACTACTATATTTGTTATTGTGGGGAGTTTTTACCATATAATACCACATCTGAACAGATCATGTGACTAATTTATTCACAGGGGGCCATTCCGTGGGTCTACTTGGTCTAAAAAGTAAAAAAATTGATTGGGTCGATTTAGTGTTATATTATATATTTTTATATTATTGACCCAATCATTTTTTTTTTACTTTTTAGACCATGTAGTCCCACGAAATGGCCCCCTGTGAATTTATTTATACATCCAAAATAGACACATAAAGTATTTGTTAAATATTGGCTGAGTCGTGACATAGTGGGGTTTCTACTGACTTGATATTTCACCTGAGCCTACAGCAGCCTGATCACCGACGTCTGTTTACAGTAGAAAACTCATCTTCCGTATATTATCAAAAATAAAATGTTAAACATTTTGAATTCTAATGAGGCACACTGCTTTGCACAAATACGGTTATCACTAGATCACTACCTGCTTACAAATTCTTATAATACTGTTTTAAAACAGATTGCTAATTATTAAATCACAAATGAAAAGTTTTCAAAAGCTATATAAAATTTATAATGGAACAGTTATGTGGTCTTGTAGCAAAGACATATTTGACGCACAAGAAGCCAAGGAAGAATGCCTACAAACGTTGCCGACCTACTGAGAATATTGGTGAATGGGAGCCCAGTGACCCTTTTCCGAAAGTGTGTGCGACTGAAATTATCGTATTTTGCGAACATATGACATTGGTACCTTTCCAATATAGATATTAGTTTTACCTAAATATTCTAAATTCTCCTCTTATCCTGTTCTGTTGGCCATGTATATTGTATAAGGGTTGTTTTATTCCCGTACACCTGTAGTGTAAACTTTCGTTTTACCTTCTTAAATCAATGAGCGTTCAATCATTGTTATGCACACGTGGTATGAAATAGTGTCCGTTTTGCTGATAGTCGTCGTCATTAAGAAGGGTAACTCTTGTTTATATTTTATAAATATGTTATTATTGTAGCCTCCCTTGAACCAGAACATTGCTCGGATAATTTAATTAATCTATCGCACCAGGTAGATTTTCAAAGTAACAATTGCAAGCAAGTGTTATCATGAATTTAACAGAGCAATTTGCATGGATTGAAGTAAACTTTTTTAATGGAATTGCTACTTACCTGTCTATCATATCTATTTTTACACTTGATTCAGATCATGTGCAGGGTGACCATAACTTTGAGGAAAAAAATCCGTAGATTTCAATTTTTTTCAATCGAAGCTCGCGATTCTGAATATCTGTCTGTTTTTGCAACTCGAGCGCTTTGATTAACCCTTTACTCTATAGATACTTATTTCCACACATTTCATATTTCCTCCACTCAAGAAAACTGTCCCACTTTATAGTCATGAAAAATAGAATATGCACTATAAGAAATATGTCCAATATCATAGCAGATTGTAGCTTCAAACAGGCCTAAAAAAGTCCCTAAAGTAGCCTGCTTTAAGTTACCATATTTCTTCAGTACTGAACACAATCTATGGAGCAACGGGTTAAATATGTAGAACATAATTCAACTTGACTAGTATGTATGTATGTATCATCAAAATGTAATTTACAAAGTTCTTTTAAAGATGGTCTGTATGTACTCATGACAATATCTTGGAATTGTTTCACATCACAGTCCTTGCCATTGTCAGCGAGTTGTGAAAATAGCCCACTGCTTCTCAAAGAGGTATTTTAAGTTGGAATAAACATAGAACAGGGAAAGGGTTAATTTTTCAACATTTACATAAATTTATATATTTTTAATACAAATTCAATCCTTTTTCTGTTTATAGTCATAACATAATTTTTCATATTCAATTAAACAGAGTGTTTTACTCATTTATACTCTGTGTCTACCAAACAAAATATGAGTAAAAATATAGAGCTGGTAAAAAAAAGTGTTGGATCTGGATCTGCTGCAGAATTAAAAGAAATGTCTACGCTGTTGAATTATGAATACATGTACTTATATTTTAAACTCATTACAATACTTACTCATGCAATTTCTTAATCAAAATGCATAATTTTATGCATATTATGATATAAGTGGGCTAATGTCCCAGTGGGCTTTTGTCCACTAGGATATTGTCCTACACTTAGTCATTAGATATAAACATACACGTATGTATATGTCTCTGACTCAGTGCACTTTATACCTTTGTTTCAAAAAATCCAAACCTGTGATGTCACTTTTTGTCTTGATAGATCTATATAAACATTAAAAGATAGATATTTGTGAACATGGCGAAAAAAGTTGTAGGGCTAGGCTATCTAACTGAGTAAGAGGGAGGTCGGTTTTGAAGACATTTCCTTTTCATAATGTATATATACATGTATAATATTATTCAAAGCGAATATTATAGATATTTATCGTATTTTGCCTTCGAAGCATTTAAATCGACCATCTTCTGAGAAAAGAAGCGAGCTATCAAATAATCATTTCTTTGTTTATCGGCAGCCTTATCTACATGTCAATATTTTGAATTCTGCATCTTGATGTAATCAGCCTGTTGATTGGCTCAATCAAATCTAACTAATCGGCTTATCTTAAGTGATCACTCGGAGTACTTAATTAATTGCAGTGGGCAACAGACAAAAGAGAAACATGACCATATTATCGCGATTGAAATAATCGGTGTCTGAGTAAATTACTGCCTGCAAAAAATGTATTGGCGAAATTTCTTTCCAAACGTCCGCAGATTTGAAAATCGTTCCGTAGATCCGTAGAAGTTGTAAAAGATCCGCAGATTCAGGAAAAATCCGCAGATATGGTCAGCCTGCATGTGACTATTCTATTTATATATATCCAAAGTAGTCAGTATATAGGTAAACTGTGTTGTGAAATATCGGGTGAGCCGTGGTGTAGTGGGTTTATCTAACGACTTGATCTTCATCTGAGCCTAAAGCAGCATGATCTCCGACGCCTGGTGGTC
The DNA here is from genome assembly GCA_963576725.1 of Azorinus chamasolen. NCBI lineage: Eukaryota > Metazoa > Mollusca > Bivalvia > Cardiida > Solecurtidae > Azorinus > Azorinus chamasolen. The sequence goes on along the minus strand of OY755237.1, from coordinate 93,971,869 downwards.
CTCGCGGCCCATCAGACGCCGGAACCACTGCGCCAACTTGACACTTACCCTTTTATTTTTTTCCCATCATTACATTACTTAATAGAAATTGTACTTTGCAATAGAAACAAATCTTAACAAAACCACCTTCCATAATATACATGTATATATTTGTTTTAAAAAACCCCCGTGATATTCATTATTGATCCGAATGGGGGACACTGCTTTTCACAAACAGGGTCATCACTAATTTACTGCAACCTTACAAATATACTTAACCCATTACTCCATGAATGTTCATATTAGAAATAATGGCACCATGGATATTAATTACATTAATTCTCGACCTTCAGGATAACTCGAATTAAAAGGTCGGCCCTTCCAATATTTACAATACAGAATTGTTTTAAAATGTATCATTACACATATCTAGAAGCACGTATGACAGCTTAATGCAGGTCGAAAGTAATGCTAAAAGCTCCTACAGCTTTCAGCATTATTTTATACCTGCATTAAGCTATGAACTTGACAAATTCTTCAGATCAAAAATAGGATGGCTCGAACCTGTCATCACGAAGTAATTTGTATGGTCACTTGAAGTTCGAAATATCGAAGTTCAACTGTATATATATTATATCATAAGCAAACAGAGCAGACCCTGAACAGACGCCTCCTATAGAAGCCGCCTGATCTGGGTCTACTCTGTTTGTAAAAGCGTAGAAAGGCGCATTTATCAAGTAAAGGGTTAATACCACTCTATGCCAGAATTAAAGGCTTTCAATCAAATAAACGCTGCTGATAATGAACTCACAAATAAACAGATTAAAACAGAGAGAGAGAGAGAGAGAGAGAGAGAGAGAGAGAGAGAGAGAGAGAGAGAGAGAGAGAGAGAGAGAGAGACAGAGACAGAGACAGAGACAGAGAGACAGAGACAGAGACAGAGACAGAGACAGAGACAGACAGAGACAGACATACAGACAGACATACAGAGACAGACAGAGAGACATACAGAGAGAGAGAGAGAGAATGAGAGAGAGAGAGAGAGAGAGAGAGAGAGAGAGAGAGAGAGAGAGAGAGAGAGAGAGAGAGAGAGAGAGAGCAGGTTATGAAAAGTTAGAATTATAGCGGACGGCACATTTTGCAGATGACAATGAGAAAGAGTTAAGCCTGCACTCTCATTTGCAAACGGTGTAGGCCCAGTTCAGATGGCTCAGAGTAGCCCTCCTAACAGGGTCTGCATAGCTTTTCTTTCAAATAAAAAACCTCCCGAGAGTTTACCCCATTCCCTGTTTCATATTCAATGCATAGAATCAATAAACAGACCCTGACAGCTACCGTCTGATCTGGGTCTACTCTCTTTGCAAATACGTGAAAAGGCCTAAGCATGAGGGAAAGGGTTGAGCCTTTCATACGGAGTGGACTGTATAGTTAACACTGATGAGCTAGTCCATTCTGATAATGCAGGGTATAAAAGTTTAAACTTGTATCAAGTGTTGTGGTATGCGCTCGTTAAGGAATATACACGAGGTAAGGGTTAATACTAGAGTGTGTTAATTAGTTGGTATATAAGGGCAGGTGGCTGCTTAAAACAAGGTGACCGTTCTGTTTTACTTTCACATTGCTTTAAGCAGCCATCTGCCCTTTACACAAAATACTTGATGTAATTTATTGGCCGTTATAGAGAGGTTTTACGGTATATTGGCACTTACCAAGTATAAACAAAAATGACCGTAATTGCTGATGACCTATTTATGTTAATATGGATCAAGGTAAGAACCTGGACATTTAATAATTGAACATAAGCACAGATTTTTAGTTCTTTGCCGAACATATGATACTTACTACGATATGACAATGTGCAACTTGAGCAGAACAGGCCTGTTTCACAAACAGGCTGAAATAATGACTCACCTTAGTCTGCTATTACAACAGGGTATATTTGCAGGACATAAATATATTAAATGTTTTACTTCAGATATATATGTCTTCCAAAATCAGTATTTTTTATGCGATTTTGCTTTATAATACTCAATTTAAATCGGTAATAATGAAAACAATCATTTTGACCCGTTGAATGGTTTTGAGTATTATTTTTCTGTAAACATGGTCAGCTGTTGTATATTACCATATGGACTAGGTGTACAGCGATCAAGACCACTATACATATAAACGTGTGTTGAAATATTAATGGATTGGTTTGCAAAATAAGTTGAGCGCTTTATTTAATAACCTTTACTTCATAGAAACGCATTTTTATGCCTCTGCTAACAAAGTACAACCGTATCATGCGGTCCCTGTAGGAGCCGTCTGGTCAGGGCCTGCTATGTTTGCTTATTAAGTAATATAAAGCTGATTATACAATTTCTATCCGGTCTAAAATAAAATATTAAATTTGTCTAATTAATATTCATGATGTCATTAACCTTTACATGAATATTCAACAGGTAGAGCATTAAGCTTAGTACAGGAGCCCTCTGATCAGGGTCTGCATTGTTTATCATTCATAATCCTCTTGCACATTTTACCATCTCATACTGTTTAGACTATACCAATAAACCATGGTGGACTATTCAACTCGGACATTTCAGCGTCTCAAGTATCAGGTTGGTCAGACGCTTGAGACTAATCTCAGACTCAAACTCAGAGGTTTTATAACCTTGGGCCCTGGCAGGGCTCGCTATATCATGCTATATAATAAACAACGTTCACACAGCTCGCTATATCATGCTATATAGTAAACAACGTTGACACGGCGCCAATAAAACGTCATGACGGCGACGTAACGTCGTAGCCATTAGGAACGATATTTCATTACCACTGTAAAATTATTTCAAAGTGCACGGGTAATCCTACGTGCCTCTATAATAAAATCAGCACTGAATAAAAAGGCCATTATGAGGTGAAATCAGACGCGGAATATCGGTTAGAATATGGAGGAAAACTCCTCGTATGGTTTCTTTGATAGTCCAACTAGCAGTGAGAAATCCACGGAGGAAAATCTCGAAGGGCTGTCAACGGAAGAAAAAGCAAGCGATCCGAATAATACTGATGCACAGTCTACTGATTCGGACAACCCCACCGTGAAAGTTGTAGAGCTAGGCGAAACGCCTGCATCAAGTTCATTGGATTTGTTGAAGGATTACGTTATAGTTCAGGTCCTAGGGCCGGAATCTGGATTTCAGCGAACAGACACACCGTATCCAATTCCAGTTGAGAAACTGCTCGGAACACCACTGGTCCGTGTAGAGGTAAAATATGATTATGGGTTGATCAACCTGAAAACATCCGACGATGAGGAAACCATGGAAAAAAATGATCACGATGGTGGCATCCGTGAGAGCGCTAAGGTAACCAGAACAAGACACGTATACATACCACAGGCTAGTTATCACTCTATCTCTGAGAGTACTATATCATGTTACCAAGACAACAATGCAGACAGTGCTGATGAAGAATCGGCGTCCGACAACCAAGACGATGAGAATAATCTTGACCAGCAAGTGGAAGGGGAGGAGTACGATGAAGAGGAGTATGAAAGCGATGATGACAGTTATACCGACGGCAATCCACCCAATGAAGGTATGATATCGCCGGCAAGAACCCAGGGTTCTCGGCTCTCAACCATCAACAGCAACTTGTACAAAACGGACGGGGAGGATCTGAACGATATAACAATTTCGAGGTCATTTGCAAAAACTCACAGACAAGAAATTGTTGAGGCAGGGGCGAAGACCATTGGAGAGCTCTTCGTGAGTCTAAAGAGAAAGAAAGCACAGGAAATGGCCGACAACGCCGACGAAGATGCAGGAACTAGTTCATCACATATTATCAACAAGAGAAAAGACGAGAATGGAAAACTCAAGTATAAAGGCAAAGAAAAACTTCCGAAATCTACTATTCCGTTTGAAGAGAAACAGCAAAGCAAGGCTCGACAAAAATCTGCAGTAGATGATAATAAAGTTACCAAAGGCAAGACTCGCTCATCTCAACAATCTTCTGCTACATTGAACTCTGATATACACGTGCAACCGGAAGTGAGGGGCGATATGGGCACTCCCCGTGTACGTGCAGCCATAGCAACCAATGACTCTGCTGAATCTTTGACTCCAGAAAGTTTGACTCGACTGTGTGACACCGAGACCGGCCATCGGTCGTCTGCAAGGAATAAATCCATCAACTCACAGCTTATGTCGGATGTAGACAGTCGAACTGGATATATTTCCGGACGAAAAAATCCCCGAGCGAAAGCGAAGGCCGGTATCCATGAAGCTGGAAAGTCCCGGATTCCACTTCCCGTGAATCGACCGGGCCCTCACAGGAAAACGTTGTTGCTGAAAAATACAGAACAAGGTAATACTTTATCAACAATGGAGTGTACACACGTTTTTCATGTCCTTTCCTAAACATTTCCCTGTTCAATATTCATGAAACAAAACAAACAATGGCATCATGAATATTTATTAGCTGAACTTTTATAATGTAAAACTGTGATGGTTTTCTTTTGCTTTGACAAAAACTGTAGAATCAGAGCAAACAGAGCAGACCCTGATTTTACCCTATAGGAGCCGTCTTATGTGGGTCTACTCTGTTTGCAAATGCGTGAATATGAAGGAGAGAGTTAGCCATCTCAACGCGAGTGTAATACCCCATCAATGATTATTGGTAGAGTCCACATATACAGAAAACCCCTCTAAACCGGAATCCTAGTAGAGAATAATTTAGATACTTTAAAACAGGTGGCTGCTTATATCCTAGAGGAGCTTTCTGCATGACTTTCACCCTGCATTAAGCTGCCACCTGTCTCCAAGACCGACATTTATGCTAACTTTAGCGTCCGGTTTATAGAGGGGTTTCACTGTACATGTAATATGAAAGGGTAAGATGCCAGAGGATTTAAAATGACAAACAGTGCAGACCCTGTTCACTGGGCTACTCTAAGAGCCCTCTGATCTGGGTCTACAATGTTTACAAATGACAGTGCACTCGTGTCGTTAATCATATAGTCCATACAATCGTCTCATTTGCAAAAATGGTTGATCTAGAGCAGACGGGTCCTGTAGTTGCGGTCTGATCAAGGTGTGCCCTGTTTGCGAATATGTAAGATATTCTTTACTTCTTGCCATTTTCATTACTTTCTTTATTTTATATTATTGGTACAAGAATGACAATAATTGATATTAACAAGACAACGACTAGTATCGTCAGCGAAAGGACAGAAAAGTAATTATTATAATAACAGCTTATCGCAAGCTCTAATAGCAGGTGCCCTCTAATACAGCTTAGTATAAGCTCTAATGACATGTGTTCTTCTAATACAGCTTATAATAAGCTGAAATCGAAGTTGTCCTTCTAATACAGCTGAAAATGAGCTCTAATCGCAGGTGTCTTCATAATACCGCATATAAGCTCTAAATGCAGGTGTCCTTCTAATACAGCTTATAAGCTCTAATCACAAATGCCCTTCTAATACATCATTATGAATGAGCTCTAATCACAGGTGTCCTACTCATACAAGCTCAGCTCATGTCCTCATGATATCGCTGATAAGCTCTAAATGCAGACGCCCTTCTAATACAGCTGATCAAAAGCTCTTATTACAGTTGTCCTCCTGATACAGATAACGCGCAAGCCCTGTATTGGAAGGATTCCGTGTAACATAGCATATTTCAGAATTTGGTGCCAGATTCCTGTGGACATAGTATACACGAGTATATTTCACTCTGGTGCAAGATTCAGGAGTAGTATATACGAGTATATTTCACTCTGGTGCAAGATTCAGGAGTAGTATATACGAGTATATTTCACTCTGGTGCAAGATTCAGGAGTAGTATATACGAGTATATTTCACTCGCTATCTGTTACCGGAAGTGCATCAAAATTAACCCTTTACAACATGAATATTCGCGCAATGAATAATAACATTATGAAGATCTTTTACAACGGTACAGTGAAAACAATATATTTTTTATTTCATTATATCAGATCTACTGGGGCCGTCTGGTCTGGGTCTAGTTTGTTTGCAAAGGTGTTACAAGTCGTGTTTATGGAATAAAGGACTAAATAAACTTCTTAACCATCTGGGTCTTCACTATTTACAGGTAGGTATATTGACGTGAATAGCAAGCGAAGGGTTAAAGTGTGCATAAAACTGCATGCCGAGACCACTCTTTAGAATCGTAGCATTCAGTTTCATGGAGAAAGGTCGATTTTAGTATTTGAAATACAGTTGATGGAGAATAACATTTTTAGTATTGAAAACCGAGTACACTTTGTGAAGAAATAACAATGAGTATTTGAAATATGAGTACACTTGGTGGAGAGAAAACAATGTCAGTGTTTGGAATGCGAGTATGCTTAGTGGGTGGCGAAATAACAATTTGAGTACATTGTATTTGGAATACGCATTTGTATCTATGTCTCCGGTTCATATTTCATACATTTTTCATATTTTAGGGACAAATAAACCATCCACATCCGTCAAGAACTGGACAAGTAATTCTGCTTCGGACAAGACAAGGTCAACAAGGGAAAGTAGCTTTAAAACGCACGTGATTCAACTTGCGAACCCCGAACTTGTCATAAGAAAGGTAATAAGTGTTATTAAACCCTTTACTCCATGAACACCCATCAACAAAAAATAGAATTATGAATATTAATTACATTATTTTTTTTTATAATGGGACATAGGCACAGGACATTTTTGCTGTTTGTAAAATCAAATCTGTATTATTTCATAAGCACACAGAGCAGACTGTGATCACACAGCTCCTACAGGAGCCGTCTGGTCTGGTTCTACTCCGTTTTTCGCATATAAAGAGTAGATATTTTAGTGTAGGACTGTCTGATCAGGCTCTGTTTGCTTATTAAGTAATATAGATCTAATGCTACCGTTTCAGTCACGATAAACAGTCCTTTGTTTATAATGCCGTGGTAAATCCATCTAAATGATATTCATAGTCATAATTTCTGACATGAATATTCATCAGACAATGGCCGGGTTGACTCGACATGTATTAAACTTTGACCGGTTATGTTTTATTTCCTTTCACACGTACATAAATTATAGTAACACTTGTTAGACCATGTATTCTATAGATACGCCTTTGTAATCAGAGTAGACCCATATCATAGAACTCCTGTAGGAGCTGTTTGATCAGGGTCTGCTCTGTTTGCTTATGGGATTATAACAAATCTGATACTATTAATTCTAAGACAAGCATCTCTTTAAAAGCTTATATATAAAAACTATTTAATGAATATTTATGAAGTGAATCAGGAAAATAGTTAAGTTATTGCTATAGAGCGAAAAGCTATAGAGAACAGAGCTACAGAGAACTATAGAGGACAGAGCTATAAATAAAGGTTCGTAGGTACTCAAGTACTAAAACCCTCATTTCTCCATCAAACCCTATGTTGTGACCACTCTTCAGAATCATCTCTCCGAGACGAATCTAAAGAGTGGTCACAACATAGGGTTTGGTGGAGAAATAAAGAAGTTATACTTGAAAATGTTTTGATTTACACACCTTATCTGGACCTGAAGTTCTACTGTTGGTTTCTGTTACAGAACACGCCATGCGTTACCGTAAGGAAACCTCCGATCCCATATCAGATGAAGTCGGTAGCTTGTTACCATAACGGCAAACTAGATGTATCCATACTGGGAGACAAGAAACTGCTGGCCAATACTGACCCTCTAAATGTCCAGATCACGCTTTTGCCACAAATCAAGGACGATACTCGTATGACCCGTACACATGAGTTATCGCCCTTGAAAAATAAACCACGGACTGCAGGTCTGAACTCAAAAACATCTGACGTTAAATGTGGCGAAACCGGAAGAAAAAACAATACCCAGTCACAGGATACTACAAATGACCCAATGATTAAACCGAAGAAAATCACCGCTAGAAAACGTGACAAAAATTCGAAACAGTTACCGCCATTGAAAAATGTAAGCAATCGATATCTTTTGAATAAAGGGAATCACTTTAGAAGCTGGGCGCCCCCAAAAAGCAGAATGGAGTTCAAGAATAGAAGAGACCGTGTTGCGAAGGTTTCGAGACCACTTTCACCTGTGGACTGGGACATTGTTAATCACAGAGCACAGTTACCTCCCTTTAATACCTACACAGATCCAGAAGCGTCAGTTAGATTTCAGAAAGTTTGGTGTAGTTATTAGTGTAATGAATAAACGAATCAGATTTGCTTTATATGCTTTTCTTAGTTTTGAAAATTGAATGGTCCATTTCGTTGTACAAGTGATGAATAAGCACCCTGTTTTAAACAAGCCAGTTGAGATAATCTCGCTGATTTCCAACGAGTCATCAAATAAAGAAAAGACGCTATTTGTCTGCTTTATATGATATATTGATATATATTTATATATATGTCACAGTAGAAATTGCGATTTTGGACAATCGTCGATTCTCCTAGGACAAATTGCGATCTCAATCTCTTCTAGGACAGACTCCGATCAAATTGTGTAATCTGTATCCAGAAGGTTTAGACTCATTTGTTTGAATGTTTCTATGTATCCTGTGTCTTGCTGCATTTGTCTTCTGTCAGTGTCTGTTCACAATGTTATACATTATTTAATGATTATCTGTCAGAGAATGGGTCAGTATGTGAATTTATACATAATGAACTAATTTAACTAATTTTGATCCCTGATCACTTGTATTTGTGAAATTTTGTGAAAAATGTTGTTTGTAAGACTATTGATCTTGTTCCCTTAATTTTAAAGCATATTAGTTTGTCAACTATATGTATACCCTAGAATAGATTAGGATCGCAATCTGTCCTAGGAGAATCGGCGATTGTCCTGAATCGCAATTTCTACTGTGACATATATTTTACAAATCCCTATCAGATTGATTTTATAATGTATGCGCAGTAAACCCCTGTAAAGAAACCATCCAAAGTAGACACGAGTCCTGGGTCAAACAACCAGGTGGTAGCTAAAGGAACCATTCAAAGTAGACCCGAGTTCTGGGTCAAACAACAAGGTGGTAGCCAAAGGCAGGGCGGAAGCTCCTAGAAGAACTTTCTGCATTACTTTCGTCTCGCATTTAGCATTCGCCTGATTTTAAAGACACAATGTATATTCCTTAAAGGCATTTCAAAGCTCCTTATATAAGTGACCCCCCCCCCCCCCTATATACACAGTAGGCTATCCAGCTGTGCTCCTGCAGCGTCCAGTCAGGGTCCATAGCCATAAGAGATAAAGTTATGCAATTATACATTGATCCTCTGTGATGGTAGCCTGCCTTATCAGTTTGTGTATCAGTCAGCTCCCAAAATACACAGCATGGGGTTAATGGGTCAACATTCCTTTCGAAATGCCTTTAAGTGGTTTTATATCACATTATATATGTAAAACCTCTCTATAACGTCCACTAAATTACATCAAGTATTTTGTGTAAAAGGCAGCTGGCAGCTTAAAGCACGGTGAAAGTAAAACAGAACGCTACAGAGCGTTCTGTTTTACTTTCACCTTGCTTTAAGCAGCCACCTGCCCTAAATACCAACTAATTAAATCAATTTAGTGGCCGTTATAGAGAGGTTTTACTTTATATACTGGAAAACCCCGTTTAATTTACTGTACATAACATATATTTACTTCATTTTGTCCGACATTTATTACATACAAATTGGCAAGACTGAGATTAAATGATCACCGTCAGTTCAAGATATGTAAATTACTCCAGCTTTTATCTTATTTGTTTTACTTTGTTGACCTTCATTCTGCTATCTGCGACCTCACGTGCATTTGCAAACAGCTTAGATACAAATAAGACGCCGAGTATATTGGTATCTCATGAGAATCCAATCTGACACTTGCTCAATAGTTTCTCAACTGTTTGTTCAATCAAATCCATTTTTGAGCAGATTGTTTTTTCACAGTGGGGTAACAGTTCAGGCTTATGTTGAATGTATGTTGCAAGTGTGTACATGGCGTTTCTGTATAACCATTTGAGAAATATATATATTCGAAGGTTCTATTCAGATCGCCCGAGCATGTATAAATTTTGTTAAATTCAGGAAATAAAACAGTCTTAAACAGACCTGCACTCTTTTTGCATCACAGGCTTCAAACTTATACAGAAACGATACTCTTAGTGTATTATAGGCGTATGGTATGTTTATATGTGGCTATTGAGAAACACTCTCGTGATACACGGTATACTGTTTGTATCTTAAACTGGCATTGTATAATTATATGTCATGTGTATGTTACGATATTATGACGATAAGCTTGAATATTCAACAGGGACAGGGCGATACCTTACTTTTTTTTATACCTCAGCTATTCGCAGTTACGGACCATTTCTGTATTTTCCTGGTGTTTCAAATGAAGACTAAATAAACCTCGGCGATTCAGTTTAAACTCACGTACAAGTAGAAATTACAGTGCAATGGTTTTCTTGGGTCAGCATACAACACCATTTGTATACGGCTGATTGGGGTATTGGGAACACAAAATGCGATTCATTTTAACCTATCATTTTTTTTATTTATTATATGTACATGTATATGTATCTCATCAAATTTAACACTGTATGGTACAATAAACAACAACTTACTACAGATTTTTCGGTGTGAAAGTGCAAGATTGGATACATTTTTCCAACAATTCTGTACGAAAACCAGTTAACAATACATATTATCTATCAATGCTGTGAGAAAACCAGTTAACACTACATGTTTTCTAACAGTTATGTAGGAAAACAAGTTAACAATACATGTTTTCTATCAATGCTGTACGAAAACTAGTTTATCCGCAATGAAACAATACTGTTTGATCAAATTGGGATTCCACGTAGTTTTGACTTCTTCAAATTGGAACAAGCATTTGAGAAAATTTTGACCGATGGTGAAACAGGCTTGATCCTGGTGGGGTGCCGAGTTACTCTGCGTCAGATCTGGATCTAAGCTGTTTTCAAACGCAAGACAATGCGCGGAGAGCTGGACAAGGGCTAAACATCTATGTACACATATAACTAATTTGTAAAGTATAATTGTCCCTCAATTGATTCAACCCAACGGCCGTCAGGAAGCGGCCCATAGGACTCGTTTCCTTATTTGTTTTCGATGAAACGAGACTAGAGCTAAACAGTTTGAATCCTGATGAGACGTTGCGTTAACTCCACATTTCATGGGAATTCAAATTGTTTGCAAATGGTAATGCTGGTTAGTTTGTTGCATATTATGGACTAATATATATATATATTTAAAACATAGTGAAGTCTGTTGATAAAAGTAAAAACAAACTAAAACAGTACAACCTGTCTATAGTGACCATTCAATAAATAATATAGCGGCCTTAAAACAGGTGGTCTTTTAATTAATTGTATCAACCCGTTACTTCATGAATATTCATGTAAGAAGTAAAGACTTCCTCAATATGAATTAACTAAAATTTACAGTGGTATATGAATCGAGGAAAAGTTTGGCCTTGGAAAAACTGAATAAGTAGATCTAGATATATATTATATAATGAGTAAACATGGCAGACCATAATAAGACAGACCCTGTTGCAGCTGTCTTATCTGGACCTACTCTGTTTGCAATGAAGTAAAATAGGTACAGTAAAACCCCGCTAATGCGACCACCTAAAAGAGGTACAATTATGGGTGCTAGATGCAGGTGGTAGTTTAATACAGGTCGAAAGTAATGCAGAAAGCTCCTAGAGGAGCTTTCTGCATTACCTTTGTCCTGTGTTAAGCAACCACCTGCTTATAAAGGTAGCTATGCTTATTCTTTAAGAGGTCGCATTAGAGGGGTTCTACTATATATATGGAGTAAAGGGTTAAGCAACCACCTGCCTTGGTGAGCACAAATTAGACTGTCCTCACTTGGTCGTTATAGAGAGCGTTTATGGTACTCGTTTTGTAATGATGATGTCTATTCCATTTGTATATTAATCTCACACACTGAGCTCCGTGCTGTTGTTTATGGACTATGTCAGCTGCTTTTTCATCACGTGGTATGACTGAAATAGAAATAAAATACCACGTGCAATGACTGAATTACAAATAATTTGAAAAAAATACTACCACTTGGTATAACAGAAATATAATAAACTTACTGGGTGATATGAACGAAAAACAAATAAACTACCACCTTGTATGACTGAAAAAACAACAACAAATTACCACGTGGAATGAATGACGATCAAATCAGTTTAACGTTACCGGATATGACAGATGCAACAAGAGATTGTGTCCGCGGGCATCGTAAACTAGTGTAGACCAAGATAAGGCACCACGTTGGAACATGTAGTATAGTAAGCAATGTAGATATCGAAATTGAAATACATATATATGCCCGTTTATTCTACATATCAAAATTCCCCTCATTTGTCGCTATATTCATCCGGCAGTTGAGTGAAATAATGTAGACAAAATAAATACGATAAATCCCATCTAGACTGGTCGTTGAAATTAGTATTACGGCCAACCACTTTACACCAGAATTGTTAACCCTTTACTCTATGAATATTCATGTAAGACATGCTTACACCATGGACATGGATTAGATTGCTTCTTTTTATAACGGCACATGGACATATGAAATTTTAGCCATGGCAGAAACTGTAGAATCTTATCTATATTATTTCTAAGATCCTACCCCCGGGGGTCCGGCCACACACTTGAAGCAGCAACTGTTATGGGTCTCTGCAATACGGTAGCCTTGTCGCTCGTACAGATGTATGGCGCGATTGGTGGTTATAACCATAAGGTACATCATCTGAAAGAAAATAGGTCAACATTGACAAAATAACAACAAATATGTCAACATTGCCAAACTTACAACAAATATGTCAACATTGCCAAAATAACAACAAATATGTCAACATTGCCAAAACAACGACATATTTTATGTCAACATTGCCAAAATAACAACAAATATGTCAACATTGCCAAATCAACAACAAATATGTCAACATTGACAAAATAACAACAAATATGTCAACATTGCCAAATCAACAACAAATATGTCAACATTGACAAAATAACAACAAATATGTCAACATTGCCAAAATAACAACAAATATATCAACATTGACAAAACAACAACAAATATGTCAACATTGCCAAAATAACAACAAATATGTCAACATTGACAAAATAACAACAAATATGTCAACATTGCCAAAATTACAACAAATATGTCAATATAACAACAAATATGTCAACATTGCCAAAATTACAACAAATATGGTACACGTTTAACCATTTCACTACTGTTCAATATTCATGTAAGAAATAATGACACCATCAATAGAAGCCGTCTGATCTGGGTCTGCTCTATTTGCAAAGGCGTAGAAAGTGGTATATATGGAGTAACGGGTTAATCAAGTCTAGGGTTACAGACAAATAAAGGTAAAAATACAAGTACGGTGTTCGGTGGTGCCTAAAGCATTCCGGCCTATGTCACCAGTGTTAGAAAGTTTACCATAGCAACTGTATTACCGCAAGCCTTGAACGTTCCAAATATACCGAAAAATGGATTACAGGAAAACCTCTCTATAACAGCCATCTAACCCTTAGCCAGTGGAAAACCTCTCTATAACAGCCATCTAACCCTTAGCCAGTGGAAAACCTCTCTATAACAGCCATCTGACCCTTAGCCAGTGGAAAACCTCTCTATAACAGCCATCTAACCCTTAGCCAGTGGAAAACCTCTCTATAACAGCCATCTAACCCTTAGCCAGTGGAAAACATCTCTATAACAGCCATCTAACCCTTAGCCAGTGGAAAACCTCTCTATAACAGCCATCTAACCCTTAGCCAGTGGAAAACCTCTCTATAACAGCCATCTAACCCTTAGCGGAAAACCTCTCTATAACAGCCATCTAACCCTTAGCCAGTGGAAAACCTCTCTATAACAGCCATCTAACCCTTAGCGGAAAACCTCTCTATAACAGCCATCTAACCCTTAGCCAGTGGAAAACCTCTCTATAACAGCCATCTAACCCTTAGCCAGTGGAAAACCTCTCTATAACAGCCATCTAACCCTTAGCGGAAAACCTCTCTATAACAGCCATCTAACCCTTAGCCAGTGGAAAACCTCTCTATAACAGCCATCTAACCCTTAGCCAGTGGAAAACCTCTCTATAACAGCCATCTAACCCTTAGCCAGTGGAAAACCTCTCTATAACAGCCATCTAACCCTTAGCCAGTGGAAAACCTCTCTATAACAGCCATCTAACCCTTAGCGGAAAACCTCTCTATAACAGCCATCTAACCCTTAGCCAGTGGAAAACCTCTCTATAACAGCCATCTAACCCTTAGCGGAAAACCTCTCTATAACAGCCATCTAACCCTTAGCCAGTGGAAAACCTCTCTATAACAGCCATCTAACCCTTAGCCAGTGGAAAACCTCTCTATAACAGCCATCTAACCCTTAGCGGAAAACCTCTCTATAACAGCCATCTAACCCTTAGCCAGTGGAAAACCTCTCTATAACAGCCATCTAACCCTTAGCCAGTGGAAAACCTCTCTATAACAGCCATCTAACCCTTAGCCAGTGGAAAACCTCTCTATAACAGCCATCTAACCCTTAGCCAGTGGAAAACCTCTCTATAACAGCCATCTAACCCTTAGCCAGTGGAAAACCTCTCTATAACAGCCATCTAACCCTTAGCCAGTGGAAAACATAACTGGAATCTGCTTAAACGCGGATCTGCTAGTTTTACTTACTCCCGGTTCGCTGAAGTTATTTTCCAGAAACTATTGGCCGATTGTCAAACAGCTTGGATCCTGACAGGACGCTGAGTTACTCGGCCTCTCATCTGGACCCAAGCTGTTTGAAAATGTAAGCCAAGTCGAGCTTAGCAAGCTAAGGGCGATATCTCGATTTTTAATCCTTTACTCCATGAATATTCATGTAAGAAATACTGACATCATGGGTATTGTATTGTCTGCTACAAGTATATAAGTCTAGCTTAGATTTATTAGCATTTCACATGTAGGTTACTGGCTATCTTTCCCTAGTTCCGTTTTGTTGGAGAGTTTTGAGTAACCTATATGTTTACATGCATGCTCATTTAATATAATAAATTTTTGTTAATTTCTGACCCAATTTTTAATTTCTCAGTCTTATATTTTAGAACTACATGTATACATACATTAAGTATTACTGGTTAAAATGTACGTAAGTTTATTCCCGCGTGACAGCTTATTGCTTGTGTGATTTGTATGTGAATTTGTTAATGTTGCCCACTAAACTGGGCCTTAAACAGTTATAGAAACAAAAGTTCAAAGTTCGATAGCTTTTTTTCTAATGGCGCATGGACACGGGAATTTTAGGCAGTAGAAACTGTAGAATCATATCTATATCATATCACAATCAATATGAGCAGATCCAGATCAGACGGCCCCTACCGAAGCCATCTGATCTGGGTCCTCTCTGCAAAGGTGTAGAAAGGCACATTTATGGGGTAAAGCTTTAAACCATGTGTGTTTATTGTACTCTCTGAGTGACTTTTAGATTGCCCTTTGCAAACAGTTCGAGTGACGTTGTGATTGCCCTTTGCAAACAGTTCTAGTGACTTTGTGATTGCCCTTTGCAAACATTTCGAGTGACGTTGTGATTGCCCTTTGCAAACAGTTCTAGTGACTTTGTGATTGTCCTTTGCAAACATTTCGAGTGACGTTGTGATTCCTTTGCAAACAGTTCGGGTGACTTTGTGATTGCCCTTTGCAAACATTTCGAGTGACGTTGTGATTCCGTTTCAAACAGTTCGAGTGACGCGATTACCCTTTGCAAACAGTTTATTCTCCCTTATGAGCTTTTTGCATTGTTTTCGCTCTGCATTTAACCCTTCACTTCTTGAATATTTATGGTAGAAATACTGACGTCATAAGTATTTATTAGCTAATTTTTCACAATGGTAAATGAACAGAGGGTTTCTTTGCCATGGCAAAAAGTGTAGAATCAGAAAAAATATTATTTCATAAGCAAACAGAGCAGACCCTGATCAGACGACTGCAATAGAAGCCGTCCGATCAGGGTCTGTTCTGTTTGCAAAGGCGTCAATAACGAGGTCTATATTCAGTAAATGCCCTCTCACATATAGGCTATCCTCTTGTTTATTCATTATTAAGTCACCATTGAGGGGTTTCTACTGTTTCATTTCTTACTGTAGCTCCGCGTTTCCTGGCCTCATATTCCGCCCTGTCCAGCAGAAGCTTGCCCACGCCCTTTCCCCGAGCAAAAGCATCCACTCCAATACACTCAACTAGACAAGCCCTTGGCTCAATATCGCTTGAGGATGTGTCCATTACGCAACCAAAACAGATAAACCTGCAATTAACCAATAAAATGATTGCAATATCATAGTCTGGACAACAGTGCAGTGCAATAAAGGAGCGCAGTTAAATTACAGAAATAGAGCATCTGACAAGAGCGTTAAAGCGAGTGTAATATTAATTATACATGCACATGTAGTAAATGCGTTTCATGAAAACAATTTGTAATGAACACGAATGTAAGATTCTTTTTATCACATTTAAACCCTTACAAATGCTACAGAAAGTGAAACAGACCATATCTGGCGCCTGTTTCAGTCATTGTAGTTCAGCCGGATTCAAACTGCTCATTTGCATAAAAAATGCACAAGTGCATTTCCACGATTTACGACACTCTGTTTCGGCACTCCCATACGGCAGATTATGTGATAAAGCGTCATTTCTCTACCTGATCCTATGTTGTGACCAATCTTAGACTCTTATCTGTACCTCGGTTAGTGGAAACACTGTCTCGTTACAGATCCATTATTTCTGATCAATCAGATATTTGAAAATGAACTCGAAATGTGTAGACCATCGGACAAATGTATGTAACGATGAGTCTGCTACGGGCGAATCAGTAAAACGTAATTACATTTGTAAACAGTTTGGGCCCAGATGCAACGCCAAGTAACTCGACGTCTCAACCAGGATCCAATATGTTTCACACACTGGTTGTATGGCATATATTAAGCATTTAAATAACTGTTGAAGATGACATTTTCTGCCGAGGTCTTACTCGGCAAATTATAGGTTGACACCGAGACTTCCGCCCTGTTTTATGCCACAGGATCATCTAACTGTAACTTTTGAACTTGAAATATTAACCCTTTACTCCATGAATACTCGTGAAAGAAATAATGACATCATGAATATTAATTAGATTATTTTTTATAAATGGCATATTAACACATGAAAGTTTTGCCAAAGCAGAAGCTGTAGAATCAGATCTGTATCATACCATAAGCAAACAGAGCAGACCCAGATTAGACGGTCTTCTCTGTTTGAAAAGGCATAGAAAGGCGTATTGGTGGAGCATAGGGTTAAGATAGAGACTTCATACTTAGCGTGTAGACTAAGGTCAAGCTTAAAGGTAAACAAGATATGTTTGTGAAACACTATGCCCCCGATTACCGCCAATATAAATTTTACCCTTGACCTTGATATATGACATTTAACTTAATATTCGCCTCCTTAAGTTGCACATGCATGCCAAGTTTGAAGTATGTATACGTGTGCAATGGCTACAACATCATCGCCAACGTTAAATTGGGGCCAAACCAACAAACTAAACACCAACAGACAGGGCAAAACAATGGTTAACCCTTTGCTTGCTATTCACGTCAATATACCTACCTGTAAATAGTGAAGACCCAGATGAGACAGCTCCTGCAGGAGCTGTCTCATCAGGGTCTGCACTATTTACAAGTTGATTGTGCAACCAGTGCACTCCACAGCAGTGATTGCACAGCGATACACTTGTACACAGTGAAGATATGTGTAATTATACAACAGGGCATGGGTAAAGAAGGAGAAATGTATTTTAAACTTCAGCATGCTAAGGGTTAAGAGAAACTACAAACAATGTCCAACTGGTCTGGGAGTATACTGCATGCCTATATCAATAGTTGGTCTGGGAAATAGGCTCGTTGCTTTTTTAACAAAGGCATGTTGTATTGCTATGCAAGACATGAGTCCCCCACCGGACTGAAAAAAACCCACCTCCACTCTCCCCACCCCACCCACCATGGTGTAGTTGACCATGGTATATACATGACCACCTGAATGGTATTAGTACCTACTTTCATATATTGAATCAGTAAAAAAGAAAATATGAAAAAAGGGAGTAACTCCAAAACTATTGATGCTAGAGTTATGGCCCTTGTGCATGACACAACACCTCATCATGTTTGTTCCATATGAGAAGTTTCAAATCAATTGAACCAGTACATAAAGAGTTATTAACTGGACAAGAAAATATGAAAAGGGGAATAACTCCAAAAATAAAGATGCTAGAGTTATGGCCCTTGTGCATGACACTACCCCTCATCATGCTTGTTCCATATGTGAATTTTCAAATCAAATGAACCAGTAGATAAAGAGTTATTGTTCGGACAAAATATGAAAAAGCGGAATAACTCTAAAAATATTGATGCTAGAGTTATGGCCATTGTGCATGACACTACTCCTCATCATGCTTCTTCAATGTGTGAAGTTATAATGAATTTGGCCAAACTATGTAGGAGATATGGCCCGGACACGAAGCGTAACAGACGGACTGACAAGAAAATATGAAAAAGGGGAATAACTCCAAAAATATTGATGCTAGAGTTATGTCCCTTGTGCATGACACTACCCCTCATCATGATTGTTCCATATGTGAAGTTTCAAATCAGTTGAACCAGTAGATAAAGAGTTATTGTCCGAACAAAAAATATGTAAAAGGGGAATAACTCCAAAAGTATTGATGCTAGAGTCATGGCCATTGTGCATGACACTAGCCCTCATCATGCTTCTTCAATGTGTGAAGTTATAATGAATTTGGCATAACTTTGTAGGAGATATGGCCCGGACACGAAGCGTAACAGACGGACTGACAAGAAAATATGAAAAAGGGGAATAACTCCAAAAATATTGATGCTAGAGTTATGTCCCTTGTGCATGACACTACCCCTCATCATGATTGTTCCATATGTGAAGTTTCAAATCAGTTGAACCAGTAGATAAAGAGTTATTGTCCGAACAAAAAATATGTAAAAGGGGAATAACTCCAAAAGTATTGATGCTAGAGTCATGGCCATTGTGCATGACACTAGCCCTCATCATGCTTCTTCAATGTGTGAAGTTATAATGAATTTGGCATAACTTTGTAGGAGATATGGCCCGGACACGAAACGTGACAGACGGATAGACAGACAGACAGACGGACGGACGGACAGACGGACAGACAGACGGAATCGAGCAAGCCTATAGTCCCCCAACCGGTAACCGGTGAGGGGCTAATAATAAAGATGTACATGTAATTCTACACTTCCTAATATAGTAAAAGATGCCGATCTATATCATTTCGTAAACTACTAGGCCAAACCATGATTCAGATCTTCTCTGCTTGTAAATCTGTAAAAATGCACCTCAAATAGGAAAACAGGTTAAACATGATTTACCTTGTTTGACCTACCTGCACATATGCCAACAGCCCAGTTCACTGAGATAATCGACATTGCTAGATAAAAAAAATAGAGAGAGAGCGATATGTTTTTCAGTACAAAATGTAAATAACATGGCTAAGTCTACATTCACACATGAATAAAACAATGAAAACGATAAACATGCATATTTGCTATTCATGCTCAAATATATTGACCAGATAAAGGTGCGTACCCAAATACTAAAACCGTCATTCCTCCACCAAACCCTATACTCTGACCACTCCTTAGAATCGTCTATTCTAACGAGTGGTCACAGTATATGGTTTGGTTGAGAAATAAAGAAGATATTCTCGAAAATATTTTAAGTTATGCATCGTATCTGGACCTCTATTTATGATATTTAAAAATACATTTGTTCAGAGCGTACAATACAATCAGGAACTTAACACGTATTTTAAGTGCAGATATGAAATTTCTCAATTTTACAATAATCCTTAGTTCTGAAGGCGAATTATACTACAGACTGAATCAAATGTATGCAAAGATTTGTTACCCCCCCCCTCCCCCCAAAAAAAAACAACACAAAAAAACAACTAAACCCCATCCCACCCCCAAGAAAACAACCATGACGGATAGTTATTAGCTTCTCCTTAATGTTGACAGGTAGCCAGTCTAACACTATGAACAGTTTCTGTGCATTATCAATATGTGCTCTGTGCTCATGCACGGTTGAGAGATGCTAAACAAGACATTTTCAAGTGTTTGGCATCGAAGATACTATTCGCCGATATACTAGCATCTATTGGGGTTGGGTTTTAGTTTCGTACCTGTTCGAAATGGGCCAATCGTATTTTGTTGTACAAACAAAAATAGTAAGTTTCGACGAAAACCCATTTATTTTGTATCACAATGGATTTTTCGATATAAGTGCAAACTGACAATCTTCATGAGAATAACTGAACACAACCAACGCCACATTGTATGATTTTTATAGAAAATACAGTAAAATGAGACCACCTAAGAGGTATAATTCTGTGTGCTAGATGCAGGTGGTAGCTTAATGAAGAACAAAAGTAATGCAGAAAGCTCCTGCATTAAGCAACCACCTGCTTATAAACACAGCCATGTTTATTCATTAAGTGGTCGCATTAGAGGAGTTCTACTGTATGCATTTACTGTAGAGGATATTACTTTAATGCAGAATGGACATGCAACAGTTAGCTTCTAGGGAAGCTTTCTGCCAGACTTTCGTTTATGCATTTAGCTACTATCGATTTATGAAGTGGCAGCTATCAAGAGATGATACCGTACTTACTCCTTGTCTCTGTCGCCTCTGAATTTGATCCCCATGTAGCCGACAAGGCGGCCGTTCATCTCGGCAACAAGGTTCCGGGTGTAGAACTGAGGATATTGGTCTTGGAAAAATACAGTTAAGATCTTGATCGCAGTAGGTAACCTATGATATAATACAAATAGAGTTAATCCCTTACTACATGAATATTCATGTAAGAAATAAAATATATCATGAATATTAATTAGATTCAATTTCATAATGGCACATGAACACAGGAGGCATATTTGACGATGGCAGACTCTGTAGCCTCATATCTATATTACAGTGAAACCTCTCTATAACGACCACTAAATTACATCAAGTATTTTGTGTTAAAGGCAGGTGGATGCTTAAAGCAAGGTGAAAGTAAAACAGAACGCTCATGTAGGATCGTTCTGTTTTACTTTCACCATGCTTTAAGCAACCACCTGCCCAAAATACCAACTAATTAACACAAATTAGTGGTCGTTATAGAGAGGTTTTTACTGTATTTTAAAAGGCATAGAAAGGTATTTGCCTGGAGTAAAGTATTAATCCGCTCTACTACGAAGTCAAGATAGTGTCGCCTGCTTATAAAGAAACTGCTGTTTTTTTTATTATATTATTATTATTTTTTACAAAGCATCTATATGGAGTGAAGGGTTAAAAAGCTTAAACATGGCACGGCTCAGCTTGTGATTTCAAACTCGTGTTCTTGCTAGACATGTACATACATTGCATGTTCCTAACATTAACCTTTATCCCGCTATGGGCGGATGAGTGAATACCTTTGCAAACAGTTTGGATCCAGATGAGACGCCGAGTAAATCGGAGTCTCATCAGGATCCAAACTGTTTGACACCCTGATTGCATTTTGTTTGACAAATTGATTGCAGCTTGAATTTTGAAAATGTAGAAAGTGATTTTTTTTGTAAAAAATAATTTGCTCAGCAGGCTAAAGGTTAAATATTGTATATGTGTTTCTAACTTAACTCTGTGCGGGAATATTGGTTGAAGTATTTACTCCATGAATATTCATGTCAGAATCGATTACATCGTGAACTAATTATGTTATGTTTCTGCTGGCCCATGAACACAGGAAAGTTTGGTCAAGGCAGGGACTCTAGAATCAGATTTATATACATGTAATTACATAAGGAAACAGAACTGAACCTGATCCTACGGGAGCTGCCTGATCTGGATTTACCCTGTTTGCAAAAGCCGTATGTATTTAAGGAGTAACAAGAAATGTTGACACGACATCAAACCGGGTTTTTCTTCACTATTAACTGGTGATTTCTAAGTTCAAAGGGGCATAACTCCCAGAACAAGAAATGTGTCACAGTACGTGACAAATGCCCCAAAGCAAAGCACTGACAATATGCGTTTTGTAAGCAGGCCTGCAATATGCAACTGCAAAATGAAAATAAAGATTGCATAGTAAGACCACAATTTGAACTCAGGTTACCCTAAATGACAATCTTTTTTTCATATTTGAGGTCAAAGGTCAAGGTCATGGCCACATGACCTACAAAAAGTATGCAATATTCCAGCATCCGAAGATGAACTCATACACCATATTTAGTGAGCCTAGCTGATTCGATGTAGGGATGACAAGCTTTTTTTGTAAATGAAGTCAAAGGTCAAGGTCATGGTCACACTGATCTTTAAATAGTATGCGACACTGCTATCCCAGCATCTACTCACAAACCATATTTGGTGATCCTAGCTGAAGTAGTGTAGAAGATATGCTCCGGACAAGCCATTTTTTAAAATGAGGTCAAAGGTCAAGGTCATGGTCACATTAACCTATAACTAGTATGTGATCCCAAGACAAACTCACACACCACATTTGATGAACCTAGCTGATTCAGTATAGGAGGTAAGCTCAAGACAATATTTTTTGGTAAATGAAGCCCAAGGTCAAGGTCACATTGACCTACAAATAGTATGCGACACTCTGCCATCCTAAGATGTACTCACACACACCATATTTGGTGATCTTAGCTGAAGTAGTGTAGAAGATATGCTCAGGACAGGCTTTTATTTGTAAATGAGGTCAAGGTCACATTAACCTAAAATTAGTATGCAACACTCCGCCATCCCAAGACAAACTCACATGCTATATTTGGCGATCCTAGCTAATTCGGTAAAGGAGGTACATGCTTCGGACAAAATTTCTTTTGTAAATAAAGCCCAAGGTCAGGGTCACATTTACCTATATATAGTATGCGACACTCTGCCATCCCAAGATGTACTCACACACAATATTTGGTGATCATAGTTGAAATGATGTAGGAGACATTTTCCAGACAAGCTTTTTTGTAACTGAGGTCAAAGGTCAAGGTCACCTTGACCTATAAATAGTATGTGACACTCCGCCGTCCCAAGATGTACTCACACACCATATTTAGCGATCTTAGCTGAAGTAGTGTAGGAGGTATTCTCCGGACAAGTGTTTTTGTAAATAAAGCCCAAGGTCAATGTCACATTGACCTATAAAAAGTATGCGAAACTCAGCTATCCCAAAATGTACTCATACACCACATTTGGTCATCCTAGCTGAAGTAGTGTAGGAGATATGCTTCGGACAAGCTTTTTTGCAAATCAGGTCAAAGTTCAAGGTCAAGGTCATATTGACCTAAAAATAGTATGTGACACTCCGCCAACCCAAGATTAACTCACACACCATATTTGGTAACCCTAGCTGATTCCGTATAGGAGGTATGCTCCAGACAAGTGTGTTTGTAAATAAAGCCCACGGTCAAGGTCATATTGACCTATGAATAGTATGCAACACTCCGCCATCCCAAAATGTACTCACACACCAAGTTTGGTGATCCTAGTTGAAGTAGTTTAGGAGATATGCTTCGGACAAGGTTTTTTTGCAAATGAGGTCAAAGTTCAAGGTCAAGGTCACATTGACCTAAAAAAGTATGTGATACTCCGCCAACCCAATATGAACTCACACACCATATTTGGTAATCCTAGCTGATTCTGTATAGGAGGTATGCTCCGGACAAGCTTTTCTTGTAAATGAAGCCCAATGTCAAGGTCAAGGTCACATTAACCTAAAAATAGTATGCGACACTCCGCCATCCCAAGATGTACTAACACACCATAATTGGTTATCCTAGCTGAAGTAGTGTAGGAGATATGCTCCGGAAAAGCTTTTCTTGTAAATGAGGTCAAAGTTCAAGGTCAAGGTCACATTGACCTAAAAATAGTATGTGACACTCCGCCATCCCAAGATGAACTCACACCATATTTGGTGATCCTAGCTGATTCCGTATAGGAGTTATCTTCCGGACAAGTTTTTCTTGTAAATGAAGCCCAAGGTCAAGGTCAAGGTCACATAAACCAATAAATAGTATGCGACACTCCGACATCCCAAGATGTACTCACACACCATATTTGGTGATCCTAGCCAAGTAGTGTAGGAGATATGCTTCGGACAAGCAAAATCTGTTAATCCAGTTAAAAATATACATGATTTTGACCTTTGACCTCTGAGTATGACCTTGACCTTTCAGCTATTGACATGGTTTTTTCATGCGACACGCCGTACCGTCTAGAGGAACATTTATGCCAAGTGATTTCACAATCCAACAATGGAGTTCTAAGTCACAGCCCGGACAAGACCGGACGGACGCACATATGGACCGAAACATTTTTAAGTTCAAAGGGGCATAATTCCAATATTAGTGAAGCCAGAGTTATGGACCTTGTGCATGACACTTCCTCTTGTCATGATCTTTCTATGTATGAAGTTTCAATCCAATGACATGAGCCATTTAGGAGTTATCGTCCGGACAAAACTGGCAGCCGCCCGCCCGCCCGCCTGCCGTACATCAGCATTTCAATAACCGGAGTTTTCCGTGGAAAACCCGGTAAAAATTTAAAAAATACTCATTCCAATAATGAAAATTTGATGTGAGGCCGCTCAATGATTTCCAATGCGTACTCAAGTATACATTCATGTTTCTGCCGTGTAATCAATAGATGTGTATACATGTTGATCAATACACTATTTTGCGTGGTCACAATCTAGTACATGGGGCAATATAGGTTATTATTATTATTATACCACATTTATATAGCGCTCTTTTCACACAGGATGTGTGCGTTCAAAAGCGCTTCACATGATTAAATGGCATGTACAGAATTGAGTATATATTATGCATATAGAATATTTAAAACAAATGAAATTTAAGATAGAGATATCAATAAAA
The DNA here is from genome assembly GCA_963576725.1 of Azorinus chamasolen. Taxonomy (NCBI): domain Eukaryota; kingdom Metazoa; phylum Mollusca; class Bivalvia; order Cardiida; family Solecurtidae; genus Azorinus; species Azorinus chamasolen. The sequence continues at coordinate 93,946,899 of OY755237.1, read as the reverse complement.
CTATCAAAAGTTGAATTAATTTAAGAACTATAGATAAAAACAAAATCATCCTTTTCTGTACATTTTATGTCCGCAATTCAAGGGAAACAGACGCACACCGTGACTACCGGTATATTGTGTCCGCCCACTTATGTTACAAAACTCAAATGAAGTATTATATGTACAGTGTCAGTACATCATACAGTTACGACCCAGAAACATCTGGATCGGGTTTATGTATGACATACAACACTATAAATAAGATATTGCCTTACACATGTAGGACAATGGGTTAACAGAATAGGTCAATTTTGTAGCTAATGCATATAAACAAACACAATGCAATTACAAACAAATCACCAATATATACACCCCGTGTGCAAAATTGGCAAAGGAGTATCGTAATATCAATCCAACCGACACTGAACGAGACAAACAATGCCGTGCCAAGCCACGACGCAGGTGGTTTCAAAGAGATTGGGCTATCCCTACCATCAAGATCCACCAGCCAGCACAAAGCGACACAAACATCAAGTGCCTACGAACAGTGCCCATCCAAACAACTGACAGGATATTCCCTGACCAATAATTTGCAAGTAACAAAATGCTCGATATGGGAGGGATTCGAAAATGTCCCGTGGCCAAGGCAACAGTCATCATGATTGATAATTATTAGCTACGTTCTCTTAATTTCCCTAATAATTCCTTAGTAAAATATGCCAAAGAAACCCGTTTTTCAGACATCAACTGATACTGAATGAGACGCACAATGCTGGCCCGAGCCGCAATCCGAGTGGTTTCAAAAGAGATTGGGCTATCCCTACCGTCAAGATCCACCACTCCGTGGCCAAGGCAACAGACATCGCGATTAATAATCATCAGCTACACCCATTAATTTCCCTAGTAATGTTGAGCTAATTACTGAACTTGAGATCATTAAGTTCAAGTTGGGTAACTAGCTAAACTTACATAAGCAGTTTTAACTGGGACCTGGTCAGTGTAGCTGTTGGCTGGGGGTTACACTGTTTACAATGCAAAGAAAGCACGGTTTTGTTGTTTTGAATTTTTGAGACCGGCCTTTAACCCAATCAACACAGGATTATTCGAATGGACTAGCCAATTAGTGTTTAACTATGGCGCCAAACTCAGTAGGAAAGGCTTAAACGTACGAGATGATTTTGAATGACAAACAGTGCAGACCCGGATCAAAAGACTCCTTTATGAGCTTTCTGATCTGGGTTTACACTGCAAATGATAGTTGATGTGTTTCCCGGGGTCAAATAGTTAACCCCTATTCTTATATCCGCGACCTGACTCGCATCTGCAAACAGCTTGGGCCCGGATGAGATGCCGAGTAACTCGGCGTATCTTCAGGATCCAGGCTGATAGTTTTCTAAAAGTTTGGTTGAATCGGAAGTAATCAAAAACTGTAGCAGGTCTAAATTTGAGCACACTTTCATTTCACTACCTTCCTGGCTAAATCTGTTTTGTATAGTTGATATATTACGGAAATAAAAAGATAAATGGTTTGTTAGACATTATTAAGTCCAGATGGCAACGACTGGACACACCCCTGGGTCCAATGTTATAAAACTTCTCTGCGTCTGTCATCATTCTCCAGTATCTGATTGTTCAGGTGCTTGGGAATGACGTCAGATTCGAGCAAAACGTTTTATAACCTCGGGACATGGTAGTTTATTAGGAATTACTAAAGGTAAACTTCTTACACCGCATCTCAACACGGAAGATTGGAATCTATACTGTTTGCAAATGCCCAAAAATGTTTTAATCCTTTACATGGTGAATATCCATTACGAAATAAGGGTTATGTGAATATTCATGAGTTGTATTGCTATACTGGCATTATGAACAAGTAAAGGGGGTGTTTGATAATGACATAAACTGTACAATCAGACCTATATGATTTCAGTAAGCAGATGAGACATTGATCAGACAGATCCTTCAGGGGTCTACTTTGTTTGCAAATGTTTACAAATGCCTCTCTATTGGATGTAAGGGTTAACACTTTCCTTCATATCACATCTTTTCGCGGATCTTCAATCAGAGTAGACCCAGATCAGACGGCGTCCGGAGGGGCCATCCGATCAGGGTTTGCTCTGTTTGCTAACGGAATTATATATAGAGAGATCTAGTTACACAGTTTGTGTCTACGCCAACAATTCCCTTTTAAAAAAAATTACCTTTCAAAAAAATACGTTAATGAATATTCATGAAGTGATCAATTCATGCATAATTGTCCTTTAAGGAACTGTTCAACATTTGGAGTGAGACGACCTTTAACCGTAGTTCTACTGTATTAACAATGGTTGTTTGCTCAAGTTCTCGTTCAACCCTTTCCTCCATAGACCTCTGTAAAATCACCTGTTGAAACCATTGTGATAAACAGAGCATTTGCTCCTATAGGAGCAAATGCTCTATTTATCATAATGATTTCAAACTACAAAATTCTAAAAAAGTTCCCTTTCTCTATTTAATGTTCCTTTTCGGTAGATGTATTCAAAATAGTTGGATCTAAATATAACCTATGAGAGAATGTGTTAAGCATTTATGAAGCTACTGACAAATTACCAAACAGTTTGGATCCTGATGAGACGCAGAATTAACCGCCATCATATCTGGATCTGACCCGTTTGCGAAGATCAGTCAGGTCGCACAGCTTGGATCCTAATGGGGCGCAGAGTTACTCGGCGTCTCATCTGGGTCCATGCTGGTTTCAAATGCCAGTCAAGTTGCGCTTAGCTCGACCAATTATGTGTCTTTAGGCTATAGGTAGTAGCTTAATAAGCCCATAAACTAGCAATGCAGGTCCTGGCCAGGTGGCTCTCGCAGGACCCGCCTGATCTGGCTCTATTCTGTTTGCGAAAGCGTTAACAGATGTTTCTATGAGGTAAATGGTTTAGACAGATTAAAACTTCTTTTATCCATACATAGGGCGCGCGATATTTTGTGAACAAAACATAATTTCAATCACTAAATTGGTTAGTATTTGTTAGTCAGCATTTACAAAATAAATCGGTCGCGGGGCTGCGCCCCGCTAGCCCGATTTATTTTTGTAAATGCTGACTAACAGACACTAACCTATACTAACTATTGTTTCTTACTTTTCCCTTGTGACGCTATGGGCAAATTTATCCTCAAAAGCTTCCACCTGGAGCCTTGCGGCGAAAGCTGCGTCTTCTGGCGTGTTTCGTAAGGCCCTGATTGTGATGCCACTGACTAGAGTGGCTTCCGGCGGTTCCTGAGACCCCGGCTGGTTCGTTTGTACTTCATACCAGCTGGGTTGTAGGCTCTGCATATTACCACTAGCACCCTGCATAATAATAATAATAATAATAATAATAATGAGCCCGCTCTATAAAACCCATTCGTTGGGGTTTGCAAGCAGTGCAGAACAAGATGAGCCTTTCTTCTCTGTGTGTTATACTAGTCAGCTATACAGAATGATGGATGTAAACAGTGTTACTGTACAACCTGGATAGACACATAGTTTTAACCATTTCCCTGTTCTGTTTATTCCACATTTCAGTAACTACTAAATATGCATGGACAAATAGTTACATGTATAATGAAATATGGAAACTGGTCCTACGCTAGTTTTCTATGTCCATATTTACCATTCACCCCATAAATACGCATTTCAACACCAAACAGACTCCTATTGGAGACTCCTATTGGAGTCGTCTGATCAATGATCATGATCCTCTCTGTTTCCTTATGGTATAATATAGATAATAATATGATCAATATCGCTTACCTGAATAATTATGGAGGAAACGGTTAATGGAAATGATAGGCATGATCTGCTAAACAAATTAAGACGACGGGAATGACGTTTCAAGACGCTATAGCATAGCTACAAAAAACAGTATGCACTTCGACCAATAAGCGTTTTACTGACATTGATCAGTAACTAGTAATGAAAAAATAACTCTGAACATTTCGAATGATAAAAAAAGTAAAAATGATCTTCGTCCCCAGGCCGATTGTACTGAATAAATCGAGGTTTCTTAATGTTTTTTTCATGGATTTGTTTTGTAACTTGAGATTGGGATTTTTCCTCCAAAAACATGGGTGCAAAACACACCTTTTGCTATTGGGAATATACCCGAATAAGGGCTATAAAATCAGCCAAAATATTATTGTAAAATAAGATAAAATGGATGAATCTTTTTCATTGTATACATAAATCTGCTATAACCAGGTGAGCGAATAATTAAGGGCCATCATGACCCACTTGGTAGACTGTAACATTTGATGTTTGTAGTTTTGATCAGGGTTATTTTCACATTTAGAATAAAGACATAAGCGGATGCTAGTTCTGAGATGAATAATGCAGAGTCTGTCCATGGCAAAAACAACCTTTAAGCATAATCAAGTGTCTGTCTGTCTGCCAATGGCAAAAAACTTTAATCATGTTCATATGTGTGTCTGTCAATCGCAAAAAAAACTTTAGCCTTGATCACAACTTTTGGTGTTAGTATAATTTGTTTGAAGTCCCTGCATTGAAACATTGGTGATCATTCATCATGCTTTAAGTCTATACACTGAAATCCAGGTGTAAAAAGGAGCCGATTTAACATAAAATTATATCTTAATAGAGTGATTCAGATAGCAGGAAATTGCACCATTCAAAGTGGCATACCAAAAAATTTCGACTACCGTCATAAACAGTGTATATACAGTGAACCTCTCTAAACAGAACGTTCCAATTAGTATCAATGTCCGTCTACACGACAGGTGGTAGCTAAATGCAGGGTAAAAGTCATGCAGAAAGCTCCTAATTGGAGCATTCTGTATGACTTTCATCCTGCATTAAGCGACCACCTGCCTAAAACGATCTAACTTTTCTTTAATTAATGTCCGGTTTAGTGCCGTTTCTATTGCATTAATATTAATCAGCTTAAGATTTTAAACCGGCATATGAACAAGAGAAGTGTGGGCCATGGCAGAAACTGTAGAATCAAATCTATATCATTCCAAAAGCAAACAGAGCAGATCCTTGTCGGACGACTGACTCTTGTATGATCTTCTGATCTGGGTCTACTCTGTTTGCAAATGTGTTTAAGGTCTTGTCAATGAGGAAAAGTGTTCAACAGTTTTTGCCCCAATGAGACATACGTCTACACCAAGTCTGTTTTATTACTACTTCTGTTACTACTACAATAACAATTCGTAAGCGAACTCTTTTATTCCTGTGTACTCGTTTGTGATATCGCGCAAACCAAAACGACCCGCTATTTATTTAATAACACACGTTTATAGTCCAGGAATATGTGTAAGGTACCTTTTAGCTTGGTCTTAAAAAACTAAGTATCCCTATGGTCGGTCGCCAGCACTCAACACATATTTAACACATATTAGGAATATTACATTCCACTGTTTACAAACGCTTGCAGAAATCCTCTCTATATGTTCTAGAGAATAATCGAAGTCTCTTCAACGACAACAAGAACTTGTTCAGGTGTAACGATGTACATGTGTAGTCACTATACATTTACCTGTTTGCTATTCTTCCTTGGACTGCTATTTTTAGACACATCTATTTTTAGATGCTACAGGTACGGTGATAAGTATAAAATGTCACGTCTCCAGTTTGTATACTATAAATCTTTTTTTCTTTTACATTTATTTACAGATAAATGAAGCGAAGGCTATCATTTGTGTAACCAGGGTTTCATATTGCTAAAGTGTATTCTGCTTTAGTCTTATGGATCCATGGTTCCATATAATCAGAATGATTGGAATGTCATCTGCTTTCATACATATCTCATTATATATCACGTATACATTAGTGTATGAGAGCATGACTGAGAGAGATAGTTGAGATGCACGAAATTACATTTACACATGCTTTGCACGGACTTTCTCTCTATCTTCTTCCTATGCGTTCCCGCTGTCTAAGGTCAGTGTGCTCCAGTCCATCTTGATGGTAACATATTGATAATTATATAGATAGAATCTACTTGATAGTTTACTTTTACTTTGTTGTCTCACGACAACAGTTTTATTAATTAGAAGTCAACTATATCCCATGTGTCTGGTAAGTACTGAGCGACGTCTGTGTTGAATGTATTTAGTTTAAAAGTTTATTCTGTTTCGGTATCGCGCGGTTATGTACTGTTGAAATCTCTAAATTGTTATAAACACCAATAGTTAGTTAGTATATTGTTTCTCATTTATGTTACAGGCTTTTCTATTACCGCCTTAAAAAACTTCATCGAACTTGCTCGGGCATTGACTATACTTCCTAACCCCGGTTTACATTTGTTTTACCTGAAAGATCCCGCCCCGACGAAAAACCGTTAAACTGCCTATAACGTAATGGTCTCTATCCACAGTCTGAACTGCTTGACCGACGGTCTGCACCGATACTCAAAGTACGCTTCTTCCACAATATCTTTTACCCTTTACTTAATAAATACGCCTTTCTACGCCTTTGGAAACAGCGTAGACCCAGATCAGACGGCTCCGGTATAAGCCGTCTGATCAATGTCTGTTCTGTTTGCTTATGATATAATATAGATATGATTCTACAGTTTCTTCCATGACCAAACAAATCTGTGCCCATGTGCTATTATAAGAATTAATCTAATTAATATTCATGAAATCATATTTCTTACATTAATATTCACGAGGTAAAGGGTTAAAGAGACTCGAATGTTGCTTGCTGACAGTGGGCATGTATCACATACGGATAAAATACTGTAAAACCTCTCTATAACGGCCACTTAATTGTGTTAATTAGTATTTAGGGCAGGTGGCTGCTTAAAGCAAGGTGAAAGTAAAACGGGACGTGCACATGCCTATAGTCCTGAGCGTTCTGGTTTACTTTCACCTTGCTTTAAGCAGCCACCTGCCTATAACAAAAATACTTGATGTAATTTATTGGTCGTTATAGCGAGGTTTTACTGTACTTCAATATCGGTTGTACAATAACCATTTTCGATTGAAAAAGATGTCTGCTTAAAATAAGGCCTTCTGGTATTTTTTTTACTTATTTCTGATTTGCTCCAACTTTTGACAAATTATTGGCCTGGGTCTCAAACAACGTGGAATCTGATGACAGATCGAGTCACGCGGCCTCTCAATGGGACCCTTGCTGTATACCAATGCACGTTAGGTTGATTTTAGCCGGGTCCCTATTTAGATCACCACCATACTATAACAACAGTGAGATAGATTTGTCTGTCATTCCTTTCAACTCTGGATTTTCAGAGTGGAAGTTTAACCCTTTCCCTGTTCTAGGTTTATTCCAAAATTCAGTACCTACTGAGTATTCATGGACAAAAAAAATTATAATAAAATACGGAACGTAGAACATTGTAGCCGTTTTAGAAAGTAAAGAACTGGATCTTACAAATTTCATTAGCAGACAGAGCATTCCCAGATCAGACGGCTCCAAGACGGGCTATATGATCTTGGTCTACTCTGTTTGCAAATGCGTGAAAAAGCGTTTATGTAAATTTGGATTCAGCTGCACTCCTGCAAGCTTCAGTTGAACAGCTAATGCCACCCACCTCATATGTAGGTATAAATCGATATGTTCTCTTTGACTCTCTTGTCAGCTAATGTTCTGTTTATTCTTTACTCCATTTCCCTTGTTTACAACAGTGGGGGGAAATTGACGTCACAAATATGTGGTTTTAGCGCGCGTCCACCTGAATCAAGGTCCAGCGGCATAATTATATAACATTCAACGTAATACTTCATAGATATATCTGAACTTCGAAATCTCGAACTACAAGGGACAATACAAATTATTTCGAGATAACAGAAGTTCGAGTTGACCGAATTCTGATCTGAAACAATTCTTAAGTTCACAGCTTAATGCAGGTCTAAAGTAAAGCTGAACGCTACTGTAGCTGTCACGCGTGTTCCTAGATATGGGTAGATATATATTTTAGAGCAAGTCTGTTTTGTAAGTTCGGAAGAATTGAACTTTTTAGTTCGAGTTATCCGAGTTTTACATTAGCACTTTGGGTGCTAGTGAAAAACTACAGTAAAACCCCTCTGATGCGACCACCAAAAAGTGGCATACTTCTAGGCGGCAGAGGCAGCTGGTAGCTTAATGCAGGATGGAAGTTATGCAGAAAGCTCCTATAGGAACCTTCTGCATAACCTTCGTCCTGCATTAAGCAACCACCTGCATATTAAGACAGATATGTTTTTTAACTGGTCGCATTAGAGGGGTTCTACTGTAATTACAAATGTACAGCAGACTGGATCCAAATTAGACGCCAAGTTACTCAGATAACTCGGAGCTTCACTAGGACCCAAATACGTGTCATTGAACATTGAAGTAGACAACAATTATCATTTACGGCATTTATAGACGCAAAATTACGTAGCGTGCAAAGAGTTAATACTGAACGTTTGATATTTCTATATTGATTTGATGTGCATATAGATCTGCGTGTTTATATGATCTGTTTTTGTTTGAGGGCCTTAAGGTAGATTAGTCATTATGAGTAATTGTAATTTGAGATAAATCTGCCCTCGTTAACTAGTCTTTCACAAATAGGCCTACAATTTTCTAGATCTAGATCTAGGCCTACGCCTTTGCAAACGGAACAGATCCAGATCAGACGGATCCTTTAGAATCTGTATGATCTGGGTCTGCTCCGTTTGCTTATGAAATAATATAGATATGATTCTACAGTTTCTATTCTGTCCAAAACTTCCCGTGTCAATGTGCTATTTAAAAACAAAAATCTAATTAATATTCATGATTTCATACATGAATATTCATGGAGTAAAGGGTTAACTGTGTTTCAGCACACATCGATAGCACACGTGGCTGGTCGTACTGAACAGTGGGTGGATCTTAACCCTTTTCTCCATGCATCTTTTAACGTCTATGTAAACAGGACAGACACAGATCAGACGGCTTCGTCTCAACACATGCCATATATGGGTATGAAATAATATACAGTAAACCCTCTCTAATGCGACCACTTAGTGAATAAACATGGCTGTCTTTATATGCTGGTGGTTGCTTAATGCACGACGAAAGTTATCGAGCTTTCTGCATAACTTTCGTCCTGCATTAAGCTACCACCTGTCCTTGCCACGGTGAATTATGCCCCTGTTTGCTGGTCGCATTAGAGGGGGTTTACTGTATACCTGATTCTACAAGTTCTGTCATGACCAAACACTCATTTCTTCACTGACCAGTATAAAAGCGTGTGGATATTCGTGAAGTCACGAAGTGTTGTATAAAAATTATTAATGAGGTAAAGGTTTAGTGAGAGTTGTCTGCAGAAAATGTTATCTGTTACATTTTACAAGCATTTTTCTTCTTTTTCTCCGTAAGTTATTTAGCGATTTTACTGGATCAAAATTGTGATCAGAAATCTACCGCTGGAGTACAAAGGGTAAACTATGTACATTGTATTTGTTGGTTGTTGTAGCGTGAATGAAGTGTGTTTTCTTTTGCCATCATGTTATGTTGATAGGTTTCTGTCCATTCTTCTGTCGTATTCCTGCATAATAAAGACTACAGTAAACCTGTCTAAACCGGAAGTATAAATATTTGTCTTGGAGATAGGCGACAGCTTAATGCAGAGTGAACGTCATACAGAAAGCTCCTAGGGAAGCTTTCTGTATGACTTTCATCCTGCATTAAGCAGCCACATGCCTAAAAGTATGTAACTTCTTCTTTACGAGAATTCCGGTTTAGATGGGTTTTACTGTATACCCGTAAAATGTGACATTACCTCGTATGTCACTCTCTGAGAAAAGGGCTTATTGCACATGTCAAACAATGTAGATGTAGGTCACACATCACGATTTTGAAGAGATATCTTGATCAAATTTTACATTATTGAAATACATGTATAGAAAACAAATTAGACCATACACTCTGATGAATTTCATGCAGTGGAGACCTTTTCTTGATAAGTTGCCACATTGGAGACGTGCTGCCTGATCTAGGTCTACACTGTTTACGACGTAATGAGATCCAGTTTCCCTACGTGTCGATCAATTACATCGTTTAACCTAACCTAAGCCGTCAGATCTGAATCTACTCTGTCACAGGCATATATGGCTTAAAGGTTTTAGCGATCATTGTAAACAAACCTGATTCTGGGTCATTCTGGCAATTTGTAGCTTATATACAAACGGTGATACTGTCAATGGAGCTATCCGCATTAATTTTGCTCTAAATTAAGCAACTCATCTGCTGATTCACCATGTTCCTAACTTATTTTTTTGTGATCTAAAAGTATAAGGACGGGATTAGCAACGACAACCCTTGTAGGATCCGATCTTTATAATTATATAAACAAACAGAGCAGACCCTGATCAGACAGCTCCTACAGAAGCTGTCTGATCTGGGTCTATCCTGTTTGCAAGACGTAATCTCAAAACTCGTCTATAATTTGCTAAAGGCTACTGACTGACAGTGGCAAATGTAGCATACTAGTGAGTTTAATGAAAAGCCAGCCTAGGTTGTCTGTAGGAGATTTCAGCATAACGTTCATCCTGCATTAAGCCACCAGCTGACTTAAAGCTCCAAATTATATCTCTTTTGGGCGGTCATTTTTAAAGGGGTTTTAGTAAATGTCCCTAATTGAACAAAAAAACAAAAACACTAAATAAGATAGTACATGTATTTGAAAATAAAGTTTTGTATAAAAATGTAAATTATATTGTATAACAATAAAATGATACTCATGTAACTTTCACCATTTGAATACTGAATTAGCAAAGTGGAATGCTTCGTTATAGCTTAACAAGAGTAGGCCTATCCATTAAACCATTCCCAGCTGTGAAAACAATGTTTACTCAAATTTAGATCTGGTACAATATTGGCTATTTCTTATTCGATAATTTGTTTTTTGAACACATTGACCGAGTGTCAAACAGCTCGAATCTTGATGAGACGCAGAGTCAGGTAGACATAGAGGATCTGTTGCCCGTTGTCTTTTAAGATCACATGTTCCTTGGCGAGCTTAATAACATTTTCTTGGTGAGTTTAGGAACATGTGATCTTAAAAGACAACGATCATCAGACTCTTTATCTCACATATAACAAATAAGTGTATTTTCGCCGTTTAAATGACATGTAAACATCGGTTTCCATGGGTTGACGTCATGTATCTGATGTATGACGTCATATATACTTTCTTAAGTGATCTTACATGTGTTACAGATAAGGGAATCTTAACCCGTTGTTCTAACTCGGAGATAAGGAAAGGTATGTGAGAAAGCAGGATAAGAGGTAAGAATTAAAGAGTAAACCTTTCTGAAACGATGTTGTATGGCAAACAATGCAGACCCTGATCAGATGACGTCTTTATGAGCCATCTTATCTGGGCCTTCACTGTTTCAAAGGGTTGTAATTTACTTCATGCAGATCAAGTAAAAATTCTATTAAGTGACCACTTTAAAAGAAGTAGCCTACAATTGTAGATACATGAGAACCTCGATACCTCGACTCTGATACCTCGAACTTCGGAAAAACTAAAAGTTCGGTCCTTCCAAAACTTACAATACAGAATTGCTCTAAAATGTATCGCTACAGATATCTAGAAACACATGTGACAGCTTAATGCATGTCTATAGTAATGCTGAAAGCTCCTACAAGAGCTTTCAGCATTACTTTGTATTAAGATGTGAACTTGTCAAAGTGTTCAAAATAGAAAGCGGATAAGTCGAACTTCTGATACATTGAACGAGTTTGTATAGTCCTTTGAAGTTCGAGATATCCAAGTTCAAATGTAGGTGCTTGACAGGTGGTCACTTACTGGAGAGGGAAAGTTATAAGCAGAACGATTCTTCGTTCTACCTGTACATAAAGCTATTACATGTACCTGCCTTTAAGGGCGCCAAATTAAAGTTTATTTATTCAGTTGTCGGTTTATAGATGTTATACCGTACACAATCAAACAAATCAATAACTGATAGTGATACTCTGGTGAACATAAATTATATCAGCTGAGAATTATACCAGTCAGCTGAGAATCATACCTGCTGATAATTATACAAGCCAGATGAGAATTATACGAGCGAGATGAGATGTATACCAGTTGAGATTTATACATCTATAGCAGCCAACTGAGAATTATATCCTACAGGGGCTGTCTGATCTGGATCTACTCTGTCTGTAAAGGCGTATAAAGGCGTATTTATGGAGTACAGGGTTGAATCTACTATTTGTTCCGTGATAAGAGGAATGAGGCCTTCCTGAGATTGTAACAGTGTTGATGTAGACCGGTCGTGACGTCACGTGGTTTCTCCTTAGGGTCTACATGACAACCTTAATGACACACATTGCAGATGATGACTGGTATCAAACTGTAGACACTGTCTGATCTTGATCCACACTGTAACCATCTGGACGTCTGATGGCACCTTTCCATGTGTAATTATATTATATAAGGTTTTTCTCAGAAACTTCATAATTGGTTTCTTCACAAGTTCTATTCATATGAAGCTAAAGGTTTCAACTGAATAAAGTCGACCCCCACTCTATTGTGTCCACTAAAAGAGACTTACTTCTAGGTATAAACGGCAGGTGGTTGCTTCATGCAGCACAAACGTTATGAAGAAAGCTCCAAAAGGAGCTTTCTGCGTTACTTTCGTCCTTCGTTAAGCAACCACCTGATTTTTTAATATCAAGACATCTATGATTACTCCTAAAGCGGTCGCTTTAGTGGGGTTTTACTGTATAAATTATGTTTTCTGATTGACTCATTGCACCCTTATCGATTGTTGCATGCGAAAATAAAACTGCCAAACGTTCAGCCAGTGTCAGCCATTCCAGATCCTGATGAGACACGGAGCGTATCGGCGTTAACCATTTGTAAGAAGGCGATTTCAGATTTTGGAACCTGCAAAATGTTGCCATCTTCTAAATGAATCCTTTCTTCTGTTTGTGTTGATGATGTGTGTATCTTAACACGTGAACAAGCGCCTGGCCCACATTCCCAAACTATGTCAGCTGTTTCTCCATTACATGGTACGACTGAAATGTAAGATCAATTCTAGATTAACCCATAACATTCTGCGAACGTTTAAATAACAACCTTTGAAATTAGTTTGGATCTAGATGAGACGCTGGGTTATTTGGTGTCTCACCAGGAGCCAAGCCATCTGAGATTATATCGTTGTTTTTTAAAGAGAAAGTTCAGTTAAATCAAGTTTGGAAACTAAAATATGCATTGTATAAAGGTGAAGTTTTGTAAACCCTTTTCGGTTATTATGCCATAACCAGAAAAAAACTCTAATTTCCATTCATAGCCTTTTGTTCATTGGTTAGATGGTTATAATCGCCTCAATCGCTACCAGATACTCTGACATAGCTCGAGCGGTACGTACCCCCGGGGGCCCAACTGAGCATTTGAAGCAGCATCCGCCTTGGGTGTCAGTTATATGGTAGCCTTGTCTCTCATATAGGCGTTTAGCACGGTTATTGGTCATCACCTTAAGGAACATCATCTGAAAGTACAATATGCCAGGGCTGCATGAAGATGCGTGCTGACCTGTCAAACTCTCTTATTTCTCATGCTATCATGCTGCAACCTATTACAATCGCTTCTAAGAGGTGATTCTAATGAGTTGCAGCAATATAGGGTTGGTGGAGAGATATTAGAATAAGAACAATCTTATCAAGTTGTAAATTTGGTTCAGAAATATAAAATATATTTTAATTGGATTTTCTAAATGCGCTTTTTGTATTCTTTTCGTAAGCAATTAATAATGCCTTATTCTCAAGTCGGTCATATGCTTCACCTACATACATGACAACCGCCATTCCGCATGGCAGTCTAGTACAACTTATTGATGTGCACTCGATGGATATAAAATGCGCTTAATAACAAGGCATCCGGAAACAATAAAGGTATACTATCCCTGACATGAAAAAGGCTTTGTAATACCAGCTTTGGTTTAGTATATGCTAAACAATCCACAAAATATAGCAATGTGTGAGGAGGACACACAAATATACAAATATCAGTCACATTACGAAATCACGTGATCATACTATGAATGTATTCTCCCAGGGGCAGTTACTCAATGAATAAAGAAGTGCGAGTCGAATGACCTTTTGCAATGGATTAGGTAACCACGCCCATTAACTTCGGAAGCAACTCCGCCGTAAGTTTAATAATAAGCAGAGCGGAAAACGGCTGAAGTGTCAGCTGCACATGAATTACCCACCGGGAAGAGTGCTAATCCTTTCCCTTATAGATAGGCAATTCCATGCCAAAGCACACTCGATATAAGAAATTTGATTTTAACCCTTTCCCTCATATAAACGTGTTTTCACGCATTTGTAAACAGAGTAGACCCAGATCAGACGGCTCGTAGAGGAGCCGTCTGATCAGGGTCTACTCTGTTTGCTAATAGAATCTGATAGATCTGTTTCTTTGCATTCTAAAATGTCTACAATGGTCCACCTTGCATATTTCTTTATAACTATTTTGTTAATGAATATTCATTAGGTATTGAAATTGGAACTAAACATAGAACAGGGAAAGGGTTAAACACATTGATATCATGCAAAGAATACTGCAGCGTCTGCAACGCTTTCATTATGTACAGTCCTGGACTATGATATTAATCTATTGGCGACTGCTAACTATAAATACAACATCTAGGTCTCTTGAAGTTACCACTCAGTTAACAAATACTTGGAACTTTAATTGAGGACTAGTGACAACAAATACAGAGAAATATGTACGTTTTGAAACATATCTCGAATAAAATACTAAAGGTGATATAGTTAACAGGCAAAGGCCGTTAACTGAAACTGTGTAAGCGAGTGTTTCTAACATTTGTAAACTGAACCTGTATAAGTCAGTTTTTGTCCTGAACCAAACAAACTTGCTAAAAACCGAGTGACACAATAGTATTCACCGGTGTCCTATGTCAATCCCATAGTACACTGCAATAGTGCAGCATATGTTGAGATACTGTCACAAATGACTGAGCACAGTGTCCTAGGAATAAAACCTAACCCTTGATGCATGGGAACCGAGTAATATCCCTCCAAACCTGGCGTTAAATTTAGTGTAGATATCGGTCTTGGAGACAGGTGGAAGCTTAATGCAGGGTGAAAGTCATGCAGAACGCTCCTCTAGGAACTTTATGCACGACATTTAGCCTGCATTAAGCAGCCACCTGCCTATAAGTATCTAAATTCTTCGCTACTGGAATTCCGGTTTAGAGAGGTTTTACTGTATTGCATATGAATATTTAAATAAAGCGTGTACGTGTATATATATCTATAGTGTTCTCACCAACGCTGTCTCTTTAATTTGGGCTAAAATAGCCTTTCGTAGCTTTGGACTTATATAACACTTATTTACTTTAAAAAAGCAAAATATATAAATCTTACGTTGGCTCCCTCTTTCCTGGCCTCGTATTCCGCCCTGTCCAGCAGAAGCTTGCCCACTCCCCTACCCCGGGCAGATGCGTCCACACCAATAGCATCCACTAAACACATATTGGAATTCGGGATGTCTGCCAATGGTTGCAAAGCCATCTCCATACACGTGAACCTACAACCAACGTACGGCTATTAACCATTTACTTAATATCCCTTTCCCTGTTCATTATACAGGTTAAGAAACTGAATAATGGCATCATGATTATTTATAAGCTATTTTTTTTAATAATGTAAACCTTTCAAGGAGTGTTTTCTTTGACATAAACGGTAAAATCAGATCTGTATCATGTCAAAAGCAAGCAGAGCAGACCTAGATCAGACAGCTCCTATAGGAGCCGCATGATCTGGGTTTACTGTGTTTGCAGATGCGTGAAAAGGGGTTTATATGAGGGAAAGGGTTAATGATTATTCATGTTAGAAATAATGACTCTGTTATGACAACGAGTAACTTATTGTTGACAATGATATACAGAAATCCCCCTCTAATGCGACCAGCAAAAGGGTCATACTTCTGGGTGGCAGAGGCAGGTGGTAGCTTAAGGCAGGATGAAAGTTATGCAGAAAGCTCCTATAGGAGCTTTCTGCATTAGTTTCGTCCCGCATTAAGCAACCACCTGCTTATAAAGGAAGCTATGGTTATTCTTTAAAAGGTCGCATTAGAGTGGTTCTGCTGTATCAACATACGGCGTATTGGACATGGTACATGTACATACTGTAGTATCGGATTTATATAATTACATAAGCAAACAGAGCATACCCTGATCTAAAGTTCCTAAAGGAACTGTCTGCTTTGGGTTTACTTTGTTTGCAAAAGCGTAAATATGTGTCTGTTAAGTCAAGTAATAGACTAGTGTAGTATACATTGAACTGTTTCGCATTTAAAACTTTGTAATAAACACCAATACAAGTACATGATCAAATGCTATGTATAACTAGACGTTTGTTTTTGTCACAAACGCAGCTGTTTTCCCCTTTCTCCTATTTCCAATACACATGCTGTTTGTAATGTCTGTAACATATCGATGGGGGGGGGGGGCAATTAAAACAAAAACCAAGGTGCACAACAACTCATGCTGGTAAATATTCCTGTGAGGTTTGGTGACTCTAGCCTAAGCTGTTTCAGAGATACGCCCAAACAAGGTTTCTCTAATTTTAAGTTATCATATCTCGGGCAATATCTCAACAATTACCAGGAGGAGACAGTTAAAAATTCCCAGTTGCACAATAACTAAAGCTGGTGAACATTTCTGTGAAGTTTGGTGACTTTAGCTCCAGCAATTAAGTCATCAGGGGCAATAACTCCAAAGTTATCAGGGGTGACAATTAAAAAAAACCCAGGTGGACAATAACTAATGCTGGTGAACATTTCTGTGAATTTTTGTGACTTTAGCTCCAGCAGTTTCAGCGATACGTGCGACACAAGTTTGTGACAAACAGACGGATAGACGCCTGGACGGACGGCCAGACAGACAACTCTGGCTAAATGGGGGAGACATAATGACAAAGAGGAGATATCTGCCAAACTATCGTTATAATTGTTTCCGTACTTAGCTTTTATCCCGATATCCGCGACCTCACTCGTATACAGTAGAACCTGTCTTAAGTGGCCATTCGTTTATCAAACTTAGGAGTCTTAAAAAGCAGATGGTTGCTTAATGTAGGGCAAACGTAATACAGAAAGCTCATATAGGAGTTGTATGCATTACGTCTGACCTGCATCAAGCACCTGCTTTACAGACACATAATAAGACTTCTTTTTGATGGGCGCTTATGACAGGTTCTACAGTATGCAAACAGTTTAGATCCAGATGAGGCGGCGAGTAACTCGGCGTCAAACCAGTATCCAAACTGTTTGACACTCAGAGATAGCTGGATAAGGTTATTTAACATTGAAATTACATGATCAATTTGGCAGATAATATTGTAACCCTTACAACGCTGAACTTTCAAATGAACTATTCCAAAATTCAAATAGGTTAAGCTTATGGTGAATATTTAGGGATTTATCTATTGAAAGGTGTAGCATGACAAACAGTTGACAGTCAGTGCATACCCTGATGAGAGGGCTCCTAGAGGATCCCTCTCATCAGGGTCAACAGTGTTTGCAAAGGAAATTAATGACCATGAGACGAATAAACGATGTACTACCTGCATGTACGCCAACATCCAAGATCACCAAGGTTATCGATATTTCTGAAAAAGAAACAAAAAACTTGCGAAATTTCAATACATCCAGCTCTAAAAACAAAGAAGGGACTACATCTACATCTACATTGGTACTCCCTACTGTCAATTACTGACAATAACAGGGAGGCCGGGGACAGTATTAAAAATAGCTATAGAGGATCTTACATGAGTGTTCTTGATTATTGGATTTATTAAATGAGTCTTTTTAAAACGATAAAAAACGAGCTTTAGCGAGTTTTTTTTATCGTTTTAAAAAGACGAATTTAATAAATCCAATAATCATGAACACGAATGCAAGATCCTATTTATAACATAACACACACAAATGTTATTTGCAGCCAATATTTCAGCAGTAACGTGGATTGTTATAAATTCTCCTTACATATAGAAATGATGAATGAAAGGTGTTATTAGGTTCGCTAGGTAACTGGGACAAAGTAGGTCCAAATTTTCCAACTTTTTTTTTACTTACTGTCATATCAACCAGGATCTAATTCAGACCTCTCTGGTATTCAATTTAACTGTGATAGTTTATGATACAAAAACATACAGAAACACGTCAATTTTTTTTTTAGTTACAGTTTTGACATACATAGTTACAAACACGTCACATTATGACGTCATTGTACACAACATGTGTCTATGTAAAGCGCGCCATTTACATGAAGACCCACATACAGTCGCCAACACGTCCGACACTCACTGTCAATGGGATTCGAAATGCGCCTTCGTGTTGGTATACTAAGCCCTTCATTAGTGTTGTATGTATACACATGGACATGGACATTTCCACCGAGAAAAAAATCTCGATTCAAGTTCAGTGAAAATGTTTGAAATGGACAAAAGATTCAGTACGAACTGCTGCATAAAATGTGTTGGAACAGGAGGAAGATTTTCGCGATCAGCTGAGTTAGTGAGTATAGCATATTTGAAATATGTTTGTGCTGTGCTGGATTCAGATGACTATAGTTGTTGATTGATGAGATATTTGTATGAGTAGAAATCTGCATAAACAAAAGGACATGCGGTGAAGAAAATGCAAAGTTGAGGAGGCATTTTAAATGTAGAATGGATTGTATGGGTCAGAGTAGCTGGTAGGTCTTTTTTGGCATACATTTTGTGTATGATTCCTGACAGCGATTACAATTTGTATTATTTTATCGAAATTAAGGCGCAAGTGCCAACAATCCTTTGCCATCTATCGTGACTCAATCGTGGACAGGTAGGTCGACCACCGTCCGCCAGTTTGTTTGTTTTGACAGCGCGTATGAATCGTTCGAATGTCATTCGGTCGTTCGAATGTTATTCACTAGTGAATATATGCCCATGATTATCAAAAAATAAATGATAGTGTTACGTCACGCTGAAGCCACGAGTTATGTTATAAATGGGGTTATGACATGATACATTCAGTGCAAAGTTAAAAGATCAGTGATAAAAAATAAGTGAAAAATGTGATTTTAAAAGACTAACTATGCGATTAGGGGTTGTGAGATCTGAGGCTAGCAGTGAAGCTCGAGAGACTGTCACTGTTCTTTGTGTTGTGCGGCAGTTTATTCCAAAGTCTGATAGTGCATACTATTCCTGTAATGGAGTGCACTCGTTGCACAAACAATTTGTAAATAGTGCAGACCCAGATGAGACAGCTCCTGCAGGGTCTGTCTCATCTGGGTCTTCACTATTTACAGGTAGGTATATTGATATGAATAGCAAGCGAAGGGTTAAAAACCAAGAAGGGACTACTTCCTGTAATTGATGCCCAAGTGTAATGCAGATTGCACGGTCAGGTGACTCACATCTTACAAATGCACGAATCATCGTACGACTGAAAACATCGTAAGTTCTAATTTACGACAATCGCTTCTACTCGCCGACAGTCACTTCTACTCCCCGACAATCGCCTCTATTCGCATCGTCGAAGCTTCACATTCAAGTTTGCTTCATTAAACATTTCATGATTACGCTGTAAGACTGAACTAATCGCATGTTCTAACGTACGACTATCGCAATTTCCAAAGTTGGGATCGTTGTATGTTAAAACTTACCCTTATTTCTGTAGGCCTACGCATGATATTTTGTAAGACGGTATAAGGTGTACAGGTAGATACGATCAATGTTAACTATCGAGTGTATTTATAGATCTGCATGTTAAACATGTTTGATGGTAGTGATTCATATATTGTATTCGGATAAGACTATATATTAACATATATACATATACATGCCAATAGCAAGAGTTAACCCAATGGTTGAAATACAATGTAGATAAAGGATATAATAAACATGTCATATACATGTATCAACATTTTGAGTCTAAAGCTGAGCATCTGAATTAATTTTCATAGCAATTAATACAGCTGAACTTCGAAATCTCGAACTGGAATAACTTGAACTTCGGGATAACTCGAAGTAAATTATTTTACAATAAATAATTGTTCTAAAAGGTATCACTAGGAGCATCTACAAACACATGCAGATCGATAGTAATGCTTAAAGATCATATAGAAGATTCAGCACTATTCTAGACCTGCATTAAGCTGTGAACTTGAGAAATTGCTCAGATTAGAATAACTCGAACATCTGTTTTCTCGAACTAGTTTGTAAGGTCCCTTGAAATTCGCGACATCGAAATTCAAGTGTATAGTGTGTAGCAGCTTTGTATGTAGAACATACTTTAGACCCGAGTTGTTCGCAAATACCGATATCAGGTTAATTGGCTTTCGCAGAGAAATCTTTCTCTGTTTGCAAATGCTTAAACATACGTCTAACATACGTCTAACATACGTTTCTACCAACATTCTGAGAGTAGGAGATCCTTCGAAAGCAAATTCAGAAATGAGAAAAGAGAAAATTTCAGACTCAGTTTTGTTGAGTCTGTTCATGAGCAGTTATTATAAGTGCAACAATACTCAAGCCCCATAGCACCGGATTAAGCGATAAACATTTGCATAATTGTCCCCATCTTATGTTATTTCGCCCTTCAGTCGTCTGATGTGGGTCTACTCAGTTTGCAAAGGCGTATAAAGGCGTATTTAAGGATTAAAGGGGTAAGACAGAATGTCAAACAGTTGGATCCAGATGAGACGCCGATTTTCTCAACTGAATCCAAACGATTTACAAGAGATTATCATCACTAGTGTTTCGAATCGGATCCAAAAAGTTATTCGATCATCGGCACATATTCGCGATCAATCATCGATTAAAATAACGATTAAATTCTAATATGGCGGGCCTATTTGGGTTTGGGCAAAGCCCAAAATATAGGTTGTAGGTTTGCAATCAATGTATATCCAGACCAGTCTAGTTGTCTTAACCCGTTACCTCATAGGCTATTTTTTTTAGATACAACTTCTTTGAATAAATCTACCCAAAAGGAGCATTAACTAGAGAAAAAGAAAATTTTATAATTTTGTAGTTTGAAACCATTGTGATAAATAGAACATTTGCTCCTGTAGGAGCAAATGCTCTATTTATCACAAAGGTTTCACAAAATGATTTTTACAGAGTCGTCAAAAGTTGTCAATATCAGGGAATGTGTTAAACATGACCTTTGATAAGGGTAAACTTTGTTTTAATTCTTACATTACAAAATGATTCTGTTCAGTTAAAACAATGTGACAAACAATGTGTAAAACTCTAATCACATGTTTGGTATGGTGTGGCTTTCACTGTTTTCTAAACTGCACGGTCTCCATCAGGTTATGTATAAATCGTCGACGACAGCCTGTCCTTCGTCGATCATCACATCGGAACATTCACGAGTCGATTAATCGGCATATAACTAATACTCACCCTTTAGGTTTGTCGTCCCCATAGAACTTTATAACCATCAAACCGACCAGTCGTCCGTTCAGCTCGGCTACTAGACTCCGGCTGTAGAATTGAGGCTCTTGACCCTGGTAATAAGACGTCACTATCTTGATCGCAGTCGGAAACCTGCAACATGAATCGTATATCGTTTAGATCATCCCAGTCCAATGTCTATACTTTGCATGACAAGTCTATAATCAGAGTTGCTGAAGAAAATATAATCGAAATACATGTACAGTAAAACCTCTCTTAACCAGCCTTAATTTAGTATGAATATCGGTCTTGGAGACAGGTGGCAGCTTCATGCAGGGTGAAAGAGGAGCTTTCTGCATGACTTTCACCCTGCATTAAGCAGCCACCTGCCTAAAAGTATCTAAATTCTTATCTAGTAGAATTCCGGTTGAGAGAGGTTATATATGTACTTCTAATCACATAGCTTGTCTTCCGGTATCCCTTGTCATGTTCAATATTTATGTAAGGAATAATGACAGAAGAATATTTTTAGTTCAATTTTTATAATATAAACTTTTCAAGGGATTTTTGTTTTGAAAAAAACCCCTGTAGAATCAAATGTATAACATGTCAAAAGCGAACAGAGCAGACTCTGATCATACGACCCCCTATAGGAGCCATATGATCTAGGTCTACTCTACTTGCAAATGCGTGAAAATGCGTTTACATAAGGGAAAGTGTTAATACAACCATCATATTTTGGTACCTAACTTGTGTAATATATAAGACAAGCGAGGCTTTACGCAAGCGTAAAAGGGCTGCCTAACATGTATCAAGTGGCAAGATCAGCAGTGTAAACCAAGACCTTAAATGTCAATAAATAAATAATTTAAAGAAAGCGGATTATATAGTGTACTTGCAGAAAAAAATGGAGGAAAAACTTGTAAATGAATGGAAATCAGAGAAAGAACATACATGTAGATATATAAATTCTAACACTTATTAACCCGTCGTGTTTGAGAGGTTTTGTGGTTTTTGCATTTCTATTATGCAAAGTTACTTTGAAATAAAAAAAAGTTTGTATTCAACTAGTTACCAAATTCAACTGACAGTTAATCAGTTATTCGCCTGTTAACTTGTTGATGCCATTTCATCAGCAAATCAGAGTTAAGGTGCCATTTGTGTAAGTGTGGAGTAGGTTCTACACACGGGACGATGTGTGGATTTAATGAATGGATGCTAATATAAAATAGATTTAAAACAAAAGCACGTTAATGTCAAAATCAGAAATAAAAAGAAACAATTGACATACGAAAAGAAAGAAAACATATTCGTAACTACCTAGAATCGAACCCGTGAACCCTAGTGTTCTAGGCTAACGCGCTACCCCTACGTCACGGTGCTTTGTACATTAAATGTGTATCAATTATTGTTATGTCACTAGCATTTGGGAACAAAACGACGGGTAAAATTGAAAGGGCGCAAATGTTCGTGTCCGTAATACACGTTTAAATACTTACTGAAATTAAGAATAACAATTAATAATAACGCAATGAAAACAATCTTATATGAAATATAATTGCAATTATACAGTACAGTATTTGCTTTTAATTCATATAAGCAGTTTGCATTCCTTGTCATTAATGACATTTGTTTATGTGATTATCTCCTTTCGATTAATTGAAAAACCGCTTTCGAAGAACATGTTCATAAACATGTGCATTGGAAATTAAAATGCAAAAGCATCATGCGGAGTTTAAACAGTAATAAATGGGTACGTCATAAATTTTGAAAAAACAACAACACCATAATGATTTTAATACAGACGAGATAACAAAAAACAATCCGTAGCAGTCAGCAGTTATAGAAACACAGGACCGCGGTTAATCATGCAACCTTTTCAAAGCCGTATCAGTTTGGGCTGCCTTTCGGCAGCCCAATTACTTAGCGTCCTTAGCAAACATGTAGACTGGTATAAAACCTATTTTCCCGGCGCCTGTGGGCACAGTAGTAAACTTTTGGATAATTCCGCGTTGGCATGGACTCATCTTTTCTTACTAAATATAGAATCTAGCCAGCATCGAACCTTTGAATGTTGATTGCCCCTTCGTCTAATATCGAAGTTGAACGAATTAGTTACGCGATAAAACATACGCCACTCGTTGTCATTTGAGATATACTTTCCTTAAACTCGTCCAGAAAAATGTTATTAAACACTCTAAATGATCGCTTACTACCGTTTTTCTGGACTCGTAATTTGATCTCCAATGACAACTCGTGACAGATCCTATATACATGTGTACCTCTTCACCAAACCCTGTCTTGCTGTAATACGTTAGAATCGCCACTCCGAGACAAGTGTAATGAGTTGCAGCATGGTAGATATACAGAAAAAAACCTCTAAACCGGATGTTTAATTTGGTATACATATCGGTCTTGAAGACAGGAAGCACCATGCATTAAGCAGCCACGTGCCTAAAAGTATCTAAATTCTTCACTACATGAATTCCGGTTTAGAGGGGGTTTAAACTGTCATGTTTATAGTTCGCCACCAAACATTATCTTGCTGACACTTATTATAATCGCATCGGAGAAACGATTTTAGTGATTTGCAACAAGTTAGGGCCAGACTGAGAAAGAAGAGATGTTGAAAGATCTTTATGCATCGTATCTACGACCATGTATGGCAAATCTCAAAGTTTGCCTTCATTTCTGTTCTAAAGTGGTTTCAGTGTCTCATTTGGATCGAAATTATTTGGACAGGAAGGCATACCGGTAATTTGCCGTCAGGTTGTAATGAGTTAAATTCGCCCTTTGTAAAACAGTGCATGTGTATCCGAACTGGATCTAAATAAAGTTCTAGAAGGTCATTGTCGACTATTCTTAAGATCTATTCAATTCTGACCAAAGAGTGTGAGTCGCATGCATCCATGACTAAGACAGTCTGCTACAATGGCTAAAACTTTAATGGTCACACTCTCCAAATATTTGGGTGAGTCGACGTATAGACAATGCGGCTGCAATGCACCCTTTTCTCATAGAGACGACGTACTTGTATGCCTTTGCAAAAGGAGTACATCCAGATCAGGCGACTCCTGTAGGAGCTGTGTGGCCAGTGTCTGGTCTGTTTCCTGTTTATCCAAGGAATATTTAATTTTTTTAGAAGATACACACTTCTTATTTTGCACTCGGATTTTCACCGTAAATGTTCAGCCATGCAGTTAGCGTCACCCAGAAACTCGTTTCATTAACTCTGTCGCTGCCAGATAGTGTCGTATGCACACAATCGTCTGCTACAACGTCCTGTTTAATCCCCCCCCCCCCATTTTCATTAAAAAATGTTACCAATGTACCAAAGGTTATATCTCGATGAGACGCTGAGTTATTCAGTTTCTCATTTGGATCCAAACTGTTTTTTAACCCATTAACTCATAGGCTATTTTAGATACAACCTCTTTGAATAAATCTACCGAAAAGGAACATTTACTTGAGAAAAGGATTTTTTTTAGAATTTTGTAGTTTTAAACCATTGTGATAAATAGAGCATTTGCTCCTATAGGAGCAAATGCTCTATTTATCACAATGGTTTCACAAAGTGATTTTAAAGATTCGTCAAAAGTCGTCAATATGAGGGAATGGGACAAAAGTCGTCAATATGAGGGAATGGGTTAACTGTAATCATAGATGCGGCCTTGGCAGTAAAAGAGTTCACTCTTTGTGCGCTAGTGAGCAACTTTATCCTAACAACTTCAATCCAGATGATACGGTAAGTGACTTGGCGTCACATCATGATCAAAACTATTGTACAATAGCATTGTATTTTGTAATAGTAATATAAGAAATAATAACTATGAGAAATGTGTAGCAGACGACAATTGCACATACGACAATCAAACCTTCAGTTGCAAGCTGTTATAGTTACATGTGAGTCTGAATTTGTGACTAAAACATAACATCGGGGGCAATACTTTTTTTTTCGAGTTTTATGTCAATTCGTCGAAATTCACTGATAACAAACCAGTAGTTTCAAACTACATAATTAACGTTTTCGCTGCCAGATTTTGTCGTCTGCAAACTTAATCGTCTGCTACGTATTTCATTTTTATTTCTTCTTCAGTTTTGTTTAAAAACAAATTCACGGTGACTGGATCCTGATGAGTTACTCGGCGTCTCATCTGGATCCAATAAAGAGTTCGTGTTACAAACATGATTAAAATTGAGCTTCAAAATATTGTGTATGTATATTGAGTTGCTTACTTTTCTCTAGTGATGGAGTGGGCAAATTTGTCTTCAAAGGCTTCCACCAATACCCTACCAGCAAATGCCGCCTCTTCCGGCGTGTTTCTTATGGGCCTAACTGTGATCCCATCTACTGAGCTGGCCCCTGGTGGTCCTAGCGACATTGGCTGACTCGTCTGAACATCGTGGCCCTGCATAATTATATTTATATCCTGTAAAATATAAGGAAACATTTTTAATCCTTTACTATTTGCCAAACAGAGTAAACCCAGCCCAGACGGCTCCTGCAGGAACTTCTGATATTGGCATTCTCTGTTGCTTTTTATAAAAGTATAGGCCCGATTCTTCAGCCTTACAAAGTATTCTTGTGTTCATAATAAATAATGTCATTATACTTTTCAGCAACTTTTCATATAAGTATATAATTATGCGTGATATCATTTTTCTTATATGAATATTCACTGAACGAAGTGACCTATACACGCATGCTATTCTGTATAACAGATAGCAGCTAAATCTAAGGCTTAAGTAAGGCAGGAGGATCAAATGTCTCGTGATCTCAATTAGATCACATCGCGACTCGCAACAGTGATCTACTATACGATAAATCAATGTACGTAAACTAAAACAATATAAAATAATAATTAGTCTCTAATCATTACACGGCCAGTGTGCTTCAGCTAGGATATAGTTCGGATTTGACAAGTATGTAGTAGTTTAACTAATATGATCACTCAAAAGGATCACTCAAAAGGATTATAATTCTGGATGTTTTAAAACAAGTGGTAGCTTAATGAAGGACAGATGTGATACTGACAGCTGCTATAGGAGCTTTCTGTATCACATGTGCTCTGCATTAAGCAACCATCTGCCTTTCCAGTCTCCTATGTTAATACATCACGAGTTCGGTACAGCGAGGCTCTAATGTATATTGATTTTGGACATATTATACATGTATGTGAATAGCGGTACGCTCCGCTTTTGATTTGGTTGTTATACTTACAAATACATGTACTTGTGATCCCGTCATCCAACAAACGATCGTTTTACAACTGTTTACTAGCAGGCAATATTGTCTGAAGTGTGGGTGCTCTATATCACCAAAATTATAAATCATGATTAAGTATTGATCTAGCCCTGTACTGGGTGTGTGTGTATATATGTATACATGCTAGAGACAATGACGCCATGAATATTTATTAGGTGAATTGCATAGTGTTATATAAACAAGAGAGGTTTTGGTAATGTTAGATACTGTAAAATCAGACCTTTAGAGTTCAATAAGCAAACAGAAGAGACCCTGATGAGACGGGTCCTACAGGAACCGTCTCATCTAGGTTTATTCTGTTTGCAAAAGAGTGAAAGAGCATTTAAATGAAATTTATTTTAAC
The DNA here is from genome assembly GCA_963576725.1 of Azorinus chamasolen. Lineage (NCBI taxonomy): Eukaryota > Metazoa > Mollusca > Bivalvia > Cardiida > Solecurtidae > Azorinus > Azorinus chamasolen. Next base: position 93,919,923 of record OY755237.1, on the reverse strand, counting down.
CCTTCACTCCATGAATACACCTTTCTATGCATTTGAAAACATTAGATCTAGGAGCCGTCTGATAAGGGTCAGCTCTGTTTGCTTATGTTATAGTACAGATGTGATTCTTCAGATTCTGTCATGGCCAAACATTCTCGTGTGAATGTGCTATTATAACAATTAATCTAATTGATATTCACGAGGTCATTATTTCGTATACGAATATTCATGGAGTAAGGGTTCAAATTAAAATGTGCCCATTGAACACATATCCTGCAAATTGTGTTTATTGGATCTTGATGAGACGCCAAGTTACCCGGTGCCTGATCATGATCCAAACTATCTCCATATGTAACAACAAACTCGCCGCTGGCATGTCAAGGGTTAAACACGGTGTGTGATCTGGATCTGCACGGTTTGTAACCCATCAGTAGAAACGCCATTCTGATCAATGTGGCTGCAAACAGCCCTTCCTCTGATCTGGGTCTACACTGTTCGCATATATCCGTGCGAATCATTTACTAAACCGCAGTCCATTGACGCTAGATGGACCATACAGAATGTTTAGATGAACTTTTTACCCAACGAATATTTATTCAACACTTCTCCAATTGTGAATATTGATCAATTTAATTATTGGTTCATAAACTTGAATCATTACTGTCATTGTATTAGATAATCAGATGTGTAATGTATAAGCAAACGGAGCAGACGCAGATGTTGTCTGATCTGAGTCTACTCCGTTTGCCAAGGGGTAAAAGGGCGGATTGATGAGGGAGGGGGTAATCAACACAACGTGTCTGCAGCACGGAGTTTATTGTAATTTATGGGACGATTCTAATGAGTAGCACGCAGCTTAGAGAACTTAAAGATATAGATAGACCAGTTTGTGCGCACATTTTCTCCAGCACCTGCTGGATCTACGTGGTGAAACACCAACCACAGGCAAACATGTACTACCTAGGGCTTAACCTTTGGTGAATATTGACTGTAAGGATAAACAATGACTGAATTATTTTGTAATAACATTATGGACATGTGAATTTTGGACATGTCAGCTACAGAAGGATATCGGATCTGTATTAGTGCACAAGTAAACACAGCAAACTCTGACCAGACGGCTCCTAAAGGAGCCGCCTAATCTGGGTCTACTATGTTTGCAAAAAAGGTTAAACGTATCAGGTAAAGGGGTAAGATTGGTATTTACTATTTACCTAAGCTGTTGACCGAAACACAGTGACCTTCATTGGAGCACCATTGTAAATATGAAAAGTTTAAGAGACCTTAATATCATGAAAGTAATCAGCTTAATTTGCCCCGTAGCCCGCTGTGTGTGAACTCCTAGTTATTTTGTCTGGACAGTATTCAAACTTCTTTACATTGCAATACAATTTACCCAGCATAGTTAACCCATTAGTGTCCAGTGTCCCTTAACAGGACATAGGCAAACAATGCAGACCTAGATCAGAGAGCTACTGACTGAACAAGCCATCTCACCAGAATCCATTCGCTTATTCCAGCAAATATTTTGTTTGCAGTGAACCCCCCCCCCCCCTCCTTCCACTTGAAAAATGAAAAGTTGATGGGCCCAAACTAATGATCCAGTAGACGAGGTTAATCATTTTTTTTACCAAAATGCAATCAAGGTGTCAAACAGTTTGGATCCTGATGAGACGCCGAGTTACTCCAAAAGAAAACCTAATTTGCTTAAACACTAGGACGAGTCAATTAAGACAAAACAGACTTTAGTGTTTTAATCGTTACAGAGTGGCTATAATTGGTCTGTTAAATGTGTAAACCCTACTACATTGTAGTCGTATATTATGTATGTATATCCACCTGTGCTTTGGATGTTTTATTTATCTACAGTAAATCCTGTATAAACCGAACATTACGTAAGGAAGAATGGATACATCTTCAGGCATGTGATTGCTTATTGCAGGATGGACGCCGTGCAGAGGAGTGTCTGCCTGACCTTCACATCGTGTTAAGTTGAGTTAAGTTGACACCTATCTTGAATATTTACCTGATAAATATTAAACTAGAAATACGGACATCATCTATTAAATAGCTGTGTTTGGGCAATGTCAGAAGCCTTCCAATCCGATCTATATTACGTCATAAGCAAACAGAAACAAAGTGTGATCAAACGGCTCACACAGGAGTCGTCTGATCTGAGGGTTTAACCAGCTCACACAGGAGTCGTCTGATCCGTGGGTATACCAAGCTCACACAGGAGTCGTCTGATCTGTGGGTTTAACCCAGCTCACACAGGAGTCGTCTGATCTGTGGGTTTACCCAGCTCACACAGGAGTCGTCTGATCTGTGGGTTTACCTAGCTCACATAGGAGTCGTCTGATCTGTAGGTTTACCCAGCTCACACAGGAGTCGTCTGATCTGTGGGTTTACCTAGCTCACACAGGAGTCGTCTGATCTGTGGGTTTACCCAGCTCATACAGGAGTCGTCTGATCTGTGGGTTTACCTAGCTCACACAGGAGTCGTCTGATCTGTAGGTTTACTTAGCTCACACAGGAGTCGTCTGATCTGTGGGTTTACCTAGCTCACACAGGAGTCGTCTGATCTGTGGGTTTACCTAGCTCACACAGGAGTCGTCTGATCTGGGTATACCCAGCTCACACAGGAGTCGTCTGATCTGGGTATACCCAGCTCACACAGGAGTCGTCTGATTTGTGGGTTTAACCCAGCTCACACAGGAGTCGTCTGATCTGTGGGTTTAACCAAGCTCACACAGGAGTCGTCTGATCTGTGGGTTTACCCAGCTCACACAGGAGTCGTCTGATCTGGGTCTACACGGCTCATACAGGAGTCGTCTGATCTTAGGGTTTTCCCAGCTCATACAGGAGTCGTCTGATCTGGGTATACCCAGCTCACACAGGAGTCGTCTGATCTGTGGGTTTTAACCCAGCTCACACAGGAGTCGTCTGATCTGGGTTTACACGGCTCATACAGGAGTCGTCTGATCTGGGTCTACCCTGCGTTCGAAGAAATGCTTCTGTATCAGGTGATGTGTTGAAGACTGATAACAACACTTATCTGATAGTTCCAATTAGCGCAGTTCCACTGTAACGGAACTCTTTAGAAGCTCATAAACAGTACAACCTCTAGCTCGGCCTTTCATCTGCATTCAAGCTGTTTGACACCCAATTTGTCGTTTCTCAATTCTTTGAAGGAATGGGAGGTAATTAATCTGTGCAGGATATCTAATTTGCAGAGGATAAGGGTACACGTTGATATATTCATGCATACATGTACTAGACACGGGCGAATAGGTAAGAGCCGTGAATTAAACAGTATTCTTCTTCATCGTCTTCTTCTTTCTTTTTCTTCATTGAGAATGTGGCGTCTGATCGGGGTCTACACCGTTTATAATTCATCAGTGTTTTGTTAACATAATAAATGGGTCAACTCCAGTTTAGATGCTGCATATTCAAGAATGTACATCGACTTCCGATTAGGATCCAAGAAGTTTGAAAAATCAGTCAATATGACATCAAAAGATTAAAAACAAAATCAGATATCATTTTGAAAGTAAGTTTACCATGAACAACGCACCATCATAGTTTTTTAGATGTTATAGTGATTCGAAGAAGATTCGAAGAAGAAAATCCAAAGAAGAAGATGAAGGGGAGGAGGAGGAAGAGGAGGAGGAGGAAGAAGAAACAAAATTAAGAAAAAAAAGAAATTAACGATGAGAATAATAAGAAGACATCGATGAAGCAAGGCGTAGTAAATACTGTCACACAGTTACAGTACCTGCTAAATAAAGTGGGTCCTCGCGTTAAGATTATGCTGATACTCTCTGTCGAGTTTCAAAAATCTTAATTATCACAACGGCATCCAAAAGCATGGAATAATCCTAGAGCGATCAATCAGTATAAAAACTATAGAAGTATCATCTTGAGTGAAGATCTAATTCTCAAAAGCCTAGCTAGCGTATTAGAAATGTAGCGACAAACAGTATACACATGGGGTGTATACACACATAATGCAGTATTTCCAATACAATAGCTACAGGTAATAGGTGAATATTTAGGACACCCAGAGCTGCACTCGAATATGTGCTTTTAGATCTGCACTTCGACTTCAGTCGATATGGCTCTATCAATGACGTCAACGTCACAAGGGATTACGCGCCAAAATATTGGTTGCTTTAGGGAACTCACTGTAGAACCTGTCCTAGGTGGTCATTCATTTTGGGGACATGGGAGTCTTAAAAGGTAACTGTGTGCTTAATGCATGGCAAATTAATGCAGAAAACTGCTATAGGAGCTTTCTCAATTACCTTTGGCCTGCATAAACTAAAACCTGCCTTACAGACTCATATTTAGACAGTGTTTTGATGGCCGCCCAAGATAGGGTTTACTGTTTCATTACAGGTTTTATACATAAATTGGCGAAGATATTAGTGGACAACTCATACTTTAACAGAATAAAATATAGGGTACAATTGAAGAGGGGAATGCACTCGACATAAAACTATTTGATTACACATGCCCTAGTAGTATCCCTTGAATATACGTATGGTAGGATTTGGTGTTTGGCAAACAGTGCAGACGAGAACAAGTCGCCGAGACACAGTGCCGTATGACCAGGGTCTACATTTATTGCAAGACTGGTTACTTTTTATCCTGTATTGCACGGCCTGACGTGCATGATTAAGATAAGATACAGCTCGGCGTCCCATCAATGCATTTAACCTTTAGACTGCTGAGCAAATTATTTTACAGAATTTTTCACCTAGCTACTACATTTTCAAAATTCAAGCTATAATCAATTTGTGTACCAAAATATAATCAGGATATCAAACAGTTTGGATCCCGATGAGACGCCGATGACTCGGCGTCTCATCTGGATCCAAACGTTTTGTGGTGTGCGGTGGTCTGGTGGTAACGCGCTTTACTACCAATCCGGAGGTCCGGAGTTCAAATCCCGGTCCCCCGGGAAGTTTCAGAGATATTTTTCAATATCTCCCACCGCACCTCCTCTCCACCCAGGGGTAAAAAATGGTACCTGTAAGGGTCACCAGCCAGTACTGCGGTTGCATGATTGCGCCATATGTTAGCAGTGCTCAATATTGTAGGCGAATGACTCAATGACCAGGGGAGTAAATGTACAGTCGGCTGAGCGGTCCTTCGGACTGAAAGTAAACTACAGTATAACCTCTCTTAACCGGAATTCTAGTAGATAAGAATTTAGATACTTTTAGGCAGGTGGATGCTTAATGCAGAGTGAAAGTCATGCAGAAAGCTCCTAGAGGAGCTTTCTGCATGACTTTCACCCTGTATTAAACTGCCACCTGTCTCCAAGACCGATATTCATACTAAATTTAACGGCCGGTTAAGAGAGGTTTTACTGTATAACTTGGTACCTATCTATAGGTATCACTCACCCACCCTGTATCACTCACCCATCCTGTATCACTCACTCACCCTGTATCACTCACCCACCCATAGCAGGCTACAGGTTAAACATGCGAAGAAACGGCGGGTACTGAAAGCATTGTCACTATAAACGTTCACTATAAATGCACATTCCCCTTCATGCTCTACCACACGAAGAACGCACAATGTCACGTTCACCTGTGTGACGGGCATACAGTACAGCAGAGCCCCTATAAACCGGAATTCTAGTAGAGAAGAATTCAGATACTTTTCGGCAGGTGAGGGTTTATTGCAGAGTGAAAGGTACCATGCATAACTTTCACTCACATTAAGCTGCCACCAGTCCTGTCTCCAAGACCGATATTTATATTAAATTGAGCGTCTGGTTTAGAGGGGTTTTACTGTCTATACATCTCTCATATCAACGCATTTGCGCGAAGAGTGTACGTTTACACCTCTCACTACACGATCACCTGTGTGACCATATTTACACCTCTCTACACCATCACCTGTGTGACCAACATACAATATTTACACCTCTCACTACACTACACATACAATATTTACACCTCTCACTGCACTGGAATACTCAGCGTCTCATTTGGATCCAAACTATTTGCATCGCTGACTCGATATTGGTAGCGAAAGATTTAAACATCAGACAGACAGATAGATATGCAGACAACAATAATTTTAATTTTGCATTAAATGGTAACTTTAGCGATGTTCTTTGGCATGTATATGACGTTTCGTGCAGCTTAAGTTGTCGCATGCTCAGCCCCTCTTTCGCTTTAAACCATTTTCTCAACAAATTCGCCTTTTTAAACAATGCAGACCAAGATCAGACTGCTCAAGTAGGAACCGTGTGATCAGGATCTGATCTGCTTGTTTATTGATCTGATTCTACATTTTCTGACATGGCCACACTTTCACGCGTCCATATGTGCCACCAAACAAAATAATCTAATTGATATGGATCATGCTGTTATAATTTCCTAAATTACATATTCATAGAGTAAAGGGTGAACCGTTTTGCTGCCAAATAAATGTACTCCGCTAAGACTATCGTCTACTTACAGTTTCATAGTCGAGTTTTCTTTAGGTTCCTTTCAAATCACAATCAGAATTTTCAACATATTGGACCCAGCTGAGACGACACATTACCCAGCATCTCAGCTCCGTCCCATGTAAAGTACAAGACGAATACTGATGCAAGAGATTGGATCGCCGCGAAATTTGTGTACAAGGAAGGTTTTTAATAAGGAACTGTTTTGTTAAGGCAATTGAAATACAACATTTCATTAAAAACTTAACGAGATATGTAGCCTCTAGAGTGTAATGACGTAGTGACCTAGTTTCGAACCCGACATGATCCATATTTGAACTTGACCAAGATGGCATGTGGACAAACATTCTGATAAAATTTCAGTAAGATCTGATAACATTTGTAGCCACTTGAGTGTGAACAAGATTTTTCTATGATTTGACCTAGTGGCCTAGTTTATGACTGCAGGCGATTCATATTCGAACTTGACCTAGATTTCATCAGGGTCAATACACAAACCAATTTACTTAAAGATCAAGTGCAAAATGTGGCCTCCAGAGTGTTTAGGATTTTGTAAGATTGGACCTAGTGACCTAGTTTTTGACCCGACATGACCAATATTCGAACTTGGCGTAGATTTCATGGAGACACATTCTGATAAAATTTCAGTAAGATCCAATAAGATTTGTAGCTTCTAGAGCATTAACAAGATTTTTCTAAGATTTGACCTAGTGACCTTGTTTTTGAGCCCAGGTGACCCATATTCGAGATTGACCTAAATTTCATGCAGGGCAAAACACAAACCAATTTACTTAGAGATCAAGTGCAAAATGTGGTATCTCAACGGACAACAGACGAGGGACATCCAACGATCCTAAAAGCTCAGCATGAGCACGTCGTGCTCTGGTGAGCTAAAAAAATGAGGATAAATGAATATCCTACTCCCCTTCTCCAAAAAGGTGATAATAAAGAGACAAGGCTATAAATTAAAAATATAGTCATTTATTATGAAACAAATAATTATGTAAACATGAAAATATACTATGGCATGCTGATAAAGAACTCTGTCGCAAACTGTAACAAGTAAATACCTGGTAAAACTATTATGACATATGCATTGTTGGAAGTATCACATGAAACTTGACACAAATATCTAGGGCGGTCATTGATTGGTTCAGAGGCATATTGACGATACCAAAACGTAAGAGGATAAATATTTTATCCCGTCACTACAGCCGTTAGTGACGTAATAAAGGGGTAGCATAATAAACCTAAGTTTATATGTACAGTAGAGGTTTATTTGTATAGTAGGTGTAGGAATTTCTTCTTACAACAGGAACTATTTTTAATTTTTCTACAAATTTGTTTTACCAAAAATAACGTATAAGTTGAAAGAAAAAACACTTAATATGGATAATTATCATTAACTATCCCAGTAAAAACCCAAACCGTCATTAAATAAAAATAGAAAGGAAAAAGAGAGAAAAAAAAGTTTCGTCAGCGGTGAGAATCGAACCAGGGCTGACTGCACGATAGGCGACCGTGGTAACCACTACGCTATCAGGCCCGACATACTTTAAGGGAAATTGAAGATGTATATAAAGTTATCATGCTACTATATTGACGACTTTTTTAAATAAAAAAAAATAAAACGACTTTTTTAAATAAAAATAAATAAAACAATAAAACTTCATTAAAACATTTATCACTCTCATGATAATTTAATCAATAAACTCTTACAAGGGCGGTGATGGTTATAGACCTAAATATAGCCTGTTCAGTTCCATTAACGAGTGACGTTAGCCCTATCTAAAAATAGAAACCGAGACGACGGAATTCGATTTTGACCATGTAGAGCCTCCGGTAGAATAATAACCATGTCTGTTTGAATTAACATATCGACTGTCGATTCAAATGATCTTATTTTTCAAATTCGAGCACGTTTTCCCGTCTTGTAATGTAAGTCCCATCTACAGCACATCGCTTTCACATATAAAGGCACTAGCAAAGAGTTTGAATCTATTCATGACTTAACATGTGTATATCACGTGTATAAATATACTGATGTATGTATTACTTTTGTCGACATTTTTGGACAATAAACAATGGTCATTAAACAAAACTGTAATATGTCAAAATCTCTGAAGGGCATAATTTAGAACGAGAGCACCGCAAACAGGTGCACGACTACAGTTTTGACCCGGCTTCAATTCTGCGACTTTGACCCGGCTTCATTTATGTTTACAAAACTGTTTTTGGCATTTAATGTCGATACTTCGACGAAAAAAGTGTCATAATTATTGTTATTATTGTACATTTGTTTGATAAATTTCTTTTTAAACATCGTATGAAGGTTTTTACATCACATATTTCACTACATCAATAATGCAGATAGAAACTATTCTCTGCCACGCTCTCATGAGCCAATTCATTTGGTTCTCCTCACCGATGTACGCGGAATAGACTTTGTAAAACTTGTCGCTACCCCTCCTACATGGGTAAATACTTTTGAACATTCCATTAGTGATCGCCGCTCATGCGGCGATCAATCAGTTCGACGCGTGTACCTGTGACCCTTGCTTTTATGATTATTCCGCCGTGCAAACAGTGTAGATTCTGATAACGCCGTGTCTGACCGCTTAAGACAGACTACTGTACCTGATGAATAGTTTTGTAAGATATAACGGCTGCATGGTTACTTTATTAGCTTACATTTTATGATTACAGTAAAACCTCTCTAAACCGGACGTTCAATGCAGTACAAATATCGGTCTTGGAGACAGGTGGCAGCTTAATGCAGGGTGAAAGTCATGCAGAAAGCTCCTCTAGGAGCTTTCTGCATGACTTTCACCCTGCATTAAGCAGCCGCCTGCCTAAAAGTATCTAAATTCTTCTTTACTAGAATTCCGGTTTACAGAGATTTTACTGTACATTCACATGGGAACTTTGACCATGACAGAAGCGACAGAATCAGATCTATTAAACAGAACAGATCCTGACCACACATCTCCCACAGGGGCTGAACTGGGTCTACTCTGTTTGCAATCGTGTAAAATTTGTCTCCATCAAGTAAAGGCTTAAATAAAATCTAAATGCCAATAAATGTAGACCTTACCTGTATAATATGCCTATTCAATACGCAGTGGAACACACTTTAATCCTGTAGAGCAAGTATTCAGTACTACTCATAAACCATGTGTGTTGACTGTATATAACTCTTGTCTATTCTTATTTATAGCTTTTATACTTCATCACAGAAAAGGTCGCCTGATCACATTGTATTTACATTGCTCGGAGTTCAGATTTTAGGGCGCGGTGGTGTGCAATTTCATCTAATTTTAGGTATGTTTTTGATCGATTCGACATGCGCACATCTATCTTGTGGATTCTGGCGTTTAGCAACTACGACAAAACCTCGCTATTCCGAACCTTTAGTAAAAATGAACCGAGATCTTTTTAAGCAGGTGGCTGCTTGATGCAGGACGAGAGTCATGTGGAAAGGTCCTTTGAGAACTTTCTGCATGACTTTTACCTTGCATTAAGCGGCCGTCTTATATAAACAGCATTGCCACTCAGTTAAAAGTCCGAATCAGTAGGGTGTGCTGTATTTTATCGCAGACGTCACCTGATCACATTGTAGTTAGTTTAATACTGGCAAGTTCAGATTTTAGGGCGTGGTGACATGCACATTCATCTATTTGGTTAACCCTTTACTCCATAAGTGCGCCTTTCTACATCTTTGCAATCAGAGTAGATCCTGATCAGAGGCTCCTATATACAGGAGTCGTCTGATCAGGATCTGCTCTATTTGCTTATGATATAATATAGATATGATTATACTGTGCCTGCCAAACTTCTTGTGCCTATGTGCTATTATAACAATTAATCTAATGTTATTATTTTTGTATGAACATCCATGGAGTAAAGGGTTAACTCGTTACCATGACAGTGTTATTCATTCGGCTCTGAGAATCTCAATAGTTCTGATAAGCCTTTCGAATGGCACAGGTACCTTATCAATTCTGGCGTTTAGCAACTATGCTAAAACTGCTAATCCGAAAAAAGCACCACAAACAGGAGCACCACATGCGAATGCCAACGCTCGTCTGTTCGAACAGAGTAGACATAATCAGACGGCTCCCGTAGGAGAGCCGTCTGATCTTGGTCTACTCTGTTTGTAAAGGCACAGAAAGGCGTATTCATGGAGTAAATGGTTAGCATAGTTCCTTTATTTATACACAAACCCCTATGTTGTGACTATTCCTTAGAAAAGTCTCTTCGAAAAGATACTAAAGTGTTGTTTGCTTGTATTGGGGATTGACGTCGCTTTACATTAATAGTATTTTGATCATATATCGCGACGTCCAGCTAATTACAGGCGTAGGAAGACCCCGGAAGTTTTTCCGTGTACTGATCACAACATAAGACTTGGTGGAGAAATGACGATTTTAGTCTTTGTATACGCATCTCTATGGCTCCTCGACCATTCATATGAATTTGCAGAAGTCAACATAAGATGCGTAAATCAAAATATTTTCAAGAATAGTATCTTTATTTCTCCAACAAACTCCATGCTGTGACAATAATTGGAATCGTCTCTTTGAGACGATTGTAAAGAGGGGTCACAACTATTTTAGTATTTGAGTACGCACCTTTATCTGTTGCTCTGCGTGTGTAGAACAACTGGTTCAATTATTGGCGTTAGTATATATTGATGGACTGTAGGTAACAGTCACTGTTTTAACCATTTGAATGCTGACTATTCAAAGTGGAACCGTCCACCAGTGGTTAACAATACATACCATTCAGTATGACGGGGTGTTATTTACCAGAGGTTTCTGAATGACGAACGGTTCAGACCCTGATTTGGGGGCTCATCTGGGAGTTTCTTGATCTAGGTCTATAGTGTTTGCGAATTCGTTCAATTTGAATGAATGAATGGGACGGGGTTTAACTGAATCACTTTCGCGATCCCATAAAAAAGCTACATAGGCAAAGAATGTAAACCCAGAGAGAGTTTCTGACGGGGTCTTCTAATCAGGGTTGTCATTCTTAACCCTTTCCTCCATAGGCTATTTTAGACCCAACCTCTTTGAATGAATCTACCGAAAAGGAGCATTTACTAGAGAAAAGGAAAATTTGAGAATTGTGTAGTTTTGAAACCATTGTGATAAATAGAGCATTTGCTCCTATGGAGCAAATGCTCTATTTATCACAAAGGTTTTAAAAACTGACTTTTACAGAGGCGCCAAAACGGCGTCTATATGAGGGAATGGGTTAAGTACTTGCTGAACTATTCGATGTCATTTATTTATACCAGCATGTATAGTGTAGTGTGTGCGGTATAAACTCAATATGGAATATGGATTGGTTCCAATATGGACTAGAAAAAACAAAACCAAACATCGTCAGCATAATTTCGAAATTATATCCAAAACCAAAATATCCAAGTTGGAGAAATGCTACATAAGCTATTACTGATCAAAGTGGTTTTGTGAGTGGTACTAACAGAAATTTTCCGAATTCTTCCACTGTGTCTACAGGAACGCATGCATGAACTGCTCCCTGTTTACCGAGAAAGTCTGCCTCATCTCCTACTGGGTATACAAATTGGTGCCAAATATCTGCGTGAATCTGAACACCAAAACTTCCGTCAAAATAAAATGCTTGGAAATCTTTGAGTTGAATATCATCTCCAGGTAGAGCGAGTAGCGCTACAAATGCGTCTCCATTTTGTGGAAAGAAAACCTGACCCCCATCCGGGTGATAGTTGGCTTCCCGGGTAAGCACATGTGTTCTGTTGTCCGGCGAAACATTACTCGGTAACTTCCCGGTGATGCAAATTTCGTCGTCGGTTTTGTCGATCACTGTGCACTGGTCACCGACCCACTTGTAGACAAATTCCCCACTCATGATTCCACCCAGGGTACCAGTATTGGGACAAAGTTTCCGCCAACCTTTAAACAATATATGCAGATCAATATATACACGTGCATTTTCATATACTACAACGATTCTAAAGAGTGGTCACAACAAAGGGTTTGGTAGAGACATAAAGGAGCTATTCGTACGAAGGTCGCACGACAAGTCACTGTTAATCGCGGGTGGTCTTCAGTAATCGTTGGTAATCGTTTTCAATCGTGCGACCAATTTCAGTCGTAGAGAGGATGTTGATCATGTACAACAATCTCAGGGCCCAGTCCCACTAGGACTACGACCACTTATGACCTGTTTACGATTTCTGGCGACCTCTTGTCGCCGATATTCGTACGAAGGTCGCACGACAAGACACTGATAATCGCGAATGGTCTTTAGTAATCGTTGGTAATAGTTTCTTGTCGTGCGACCAATTTAAAGCGCAGAGAGGTTGTTGGTCATGCACAGCAACCTCCTTACGATCGAACTAGTCCTTAGAGGGTTTAGGTAATCGTGCGATCGTCGTACGAAGGTCTCCAACAATCTTTAGCTGGTCGTTGGTGATCTTCCATACAATCGTGCGATTATCAAAGACATTTCTACAATTACCTACGATTGTCGTGCGATCACCAGCGATTGCCTAAATATTACCCGCGACTAGACATAGACCAAGTGACCACACAACAGGTCGGAAATGATTGTGGAATTTTCGTACGAATACCATTGACTTGGCGCACGATCGTCAACAACCTGTCATACGACGGTCGCAAATGAATCTCCAATGTGACTGCGAATCATGTTTTGGAATTTAGTCGCCGACAATCGCAGACGATCGCCGGTTTCAGAGGTCTCAGGGGTCGCCGATGGTCTTTAACGATCGCAAACGCTTGTGTGACTGTAGCCTTAACAACAGAAGCCTACGAAATACCGGTGGTGACATTTCACTGTACACGCTTAATACTTCATAGTTAACACTTCAAACTTCATGATTAAATGCCATTAAAATCTTATAGAACATTCATACTTCAAACTTCATAGTACACACTTCAGACTTCACACTTCAAACTGTATAGTTTGAAGTGTGGAAGTTTGAAGAGTGAAGTCTAAAGTCACCCCGGTCTTTCGTAGAAGACTTTGCAGCAGTACGGCACTAGGATCGGACCAATGACGACCTCCCACAAGGCTGGGGTACAACTTCGATATAGTTAAAGACAATTGCAACGAGGAGAGTAATATAATCCGAAAGTGGGTGATCCTTTGAAAGCAAAAGTGCGAAAAGAGAAAATTGCAAACTCGGTTTTATTGAGTATGTTCATGAGTAGTAACTAAATATGCAACACTACTCACGCCCCTAGCACCGGCTTAAGCAGTATTGAATTTACAAAACTTATACCATCAAAACTAATGATCCCGAATAACCAGAAATATAACAACACTGAGAATGAAGTACGTGAAAACAAGTCGATAGACACGATATCCAATGGGTCATTTAACCCTTTACTCCATTAATATTCGTGTAAGAAATATTGGCATCATAGATATTAATTGATTTAATTGTTATAATAGCATATCTGCATAGGGAATTTTGACCACGACAGAAACTGTAGATTCATATCTTATTTTATATTATAAGCAAACAGAGTATACCTTGATCAGACGGCTCCTATAGAAGCCGCCTGATCTTGGTCGATTACGTTTGCAAAGGCGTAGAAAAAAGCGTATTTATGGAGTAATTGGTTAAGTCCATTGGAACAACGTAAGGAAATATACGTGCTGCATGGGGCATTCTGCATTACCATTGTCCTACATTAAGCAGCCACCTGCTTTTCATATAAACTGGAACTTTATAAATATTTCTCTGCATCCATTAAACAACAGTGACTTATCTATACTTTTTACTTTCCTAGAAAAAGTAGAAACAAAGATCGATGATTCCGTGATTATTGTGATTTTGCGATCAAAGCGTTTTGTTATTTTTACTTTTCAAAATATGTTGATGTCTTGTTTGTATACTATAACGATATACTATCATTGTATGTGCAAGTCTTTAATAAAGTATCTGTTCTGTTCTGTTCATATAGTGGTCGCTTTAGATTTGTTTTACTGTACATACATACCTTTTACTGGCCATGGGGTAATCTCCACTTCTGTCTCCTCGAAGTTGGTCACAATAGTACCGTATCCCTTTAAACTCTCCTCTGTTGCCATGGTTATTGGAACAGGATAGGGATCCCCATAATTGGGGTCTAAAGCCTCATCATAACAGGCATATCCAGTCATGATAAATTTCGTCCTAGAAATTTGAAATCCATGAAATTCAGAATTCTATAATCAATAACGGGCTTCAGTCAGTACCAAGCAATATATACTGTGCTACATGTATTTGGGCGATTACATATTAAAGCATAAATATAAATACCCCCTCCTTATTTAAAAAACAAATGCCGCAACATCATCTGGAAAATTGTTCAAAAGGACTGAACCCCCTTTAGTGTAATCCATTTCCTCATATAAACGCGTTTTCACGCCTTTGCAAACGAAGTAGATGAATAATCATGACATAAATTATGACATCATAAATATTAACCCTTCGCTTGCTGAATTTTAAAATACATGTCTCCTTCTTTACCCATGTCCTGTTGTATAATTACATATATCTTCACTGTGTACAAGTATTTCGCTGTGCAATCACTGCTTTGGAGTGCACTGGTTGCACAATCAACTTGTAAATAGTGCAGACCCTGATGAGACAGCTCCTGCAGGAGCTATCTCATCTGGGTCTTCACTATTTACAGGTAGGTATATTATAATCATAATAATAATAATAAAAAAGACTTTATTTAACGAGAGTACTCATTTGGTTAAAACCAATCTTCCATGAGGCCCTCAACAGAGAGAAAACATACATACAATTTGTAACTAGAGGTTTGTTTTTGTCACAAAAACAGATGTCTCCCCCTCCCATTCTCTTTCCAATACACAAGTGTAATGTCTGTAACTCCAAACTTATCAGGGTCTAATGTTTAAGTCATCAGGGCCAATAACTCCAACATTGTCAGGGGGAGACAATTCAAAAGCCCCAGGTACACAAAAGCACATGCTAATCAACATTCTTGTGAAGTTTGGTGACTCTAGTACTAGTGGTTTCAGAGATACATGTGACACAAAGTAAAGTTTCTCTTATTTAAGTCATAAGGGGCAGTAACTCCAAAGTTATCAGGGGAGACAATTAAAATCCCAGATGCACAACAACTCATGCTGGTGAACATTCCTGTGAAGTTTGGTTACTCTAGCCCTGCTGGTTTCAGAGATACAGGCAGAACAAAGTTTCTCTAATTTTAAGTTAACATATCAGGGGCTGTAACTCAAGAATTATCAGGGGGAGACAATTAAAAAAACCCAGGTACACAACAATTCATGCTGGTGAACATTCCTGTGAAGTTTGATGATTCTAGCCCTAGTGGTTGTAAAGATATGCATGACACAAAGTTTCTCTAATTTTAAGTAATCATATCAGGGGCAATAACTCCAAAGTTATCAAGGGAAGACAATTCAAAAATCCCAGTTGTACAACAACTCATGCTGGTGAACATTCCTGTGAAGTTTGGTGACTCTAGCCCTAGTGGTTTCAGAGATATGCACGACACTAAGTAAAGTTTGTCTAATTTTAAGTCATCAGGGGCAGTAACTCCAAAGTTAACAGGGGGAGACAATTCCAAAAACCAAAGAGCAAAACAACTCATGCTTGTGAACAATCCTGTGAAGTTTGGTGACTCTAGCCCTACTGGTTTCAGAGATACGCGCGACACAAAGTTTGTATAAATTTAAGTATTCATATCAGGGGCAATAACTCAAGAATTATCAGGGGGAGACAATTCAAAAACCATAGGTGCACAACAACTCATGCTGGTGAACATTCCTGTGAAGTTTGGTGACTCTAGTACCAGCGGTTTGGGAGATACGCGCGACACAAAGTTTTTCTAATTTTAAGACATCAGGGGCAATAACTCCAAAATTATCAAAGGGAGACAATTAAAAAACCCCAGGTGCACAACAACTCATGCTGGTGAACATTCCTGTGAAGTTTAGTGACTCTAGCCCAACTGGTTTCATAGATACGCGCGACACAAGTTTGTGACGGACAGACGGACAGACGGACGGACGGACAGACAGACAACTCTGACAAAAACAATATATCTCCCCATAAATGGGGGAGACATAATAAAGTAGCAATGCTTTCATAACAATTTTGCATAAGCACCAACCTTGCACCGGATGATAGACAGATCTGAATTAACCCGTAAAGCACAATTGTTTGGGTGTTGTTGTTTTTTTTGTTGTTTTTTTCACAGTGTAGACCCAGATGAGTGAGCTCCTGTAGGAACCCTCTTATCAGGGTCTGCACTGCTTGCAATGGGAAAATGAACAGCGACCCGAACACCAACGGAAATCAGCGGAAATCAAAACCAATCATGGACGAAACACCCTAAATACCAGATCCATGCACATGGATATGTAAGACAAGTGATAGCCAAATACATGTCGAACGTTGCACTAAAATCAGTTCGTTTCTCATCCTCTGTATATTCTAGAATTTGGCATCGTTGGAGAAGCAATATAAACTTATGCCTCGAGCTACTTTGCCGAGTTTACGAATTAACACATCTTTATAGAACTTTGCGATAATAAAAGAGTGCAAGATGGGTCTACATTTGCAAAATCGTATAGATATACATACATGAAATCAACACTAAACTAATAGTACAATTGAACTGTTCTTATAACGGTATAGATCTAATAGACATGTTTCTTAACGTAAAACACTGGCAACACTATAGGACCCAGATAGGAGTCCTTCGGTCAGAAACCACACATTTAGCTAAAATAACAAACGGTGACATATATCACACGAAACAGGCAATCTGTTATAATTCACATAAGGGAGGCAATTAAAAACCCGAGAAGATGTGCAACAAACAGTAAAGACCATGACTATAAAGATTTGGCAGGCAATCCCTTAATCAGGATCACACCTTTTGCAGAAATAGGACAAAGACAAACAGTGCAGAGCCTGATCAAAGTAACTTCTGATCTGGGGCTACACTGTTTGTAAATAACTGTCAATAATAGGCGTGAAATTAAAACACATTTCTGTTTCATGAAAGTACAGTAATACTGAAGATATATTAATCGCTTTGCTTTGTCAACTGTAAATACAATTTTTTGAATTGAATGACCGAACAGGCATTTTTCACATCATAAGGCAGGCTGTTCCAAATGGATGACCCGGAATAAATAAACGATTTTCTAAACAGTTCCGTTTTAGGTCTGGGTGAGTAGAGTTGAAAGTTAGAAGATGATCTCAGCGTTCTATGATGGATGTTAGAAGTATGAGTGAACATATTTCTCAGATAATCTGGAGAAAGATCATTGAATATTTTATATAATAAAACAGCTTTTTGAAATTTTACTCTTTCAGGAAATGTTAACCAGTTTAGTTCATTGAATAGATCTTTAGAGGGGGTGGAAAAATCTTTGTCAAGTATAAGTCGTGCGGTTCTTTTCTGAAATCTTATGAGTTTTTCCACTTGTGAATTGTTACAGTTTCCCCATATAATACAACAGTAATCAAGATGGGGTAAAATATATGTGTTGAAAAATAATTTTCGTATTAGAATAGAAATGAATGATTTAATTCTAGATAGCAAATATAACAAGGAATTGCATTTTTTTAGAATAACATCAATTTGTTTGTCCCAAGAAAGAGTTTTGTCAATTACAATTCCTAACAACCTTTCCTCGGAGCTATAATTTATTATTTCATTGCTATGTTCTATACAAGGCAACCCGTTTTGAATGCGTTTAGAATTGGGTTTAGATGCTATTATCATCGTTTTGGTTTTTGCTACATTGATAGACATGCGATTTGAAACACACCAGGAGTTAACATTAAGTAGATCTTGAGTTAGAGATTCAACAACTTGATTTACAGATGAACTATGAAAAGAAAGTGTGGTGTCATCGGCAAAGATATCAGGCGTAGAATGAGTGGTTGCAAGTGGTAGATCATTAATGAAGATCAAAAATAACAATGGCCCTAGAATTGAGCCTTGAGGCACTCCTGATACAACTGGTTTTTGGTTTGAGCTCACCCCAGATACTTGGGTTTGTTGGAGTCTATTTTCCAAGTAAGAAGAAAACCAAGAATAAGCATCCCGGCCTACTTTATATTGCTTTAACTTTTTTAATAGTATACCATGATCAACCATGTCAAACGCTTTTGAAAGATCAAGAAATATTGTACCTACAATTTCATTTTTGTCAATGGCAGCAATCCAGTCGTCTAATAGTTTGACTAGAGCAGTTTGACATGAGTGGTTTGTTCTAAAACCGGACTGCCTAGAGTAAAACAAACTATTAGTTTCAAAATAGTCTTTTAAATGAACACTCACATGTCGTTCAAAAATCAAAGAAATTATTGGTAAAATAGAGATTGGCCTGTAATTTGCTTTATCAGTCTTTTTTTCCCTTTTTGTGAATTGCTACGACTTTTGCATTTTTAAATTTTTGTGGATAAGTACCGGTTTTTAAGCTGTTGTTATAAATTTTTGTAAGCACAGGAGCAATAACGGATGCAGACATCTTGGGAAATCTGGCACTCAGGCCATCAGAACCTGTGGACTTACTAGTATCAAGTGATTTTAATTGCTTTTCAACAAAGGATACACTAACTTTGGGAATGACGAAATAGGTTGTATTCTTAAGTTTCTCCTCGATACTATCTGAAATAATTCTGGTTTTATTATTGATATCATGGATCTGATTATTTCTTTGTATTGTTTGAAACACCGAGCAAAAATGATCATTTAAAACATTAGCTGAAATTGATGGATCTGTAATAGGTATTCCGTTTTCATCATCAATATAATTTGTGTGCATCTGTGTTTTAAAGCCAGTTAGGTCGTGAAGACTATTCCAAATATCTTTTGTATTACGGTTGTTCAATGAAATCCTGCTGTTGTAAAATTGCCGCTTTGATTCAGTTATTAGATTTTTAACATTTTGTCGCCAAATTTTGTAATTAACACTGTCCTTCTTCTTATGAAAGTGATCTCTTATTTTTATTGCTTGTAATATGTCGGGGTTTATCCAGCTAGGTTGGTTAATTCTTTTTACTCGTCTTTTTCTTTGTGGAGTATGTTTATCTAAAATTGATTTAAAAATATGTAAGAATAATTCAGTTGATTTGTCAGGATCATCGTATGTGTCCACGAGAAACCAAGGTTGGTCTGATAGATCTTCTAGAAATTCATTTTCATTAAAATGATTCATAGATCTGTATGTAATTGTCTTATGTACAGGACCTTTCATATGATTTGACGGTATTTTGCGAGTAATACAAACAGGATAGTGATCACTTATTGCATAAGGCGGTACTATGATATCAGAAATATTAAGAGGACTGTTAGAAAAAACATGATCTATCAATGTAGCAGAATGCAATGTTACTCTTGTGGGATCATGAACTAACTGATTAAAATTCATAGATTCCATCAGTTCAAGCCAGGATTTAGAATTGTAATCTGTTTTCAGCAAGTCAAAATTAAAGTCACCAATGACTATACATTCTTTTTCATCTGGTAGTGCTTTTTCCGTTATAAAGGTAAAGTCTTTGACCCATTGAGCTTTGGACGAGGGTGGCCTGTAAAGGTACGATAGTATAAATGGTTTTGAATTAGACTGCTTAACTTCAATACATAGATTCAACAAATTTGGTTTCGAGGTCGTATCTTTGGTCACATGGAATTTCATCTCTAATGTAAATAACCAGTCCCCCATCTACAGTATTTCTATCTTTACGAAATATTTTGTAGTTGTTGATATTTAACTCATTATTTGAAAAAGTGTCGTTTAAAAAGGTTTCACATACACAAAGAATATCAATATCCTGTTTAGATAAAAGTAGTTTGATTTCATCTAATTTTGGATACAAGTAGTGAATATTCAAATGAACTATTTTCAATCCTTTGTTTCTAAACCATGGCTTGGAACTGTTTTGGCTATCTGTTACACATTCATTATAAGTACATGAAGAATTATCAACTGTACTATGATTATGTATAGAGCATTCATCAGAATTTTCAGAAATCAAGTGGGCCTCATGGTTTAAACAATTTATATCAACATCAGTAACATCAGAATTTGAAAAGTCACATGAATATTGATGGTAGTTTTGTTGAATTCTTGAATGAATGGAAAGTTCTTGAGTATCCATACAGGCCGAGTTACAATTAGAGGTTACCCGAGAAGGCGACGAAGTAGTACATATTTTTGAATTTTCTAGTTCCAGTAAAGATTTGGAACAAACCAGGGATTCTGGTTGTTCAGCAAGTACTGGGGTACTGACATAAACACCGTGTTCCTGTTGTTGTTGAATTTCCTCCTCCCGGGGTACCTCCCATTGTGAAAACTCGGACTAGTTTCGGCCGACATCGGCGATTGTTTAATACCAAGCACTTTGTTCAAAGCCACACGCATACTAGTGCCAAGTGTTTTTCCTCCTTTAGTATTTAAATGAATATTGTCTCGATAAAATGAATCGTCGACTGATCCTTGAGGAATAAATGTTGTAGAGTTGTTGAGAAAGTAGTGACCATTCTCTTCACACCTTGTTTGTAGAGACGTGTTTGTTTTCTGGATCTTGTCATTCATCAGCCTGTCTTTCTTTCGTGGCAAAACAGATGACACAATGATTTTCACATTTGAATTAGCTGATTTGATAGTGTGAATAGTATCTCTGAACTCCTCCGTTATGCCCTCGCTACTGGCTGCATCGGAAATGTTATTGGTTCCTACATGGAGTATAATTGCATCTAATTTGTTGAAGTTGGCTGGGTCTGCATTCATCATGGATTCTATAGTGTGCTCTATAGTCCTTATCCTTCTACCTGGGTGACTCTTGATTTTGACGTTAACTTCATTGTCTGACATTTTAGCCGAACTCAGGATTTTCGTGATAGAATCACCTGCTATGAATGCAGAGTTGTGTTTGATCTGAGCCTGTGATTTGTTGTAATGATCCTGACGGTTGGAGACAACAGTTGGAATTTGTCTTGGTGTTTCAATCAAGTTACGTTCCTTTTCCGTTGATTTATGATTGCTTTTGATTGATGTTGATCTAACAGACTGGGACTTTCGTATTTGGCTCTTAACATCACCCAGTTCCTTTAATAGCACTTTCTTTAAATCGTGCAACTCACAAGCTACATTGTTTTCAAGGGTTTCGGTAGCCTTTTCTATCTTATTCTCGACACTATCTGAAACACCTGTACTTTTCATCAATTGTTCTAGCATCTTTGTTTTTTCTATCGTAACCGTTTCATTGACTTTCCTCAGTTTTGTAATGTCTTGTTCATAAATTAACAACTGGGCATTTGAATGGGAAAGATCCCCTTTCACTCTAGCTAGTGCACTATCTGTTTTCTCTTTTTCCGAAGAAATGTCTCTGAATTTTGTTCTTAGTGTTTTGTTTTCATTGTCTTTACTTTCAACTAATTTCAGTAGAGTCTCATTTTCATTCTTTAACAGTTTTGTCTGTGAAAATAAATCTTTCAGCGATTCTTGAAGTTCTTTGTTTTCTCTCCTCATTGCGTTTAATCTTACATTATAATCATCATCAGTGATAGATTTATCATCAATCACTGTTTTGCAAAGAGTCTTATCTTTGTCATCGTCACTGTCGGTGTTTGATCGGAAACACTCCTTAACAATAGTAATGTCATCATCGTTTGTGTCATTTATCTCCTGGCTTGCGTCCCAAGATTTAAACAGTTCCTTAGCAATTTTGTCATTACACTCTTGATTCATATTTTGATTCCGGGTTCTGGGTGTACTATAGCTGCTAGATCTAGAACTAATGCGTTCAGTGCGCATGTATTGTCTGTTGTTTGGTATCTGAGCTGTCGATCGGTAAACCCTGCCACCTGTGCTCCTAATGCTATTTATTAACTGACTAAGATGTAGAAGTGGACTCTTGTTTTTTGGTTGTGTGGGGGTAGCCATTTCTCCCTTTTTATCTGAAATTGTCGATCTACGCGAATCATCCCAGGTCAGCGGCGAAAAGCCCACTGCACCTTTGTACTTTGATTACATGTTTACTCATGCGTGGCGATTTTTGCGTCATAAAATGTCTTCTCTGACGTCATTTACACGAAAACTAGTGACAATATGATACAATGGTTAAAATCTTCTTTAAATGGAATTTGCGTATTTCAGTTATAGAGAGAGTAGATCTATCAAAATTACCTTCATATTTTTCCATAAGCTAGTTTTACACAAAATCCTTTCTGCTGTCAATCCATATGAATTGTGTCACTGATTCACACGCGATTTGCGGAGACTGGCATAATGTCAAGTTTCGCTGATTATGCACATGAAAACAACCCGCTTGTCTATTTCTGATAATGGACGCGCGGAATTAATTTTTATCTTTCTACTTGTCCTAAAAATGATCCTCACTGGATGTAAATTTTGAGTGTTTTATTAGTTTTGATCGTCCGGTTTTTAAAATCTTAACACAAAGTAAGGGGGGGGGGGCAACACATTGAATGTTATTGACGTGAATAGCAAGCGAAGGGTTAATCATATTAAGTTTTAAAATGATATATCAACACATGAAAATTTAACTGAAGTAGAAACTGTAGAATCGTAGATATACATGTATTATAATATCAGCAAACAAAGCACATCCTGATCAAATGACTTCCATAGGAGTCGTCTGATCTAGGTATGTTTACAAAGGCGAGAAGTATTTATAGAGTAAAGGATTCAAGTTGCAAATGTCTCTGAATAATTATTCCAAAGGACTTTTTAAAATCGTTTGATTGAAATGTTTGTCCTACATCAAGTATACTAAACACAAGTTATGGATATTAATATTTACCGTGGAATAAAAGAAAGAACAAAACACATCAGGGAATCTAAAACTCATTTACGTTACATTGAAAAGTAATTCCGTTGAATATGTAACTCTCTATCTGTGTGAAAATATTTGTATGGAAGGCCATTGGGATCATCAATTAAATATCACATATTTACAGTCAATAATGTGTTTACCTGCTGCGGATATGCAGACCTCAGAGTGACGGCTGTCATAGTTTGAAAAGAATCACAGCGGCTTAAGCCTTGCAGTGCGGGGCACAAGCCACTAAATTAATGTCCTTTGCAAACAGTGTAGACCCAGATGAGAGGACTCCTAGAGGAATGGTATACTATCCTTTAGAAAAATCCCTAAATATTCACCAAAAGCTCGACTTGTTTGAAATTTGGAACAGTCCATTTGAAAATTCAGCGTTGAAAGGGTTAAACAGTCTTGATACTGGATAACCTTAGTATCATTCCAGGAAACTTTTATTGAATATACATGCAGTAGTTTCAGAAGAGAAGATTTTTAAAATAATTGATACTGCTACATATAAGAAAAATTTCCCTCGTCCCCTGGATGTCATGGGTTTAAAGACTCAAAATGATTTGAATATTTTGATACAGGGTCACCTAGGCATAACTTCTTATAAATATATGTTTCAGGCTAGAACATTTTCAGTGCGCTTCAATTTGGTTGCCATATCAACCAGAGTTCTACATGGATTTCAATTTTGTTATAAAAATAAAAGAGAACCACACACATATCATTCCTACTAGTTTCAGTACTGTCGTTTGTATTTTAGGATATTGCCAAAGCAAAAGTAGATTGACATCATTTCGAGCATCTATTTATAAGTAGACAGTATCTGGTCTTATCTAGATTCAAAAGTTTAGCAAAACAAATTCATTTTAGCATTAGGTGTTTGTAATGCTTGTAATGATAACAAAATTATGCAAACCTGTATGTCCACTTGTCCACTGTTTATGTCATTTCTGTCTAGTTACGTGTTTACACATTCAGCATATTTATAAGTCCTTTAGCTTCACTGACGACTATTGTATGTCTAATGTGGTGTGTATAAAACAATCGATACACCGGCATGTTGACGGTGTACACATAATTATTCTACTTTGTTGGATAAATAAACCGTCGTCTGCTTTAGATCGGGCCATCTGGAAAGTGGTGACTGTTATTTCACGGGGTTAGACACATTCCAGGTTATACAGATCTGTGTTTTGTTATTATATAATCAACTATGTCTTACTATTATTGAATATAGTGTTCAATACCAACAACAACAGATGATTGTCAATTATATTATAATGTGTAGCCTACATCAACACTTCATTGTTATATATTTTTTATACGTGTATAAAATGATACAGAAAATCGAATTTGCTGATCATAAAAATATATTTCGCCTAAGCATGCCGAGTAATTTCATTAAAAAGGAAGTCCCTAGAAAAATTATCATAAACTTGGTACAGTAAAACCCCACTAATGCGAACACCTAAAATATGTATAATTCTGGGTGCTACCCATACAGACATTACACAGACAGCAATATTATTGGAAATCATTTGTTACCCCTTGAAAACTTGGTCTAAACTATCACTGTCAGGTGTGCAATAGGCATCCTTTTGTATGGAGCAAACTATTGCAAAAATACCTGAAATTGTCTTGATTTCTCCTTGCTTAGATTCCGTTGTCTAGCTGTTACACAGTTTAAGCAAATCAATGGAAAACACTGACTAATGTGAAAATGAAGTACAGTTGCATTCCATTTACACGATATTCTTGTTTACAATAAATGTGGAAGGACATGCATTACATTGATAATTTCTGAATGTTTCCTTCTACAACTATTCATTCCAGAATGGGCAAAATATTTAATAAGAAAAGTAACAGATGGACACTAAGGAATGAAAAAGAGAAGAAAGAATATGCATACATTGATGCACTGATGAGGAAGGTGTTTTGCCAAAGGGCTGAGGATAATGTGGGAATTTCAGGACCAATCAGAATGGGGGAGGATGATCCCCGAAGAATTTCTGCAACAATCGCTCCAGTGCCTCCGCCATCAAAAGAAGAACTCATTAGGACACAGAAATCAAGATTTGTACCGTAGATATTGTCAAATACATTTACTTCATGGTAAATGTTGAATTTTCAGTATTTACTTAACTCCATGCTCCCAGATGAAATTTAATCCATTTACAGTTTTAGGACCATAAAATGTGTTTGACTTGATTATATTTAGACACTTGGCTAGCAAAAAAGTCATACTTCATGAGACTACTTATATGGCGACATACATTGAAATTAACGGACACGAGCCACTGATTTTCCACCTCATATTGAAGATAATAAGATAATATAATATAAAATTATTCTCTTTATTGTTTTCTAAACATTTTGCAAAAGACAATGTGAAGTAATATGAAATAATATACACTGTTGAGTACATTCTCCATTAATATTCCTGTAAGAAATAATAACATGAATTAGATCATTTTTTTTAAAAGCCCACATACATGCGTTTTTTTGGCCATAATATAAACTGTAGAATCAGATTTTTTTTATTATTGATAAGCAAACAGAAGGGATCCTGATCCGACAACTCTACAGGAGCAGTTTGATTTAGGTCTACTCTGTTTGCAATGGCGTTGAAAGGCACATATATGGAGTAACGGGTTGATAGATATGACTAGGTCCAGCTGTGTAACAGTAACAGTTTATACATGTATGTCAGATTAATAACAATTGACAGCATGGTATGAAATATTGCGGTTTTATACCCAACTATGTATGTATGTACAGTTTACAAATTATGCTATCATAGTAAAGCTCATATTAACTCTTTAACCTGTCACATATTTGTATCACTCTGTCTTCTTTGAATATTAATTATGCAAATATTTACAAACATACAGGATATGTTCAAATGATTATCTAGGTAAAAGCATATATCATGGGTTAGGAGCTCTCTCATCTGGGTCTACACTGTTTGCAAATGCAACTAAATTTGTGACTGGCAGGCTATGGGTTAAGCAGAGATACAATCATGGACAAAGCTATCGAGCTGATCAGCATATACAGTACACTCTTTATCCTTCCTGGTTCCTCCTCTAAATTTGTGAACCATACAATTGCATTTACTAAAGCTATTAAAACAATGAAATTCACTGATATATTATTATTCATAACTGTTGATTAGAGGGAATTGGAGACATGTATAAAATGCTGTATTGGATATAAAGCATGTTCTCAGTTTGCAGTAGTACCTTTTGTTAGTTATTAAAAATAGCACACGGATGGATCTGCCAACTCTTCTCAGTTGTAAAAACTTTTATGGTGGTGTTACTAAGGGTTAAATAAGATTCACACTTAATTTAGTATGAATCTTACTTATTGTCTTGGTAACATTGCATAAAAATTATTAGAACGATATCTAAGCCCATGTATGTTGTATCTTGAAATCATTAATATGTACACTTGTGAAACCTTTTATACAAGAGGTCATTTTCATCCTGTATTAACTTCACTAACCCTTACCCTGTTCTATATTTATTCCAAATGTGATACCTACCTACTGAGTTTTCGTTGACAAACTAATTTTAACAACATATAGAAGGTGGCACATTGTAGCCATTTTAGAAAAAAAATTCTTTCAAATTCTAATAGCAAACAGGACATACCCTGGTCAGATGGTTCCTATAACAGCCGTCTGATCTGGGTCTACTCTGTTTGCAAATGCGTAAACACATTTTATATGAAGGAAAGGGTTAAAACTGTCTGACCTCGTACATATTCATTGACATATTTTAATGAAACATGGACTTGGGGAATATTTAGCAATGGTAGCAGCTAAAAATTAAGCAAACAAAGCACACAAAGAAGAAACAGCTCCTACACAACTTGTATAATCTGAATCTTCTCTGTTTGAAAACTTGTGTCTATAAATGAAAGGGTTATAGCCAAAAAGATATTCAGTATGCACAGTATCTATATTTTGTAAAATCTTTTTACAATATAAACCCCAATCCAAGACCTTCAGTTTTATATGTTATGTACAGGCCTATCAGTGGCAATGGTGTAAATTACAAAACAAAATATGCATCCACATATTTTTCTTTGCAGCCTATACTGCAATTGTATGAGCAGCAGTTTCAATGTTTGTAGTTTCATTGTTTGTACACAAATTCCTGACAGAAGCTGTTGTTGTTAAGTTTTGTTCTTTGGTTGTAACCCTTTCCCTGTTAAATACAACGTAAGAAGTAATGGCATTATGAATACTCCGTACCTGAATTTATGTTAACTTTTCAAGGAAACCGTTGCTTTGGCAAAAACTGCAGAATCAGATCAGTATCATATTGAAAGCAAACAGAGCAGACACCGGTCAGTCTGCTCATAAATAAGCTGTTAGATCTGGGTCTACTCTGTTTGCAAAAATGTAAAAAGGCATTTATATAAAGGAAAGGGTTACATATGACTGTCATATTGTATATGAATGTGAAATAAAGTATTTCATTCATTCATTCATTCATTCTTCATTCATTCATTCATTCAAGATTTGGTCAAGCCATCAGATTGTACACCTAATAGTTTAGTGTCTGAGTATAAATTCCTGCTAAAACAGATGTTTACTTGAAGTGTTGAATTCAAATGACATGCTTATGCCTGAAAATAATTGCTAGCTATGAATAAACAATTGAAAATCTGTTTGAGCAAGATTTCATACAAAGAATTAGACAGTGGGAATAAATGTATGATTTCAGCTTAACCGTTTATTCCATAAATATGCATATTTATCGCCTTTACAAACAGAGTAGTCAAAGATTAGACGACTTCTGTAGGAGCCATCCTATCATGGTCTGCTCTGTTTGCTTATGATATAATAGAGCTTATGTCCATGTGTAATTATATCAATTATCTTAACACATATTCACAAGGCCATAATTTCTTTAATATATAAAATGATGATTATTCATGGAGTAAAGAGTTAGACAGAAACAGGTTTTTTTTAAGCCGTGAAATTCAGTCGATTGATTTATGGCTATAATTAACCCCTTCCCTAAAATTTTTTATTCAAAATATCATCTTACAAATATCCATTACAGAATCTGTTGACTAGAAAATTGACCGGACATTATATAAGCTAGAAAAAATATTTGTAATATTTAACCAATTCTCTTATAGGCAGACCAAGTATCTTTGAATAAATCTACCGAAAAAGAGTATTTGCTAGAGAAAAGTATCATTTTTATATGTGCAGTTTTGAAATCATTATGATAAATAGAGCTATTATGGAACAAATGCTCTATTTATCACAATGGTTTCAACATGTTACTTTTACAGAGGTGTCAATATGAAGGAATAGTTTAAAAAACAGCCACCATGGGACCCATGATCTATGAGGGAAATGGTTAAACATACAATGTTATCTATCCTACTCTATTTGCAATAAAGCCTGTATACTGGCTGAAGGGGTCTGGGAATTTATCCCTTATTGTCCACACACAACAGCTGGGGATGACAACTCTCACTCCGGCACCCAGGCGGCCACGGTACCACAAGGTGAACTGTCTGTAGGCAGTATGCCGGTTAGCCTTGTTGAGGTCTGCCTCTTCTGGGTACACCAGCACCTCCTGTCTGTAAAGGCGTGCTATAGATAGCACGCCTTCATCCAGAATGTAGCGATCCATGTCCTACAATGATAATATCTTTTGAAGACCATGTTCTGATGAGCACACATATAAATGAGAAAAAAATAAATCTAGACAGAATTTATACCACATATACATAGCCTAGTGTACTGATGCTTCATAGTGAAATCAAAGTATATAATGTCAAGTTCTGTTAAAATAACTACAAGTTTCAGGATACTAGAAAAACAGTTGCATGTGTTTCCATCATTTACTTATTTGTTTTTAATCCTTTCTCTCTTGAATATTTATAATTCATGTAAGAAATAATGACATGGTGAATATTAATTAGCTGAATTTTTATAATGACATATGTACACAAGACATTTTGGTATTGGCTGAAACTGTAGAGTCTATATTATTTCATTACAAACAGGGCAGACTCTGATCAGAGGACTTCTATAGTTGCATAAACTTACCATCTCAACCATTTAATGGGGTAAAAATGTTGAGATATTTATAGAACTTAGTTTAAAATTCTTCATTTCATAGAGCCAAGAACCACTGTCTTTTGACAGCAGAGCTAGCATATGACTAGTATAATTTGTGTACTATAATAGAGTAAATTCTGAAGGGAGGTGATCCCCCCAGAGCAAAAATTGCAACACAAAAAAGAGAACATTGCAGACTCGGTTTTATTGAGTCTGTTCATAAACAGTAATTGAAAGTGCAACACTGCTCACGCCTAATTGCACCAGCTTAAACGGTATTCAATTTTCAGAACAAGAAGTACTGAAACTGAGTACGGGTTCTGAGCCACCAGGCATCAATATTTCAAGGATAAATTGCCTAACATACATGAGCACTCGCTACTACATGTAGTCACATATCATCTGCCTCAAGGGAAGATTGGATTTACTTTGTTCTATTACAAAACATGTTCTTATGACGCCTG
Organism: Azorinus chamasolen; assembly: GCA_963576725.1. Lineage (NCBI taxonomy): Eukaryota > Metazoa > Mollusca > Bivalvia > Cardiida > Solecurtidae > Azorinus > Azorinus chamasolen. The sequence continues at coordinate 93,890,056 of OY755237.1, read as the reverse complement.
TTAGAAGATTCATTACCTCGTGTGTTGAAATGCAGTGTTGTGGACTGCGACCACAGCAGATACGTTCCGGAATGCTTGGCATTTCCCTGCAATTTCCACACCTACACCATGGTGGTGCACTAGACCCAGGTTGTGGATGAAATCCGCTGGGGTCTTGGGGGTCCACCCTGTCTAGGATGTCAAACATGATGGCTGGCTGCTTCTCCACGACCATCAAGAGCACACCTTTTGCCCCGTCTTCATTCATCTCTGCGATTATACCCTGCACAGAAAAATAACAGTTTTATTCATAAGTATACATATACTGGCAACTAAATTATAAAATAAATCACTTTAAATGAAAACTGGCTGTCAGTCGTCCCTAGTCTTCGAAATTAGCAGTTGTCAATAAAAAAAATATTCTTTTCAGCAACGTTGTCTTATGGAAACCACAATAATATTTACATGCACAAATTATGGAATGGAATGAACTCTTGGAGAGACAACAGGTTACAATATATTGTATGATGTACTGGTTATCGATGAACTCTAAAGTACCACAAATAGTGTAGACCCTGATCAGAAGAATAATTTTACCCTTGTCAATAACGAGATTCGTGTAAGAAATATAAATGACATCAAGAACATGAGCTCAATTTCTGCAACGTAAACTTTTTCAAGGGAATTGTTTGCATTGAATGAAACTGTACAATCAAATATACATCATATCCTACAGGAGCAACCTGATCTGGGTTTACTCTGTTTGCAAATGCATGACAGGCGTTTTTAAAACGGAAAGGGGTTAAGTCTTTTCTAGTCCAATCTCTTTGGATGAACTGATGACTAGATTTCACATTATACTGTCAAAGCTTTTTCAAGCTTTTTCCTTGAGGAGCCGTCTAACCAGGGTCTGCTCTGGTAATATGATTTGATAGATCTGTTTCTTTGTCTTCTAAAGTGTCTACAATATTCAACCTTTCATATTTCTTTATAGCTATTTTGTTAATGAATATTCAGTGGTATTGAACTTTGGAACAAACATAGAACAGGGAAAGGGTTAAATTGTATAACCCTTTACTTTATTAATATGCCTTGGCAAAAAGATTTTACCCAGATCAGACTGCTCCTATAAGAGTCGTCTGATCATGGTCTGTTGTTGGCTTATGAAAAATATAGATTACAGTTTTTGTCAAAGCCTAAATTGAATGTTTTCATGTACTATTAAGAAATTGCATCTCCTCCATATTATATACACCTTTGTAAACAGAGTACACCTAGATCAGACGGCTCCTATAGGAGCTGTCTGATCAGGACGCTGATGATATAATAAAGGTATGTCAATAAAATTTCTGTTACAGCCCAAAACTCATGTGTCCATGTGCTATTATAACAAATTAATCTTATTTACACGCATGATGTCATTATTTCTAACATGAATATTAATGGAGTAAAGGGTTATACTATGCTAATAAATTATTGAAACAATAATAACCTTCATCCTTTCCTTCCTCTCACTCTCTGATTCTCCCCGAACTGTCCCAAGTTGTCCCTGTGCACGAGTTGCACCTCTCACACCTCCTCTGCCCCCTCTAGTGCCACGAACACGAGTTGCACCTCTTGCACCACCTCTGCCTCCCCTTGTGCCACGTCCTCTGGCTCTGCCACGTCTTGTGGGACGCCTCCTCACTGGACTTGCTGAAACTGCTGATGCAGTATCTGATGTACTCTATAACATAATAGAAAACATTTTAAATTATCAATGAGTGACAATATCTTGTACAGTAAAATGGCCGGGCCATACAAAGACCTATAATAACACATGCCTTATCATACGTCTTAGGGCCATATGCATTTCTGTAACTCACTTACTGTTGTAATTACAATAAACACAGTAATTTTTATATTTACGATGCAGATCTTTTATACGTCCCTTAAGCTATTTATCAAATCTTCACAACAGAAATAAAATCCCTATTGATTTCATACACAGCAAAACATCCCGAACCCATTCCCTGTTCTATGTATTTACAAATTTCAATTCCTACTGAATATTCATGGACAAAAAGGTTATTATGAAATATGGAAAGTGGAACATTGTAGCCATTTTAGAAAGTAAAGAAACAGATTTTCAAATTCTGTTAGCAAACAGAATAGACCCTGATCAGACCGCTCCTCTAGGCGCCGTCTGATCCGTGTCTACTCTGTTTGCAAATGCGTGAAAACACGTTTATATGAGGGAAAGGGTAAACGGTAAATTACTACAGATAGGCTAAATCGTACGAATCGCCAAAGCACCAGTGCTGATGGTATCTTACTGATGGGAACTAATCAAAAGCAAATTCTCGCAATATAAACATTTCTCTGGAGATATGCACATTTTGAACTTGTGATTTAAACACGCGTTATGAACTTTCTGCTTGAACAATAACGTGTATACAATTATCCTCGATGACGATGTTCACATCGTCTACATCGTCACCACTTACTCGCATGCATACAACACAAACTGTACAAAGCATCTTAATTAAACATGAAAATGCAAGCTGCGATATTATTTGAATATTCTATACTATTTCGCTGTTCAGCTTATCTAGTTTCAGTCGCATTTGCGTTTGTTTTTAAGTTACTTACCAGTTCGCTGGATCCCTCCTCCATTGTTTACATAACACTTTTACGGCTTTTCTCGGAAGTGGCCGGGGAGACGCGAAGTAGCGCGAAAAACTACGAAACTAAAACCCAACCCGAATATAACTGACACATCGGCGAAGAACATCGGGGTCTTCGATATCAAAATTTGTCATTTTCAACGGTTTTTCGAGCGGTTTTCTTGTGGTATACTTATTTTCAGAATATAAACAAACGAATTTTGTATATTTTAGGCCTTTCTGAAACATGTCGATTGTAGGGACCTCCCCTTTAACGAGTGTTTATACATACAAAGTATATCGAAAAATGCCCCTGTGATAAAAAATAAATCGTTTTCACCGATGCTCCACAACAACATATTATCAGCTTACGAAATTAAAAGGCGAGCCGAATAAATACTAATACATTGCCGAATAACATAACAAACACACGAAACTTGTGTCATCTTCGGTGTTTATTCGATTGGCTTTCTTGCGGCATACTTCTTTCCAGCATATAAACAAATGCTTTATGTAATTGTTAGGCATTTCTAACATATTACTCCATAAATACGCCTTTATACACCCTTGTTAATAGTGTAGACCCATACCAGACGGGTCCTATTGGAGTCGTCTGATCAGGGTCTGATCTGTTTGTTTATGTATATAATATAGATACGATTCTATGACCAACCGTTCCTGTCTGTGTCCATGTGCTGTTATAACTTATCAATCTAATTAATATTCATGGATTCATTATTTCTGACATGAATATTCATGGAGGAAAGGGTTAAATCACGTAGCAAGAACAGCCTATCACTTTAACCAATATAGCCCGTACACCACAGCATGCTTGTTCAACCTTATTGTGATGTTTTGAGCTCGTAAACTAGAAATTTGCCCAGGAGACACTGATGCCCCCATTTCAGATTTTTGTCACAGAATGTAAGGGCCATAATCATCATAAAATTGAAACAAATTTACATGGCTATCGAACTTGACAAAGTTATAATGGCCACAAACATGTGCGTAAAGTTTTGTGAGGATCGGACAAATACTTTCCAAGAAAGAGTCCGGACAAGATATTTTTAAAGTCATTTTTTGAAAATAAAGGGTCGCAACTCCTAAACGACTGAAGCGATTTACATGGCCACCAGCTTGACCAAGATATAATGGCCACGAACATGTGTGTAAAGTTTGGTGAGGATTGGACAAATACTTTCGAAGAAAGAGTCCGGACAAATTCTTCCAGATGTGCGTACGGACGTACGGACAAGAGAACCCCTATATGACATCACATTGTGGGGGCATACTTACGAAAAATTGTGATATACATAACCATTCTATCATATTCTCATTGTGTTGTACTTGAGCATCCAGTATATTAAATATAGACAAACACAACTGACGTCACGACATGACTAACACTAAACTGTTTAACCTTTGGCGATTTTCTAATAACTTTTACAAACAGTTTGGATCCAGATGTGACGCCGAGTAACTCGGTAATCTGGACCCAAACTGTTTGTCACTCTGAATCTGTTTCTGGCGTCATGTGTAAAGAAATCTACTTTTTGAGCAAAGAAGCAGGCGATAACAGTTGCAGACGACAATAGTACTCGGAGTGTAGAAGGTTAAGAGGTGAACTGGAGCGTTGTAATATAATGTATTCAAATTAGACGTTTGGTTTTTAGCTGATATACAGCGTCAAATTCAGTTGGTCCCATGAATCCAGGTCGTCATAATCTTAACCTCTGAACATCTTGAGTGTTTTAGCTTTTACACAATTTGAATCCAAAGGAGAGATTGTTGTAAAGTTTATAGGAATTTTCCGAATTCAGCCTATTTGGACACCCTTTTTAAAAAAAATTAACACGCAAGTTATATATTATGAAGAGTGACTCAGACGAAAACGTCTTAATTCGCCAAGTGGTAACACTTTACTCCATGGATATCCATGTAAGAAATCATGACATGAAGAATACCTTTATAATGACATATGAACACAAGTAAGTGTTGCCATGACAGCAACTATAAAACCAGATGTATATGATTTCACACGCAAATAGAGCAGACACAGATTAAACATCTCATGTAGGATGAGGGTATTTCGCATGTGCGAGTACGTGGTAATTGTTTCAGCAGTTTGGGATAAGGCAGCACACAGAGTAACGTGGCGCCACGTATAGATATCCAACCTGTCTGACACAATGATTATACATGTATATGTTCTGTAAAGAAATTTGAAACATTAGTGATAATTACCCCCTTAGTGCCATTTAACTTAATTTAACCTTTTTTCTGATATATAACCGTCTTTTAAAACTTTTTACAAACAGAGTTGACCCAGATCATACAGCTCCTACAGGAGCGGTCTGATCTGGGTATGCTCTGTTTGCTAATGGGATTTTATAGGTTAGTTTCTTAACTTTTGAAAATGGCTACAAAGGTCCGCCTTCTATATTTCATTATACCTATTTTGCGGATGAAAATTCAGTAAGTATTGAAAATTGGAATAAACATAGAACATGGACATTGTTGAGGAGTTAGGATAGCGTTCAACCCACCTACTTGATCCAATACATGGAACTTAGGCAATGGTGTAAACAAATGTCGGATCAAGGAATGTACTCTTGACTGCATCAAATGAAGCTAGTAGTTTATGCAGCACATTATACGCGATGAGGTTGGACGAGAATAAACAATACCAAACATTAGACATGTGTGTGAAGCTGGCTCAGCAATCAACCATCAGCCATCAACATTCGTTTTTATATAAGGAAATCGAATGTTGATCTGGAATGTCGAGCTCGCCCATCAACATTCGATTTTATATAGAGAAACCGAATGTTGATCTGGAATGTCGAGCTCGCCCATCAACATTCGTTTTTATATAGAGAAACCGAATGTTGAGCTGGAATGTCGAGCTCGCCCATCAACATTCGTTTTTATATAAGAAAATCGAATGTTGATCTGGAATGTCGAGCTCGCCCATCAACATTCGTTTTTATGTAAGAAAATCGAATGTTGATCTGGAATGTCGAGCTCGCCCATCAACATTCGTTTTTATATAGAGAAACCAAATGTTGATCTGGAATGTCGAGCTCGCCCATCAACATTCGTTTTTATATAGAGAAACCGAATGTTGAGCTGGAATGTTCAGCTCGCCCATCAACATTCGTTTTTATATAAGGAAATCGAATGTTGATCTGGAATGTCGAGCTCGTCCATCAACATTCACTTTTATATAAGGAAATCGAATGTTGATCTGGAATGTCGAGCTCGCCCATCAACATTCGTTTTTATATAAGGAAATCGAATGTTGATCTGGAATGTCGAGCTCGCCCATCAACATTCGTTTTATATAGAGAAACCCAATGTTGATCTGGAATGTCGAGCTCGCCCATCAACATTCGTTTTTTATATAGAGAAACCGAATGTTGAGCTGGAATGTCGAGCTCGCCCATCAACATTCGTTTTTATATAAGAAAATCGAATGTTGATCTGGAATGTCGAGCTCGCCCATCAACATTCGTTTTTATATAAGGAAATCGAATGTTGATCTGGAATGTCGAGCTCGCCCATCAACATTCGTTTTTATATAGAGAAACCGAATGTTGATCTGGAATGTCCAGCTCGCCCATCAACATTCGTTTTTATATAGAGAAACCGAATGTTGAGCTGGAATGTCGAGCTCGCCCATCAACATTCGTTTTTATATAAGGAAATCGAATGTTGATCTGGAATGTCGAGCTCGCCCATCAACATTCGTTTTTATGTAAGAAAATCGAATGTTGATCTGGAATGTCGAGCTCGCCCATCAACATTCGTTTTTAGCCGGATTGCTCGCAATCCAGGCTTATAGATTGGCGAATGCCGTCCGGCCGTCCGTCCGTCCGTCCGTCCGGCCGTCCGTCCGGTTGACCTTTTTGTTTGAGTTAGTTATAGCCAAAGTATAATACCTACAGTAACCAAACTTGGCATGTGGGTTCAGAATGAGGGTCTCATTACATGTCATAGGTTAGCAGGTTACTATGACCCCTTTTTGACCTAGTTTTTACGCTTCATTGACTTAGAGAATTTTCAGGTTTACCTTTTTGTTTGTGTTAGTTATAGCCAAAGTATAACACCTACAGTAACCAAACTTGGCATGTGGGTTCATAATGAGGGTCACATTACATGTCATAGGTGAGTAGGTTATTATGACCTTTTTTTGACCTAGTTTTTACGCTTCATTGACTTAGAGAATTTCCAGGTTGACCTTTTTGTTTCAGATCGATAACTAATAAACGACTTGGCCTAGAATCTTCAAACTTGCTGTGGTGGTTGGTCATGACAACTGGATGACCCCTATTGTTTTTGAGGTCACTAGGTCAAAGGTCAAGGTCACAATGACTTTAACTGGTGAAATAGTTTCCGATCAATAACTGCTCAAGGGTTTGGCTTGGGATCTTCAAACTTGCTGTGATGGTTCGTCATAACCACTAGATGACCCCTATAGTTTTTTAGGTCAAAGGTCAAGGTCACCATGACCTTAACTAGTAAAATGGTTTTTGATCAATAACTGCTCAAGGGTTTGGCTTAGGATCTTCAAATTTGCTGTGGTGGTTGGTCATGACAACTAGACAAACCCTCTTGTTTTTTAGGTCACTAGGTCAAAGGTCAAGGTCACCATGACCTTAACCAGTGAAATGGTTTCCAATCAATAACTGCTCAAGGGTTTGGCTTAGGATCTTCAAACTTGCTGTGGTGGTTTGTCATGACCACTAGATGACCCCTAATGTTTTTGAGGTCACTAGGTCAAAGTCCAAGGTCACCATGACCTTAGCTGGTGAAATGGTTTCCGATCAATAACTGCTCAAGGGTTTGGCTTAGAATCTTCAAACATGCTGTGGTAGTTGGTCATGACCACTGGATGACTCCTGTTGTTTTTGAGGTCACTAGGTCAAAGGTCAAGGTCACCATGACCGTAACTGGTAAAATTGTTTCTGATCAATAACTGCTCAAGGGTTTGGCTTAGGATCTTCAAATTTGCTGTGGTGGTTGTCATGACAACTAGATGAGCCCTCTTGTTTTTGAGGTCACTAGGTCTAAGGTCAAGGTCACCATGACCTTAACTGGTGAAATGGTTTCCAGTCAATAACTGTTCAAGGGTTTGGCTTAGGATCTTCAAACTTGCTGTGGTGGTTTGTCATGACCACTAGATGACCCCTAATGCTTTTTAGGTCACTAGGTCAAAGGTCAAGGTAATCATGACATTAACAGGTGAAATGGTTTCCAATCAATAACTGCTCAAGGGTTTGGCTTAGGATCTTCCAACTTGCTGTGGTGGTTTGTCATGACCACTAGATGACCCCTATTGTTTTTGAGGTCACTAGGTCAAAGATTAAGGTCACCATGACCTTAACTGATGAAATGGTTTCCGATTAATAACTGCTCAATGGTTTGGTTGGGGATCTTCAAACATGCTGTGGTGGTTGGTCGTAACCACTAGATGACCCCTATAGTTGTTGAGGTCACTCGGTCAAAGGTCAATCATTTAATCGGCAATCCGCCCATCAACATTCGTTTTTATATAGAGAAACCGAATGTTGAGCTGGAATGTCGAGCTCGCCCATCAACATTCGTTTTTATATAAGGAAATCGAATGTTGATCTGGAATGTCGAGCTCGCCCATCAACATTCGTTTTTATGTAAGAAAATCGAATGTTGATCTGGAATGTCGAGCTCGCCCATCAACATTCGTTTTTATATAGAGAAACCGAATGTTGATCTGGAATGTCGAGCTCGCCCATCAACATTCGTTTTTATATAGAGAAACCGAATGTTGAGCTGGAATGTCCAGCTCGCCCATCAACATTCGTTTTTATATAGAGAAACCGAATGTTGAGCTGGAATGTCGAGCTCGCCCATCAACATTCGTTTTTATATAAGGAAATCGAATTTTGAGCTGGAATGTCGAGCTCGCCCATCAACATTCGTTTTTATATAAGGAAATCGAATGTTGATCTGGAATGTCGAGCTCGTCCATCAACATTCGCTTTTATATAAGGAAATCGAATGTTGATCTGGAATGTCGAGCTCGCCCATCAACATTCGTTTTTATATAAGGAAATCGAATGTTGAGCTGGAATGTCGAGCTCGCCCATCAACATTCGTTTTTATATAGAGAAACCGAATGTTGATCTGGAATGTCGAGCTCGCCCATCAACATTCGTTTTTATATAGAGAAACCGAATGTTGATCTGGAATGTCGAGCTCGCCCATCAACATTCGTTTTTATATAAGGAAATCGAATGTTGATCTGGAATGTCGAGCTCGCCCATCAACATTCGTTTTTATATAAGGAAATCGAATGTTGATCTGGAATTTCGAGCTCGCCCATCAACATTCGTTTTTATATAGAGAAACCGAATGTTGAGCTGGAATGTACAGCTCGCCCATCAACATTCGTTTTTATATAGAGAAACCGAATGTTGATCTGGAATGTCCAGCTCGCCCATCAATATTCGTTTTTATATAGAGAAACCGAATGTTGAGCTGGAATGTCGAGCTCGCCCATCAACATTCGTTTTTATATAAGGAAATCGAATGTTGATCTGGAATGTCGAGCTCGCCCATCAACATTCGCTTTTATATAAGGAAATCGAATGTTGATGTGGAATGTCGAGCTCGCCCATCAACATTCGTTTTTATATAGAGAAACCGAATGTTGATCTGGAATGTCGAGCTCGCCCATCAACATTCGTTTTTATATAGAGAAACCGAATGTTGAGCTGGAATGTCCAGCTCGCCCATCAACATTCGTTTTTATATAGAGAAACCGAATGTTGAGCTGTAATGTCGAGCTCGCCCATCAACATTCGTTTTTATATAAGGAAATCGAATGTTGATCTGGAATGTCGAGCTCGCCCATCAACATTCGTTTTTATATAGAGAAACCGAATGTTGATCTGGAATGTCGAGCTCGCCCATCAACATTCGATTTTATATAAGGAAATCGAATGTTGATCTGGAATGTCGAGCTCGCCCATCAACATTCGTTTTTATATAGAGAAACCGAATGTTGATCTGGAATGTCGAGCTCGCCCATCAACATTCGATTTTATATAGAGAAACCGAATGTTGTGCTGGAATGGTGAGCTCGCCCATCAACATTCGCCATTACATAGGGAAATATTTTCTCTGAATATACAGGATTATCAGCTTTCATCTTTGGCACATAGCATCATCTGTAGGTCCGCTACAAAAAAATTGCCCATGGTGTAAAAATTGGACCCGGCCGAGGGGTTGCCACTTTCTATAGGAACATATAGCTAAAATGTTGAAAAATGTCTCTGAAACTGGAAGCTATTGGCTTTCAAGATGGCAAATTACGTCACCTTGAAGTCTGCAGGGGTCAGATAAGGCCCAGCTACATGGGTAGCCATATTTCTATAGAAAAATATAGTGAAACACTTGATTTTTCTCCAATGATTGGCTTGTGAACGATACCAGGGTCATCATGGTAATATTGTTGTGTAATGCAAAGTTTGACCTATTGATTGTTGATAAATTTATGTGAACATGTGCGTCTGGCGTATAGGAATTTTTAAAGATCATACTCAAGTCAAACATATATGTTTGATAGTTAGTCATGATAAGTATTAGTATGTAACTGCTGCCTATTTATTAAAATACATATATTGATTTTAATAACCGCAGGCCTTAATTTATATAATCAGATGTGGCATATCTGTGTCCTATGAAAACATTTACCTTTTAGTTTTGATCTAGGACGTTTTATTGAAGATAGCCCTTCTTAGAAACCGACTTTCCGTTTTAGGAATATACATGTATCTTGAAAATATGCTTTATATCTTCTTTATTACATCTGCATGTGTAAATTTGGCATTTAGTCAATTCTAAAGGTGGTGTCACACTAGAGCGTATGGCACGAACGTATGCGAACGTATGAGAAAAAATGCTCATACGCTCGCATACGCAGATAAACGCTATGGGTAGTATAGGCATACGTTGTATAAGCTGCCATATGTCGGTGTACGTTCTCATACGCAGAGAACGAAACTAATTTTTGAACATGTTCAAAGCAGTTCAGCGTATACGAGCGTATGAAGTATACTAGGTCAAATACGTTTCACATACGGTGGCATGAAGGCGGCCAGTAAATCTATCATATTGATAGCGTATCAGTAACGTAATTTTAACGTATGTCTGACGAACGACTAACGTTTTTAACCTATTTCTGGCTATCCATACGCTATTCATGCGCTCACATGAAGTAAGAATACGTTACTTATATGCTCACACACGCTATTTATAGGCTGATGTACGCTACATTGACGGTGACATAAGTTGACACATGCTCGTATACGTTTCCCATGCGTTGCCTATACGCCAGATATACGGTACGCATACGCTATTCACGCGCTGCTAATACGTTCATCGAAGATAGAGGCGGAAAATTACGGATTCATATGCTCAAAAGTTGTGCGTATGCCCAGGATTTCATACGCACGCTATGCATACGTTCGTCTCATACGCTATAGTGTGACATGGGCATAATTTAACGTATGCCTGACGAATGACTAACGTATTTAACCTATTTCTGGCTATCCATACGCTGCTCATGCGCTCACATGCAGTAAGAATATGTTACTCATATGCTCGCATACGCTAGTTATACGCTGATATACGCTACACTGACGGTGACATAAGTTGACACACGCTCGTATACGATTCTCATGCGCTGCATATACGCCAGATATACGGTACACATGCGCTGGTAGTAGGTTCATCGAAGATAGTGTTGGGAAATTTCGGGTTCATACGCTCAACAGTTGTGCGCATGACCAGTTTTTCATACGCTATGCATACGTTCGTCTCATACGCTATAGTGTGACAGGACCATTAAGACAATTCGCAAGGGCCCATAACCAGTAACACTTTGAGTATGAATTTGAGAATCATGCATTGACAATTGTGATTTCATATTTATAACACGTGATGTTTGATTTTGCAGTTTATAAGAAGTTTAAATATTACAATGGATTAACGAACATGTTTTACAGCTGCTTAAGTTAAATATTAGCTTTTAAATTTGAACTCATTATGTTAATGAATATGGCTATGGACCCATTGTATTTGGAAAGTTCCCAATAAAAGTGTTTAAAAAAATGGTGCATAGTATTGTCATATGTCAGACATATTCAGTTGTGTTATTCACATTGTATGATATTCCGCAAGAGAAATTCTACATAGCTACAATGGTAGAATGGAGGAGTTTACATTCCAGCTTAGCATTCTGTTTCCTTATATAAAAACGAATGTTGATGGGCGACCTAAACAGTCCAGCTCGACATTCAGTTTCTCTATATAATGGCTAATGTTGATGGGCGAGCTCGTCATTCCAGCACAACATTCAGTTTCTCTATATAAAAACGAATGTTGATGAGCGAGCTCGACATTCCAGTTCGACATTCAGTTTCCCTATATAATGGCGAATGTTGATAGGCGAGCTGGACATTCCAGATCAACATTCGATTTCTTTATATAAAAACGAATGTTGATGGGTGAGCTCGACATTCCAGATCAACATTCGGTTTCCTTATATAAAGACGAATGTTGATGGGCGAGCTCGACATTCCAGATCAACATTCGATTTCCTTATATAAAAACGAATGTTGATGGGCGAGCTCGACATTCCAGATCAGCATTCGATTTCCTATATAAAAACGAATGTTGATGGGCGAGCTCGACATTCCAGATCAACATTCGATTTCTCTATATAAAATCGAATGTTGATGGGCGAGCTCGACATTCCAGATCAACATTCGATTTCCTTATATAAAAAACGAATGTTGATGGGCGAGCTCAACATTCCAGATCAACATTCGGTTTCTCTATATAAAAACGAATGTTGATGGGCGAGCTCGACATTCCAGATCAACATTCGATTTCCTTATATAAAAACGAATGTTGATGGGCGAGCTCGACATTCCAGCTCAACATTCGGTTTCTCTATATAAAAACGAATGTTGATAGGCGAGCTCAACATTCCAGATCAACATTCGGTTTCCTTATATAAAAACGAATGTTGATGGGCGTGCTCGACATTCTAGATCAACATTCGATTTCCTTATATAAAAACGAATGTTGATGGGCGAGCTCGACATTCCAGATCAACATTCGATTTCCTTATATAAAAACGAATGTTGATGGGCGAGCTCGACATTCCAGCTCAACATTCGGTTTCTCTATATAAAAACGAATGTTGATGGGCGAGCTCAACATTCCAGATCAACATTCGGTTTCCTTATATAAAAACGAATGTTGATGGGCGAGCTCGACATTCCAGATCAACATTCGATTTCCTTATAAAAAAAACGAATGTTGATGGGCGAGCTCGACATTCCAGATCAACATTCGATTTCCTTATATAAAAACGAATGTTGATGGGCGAGCTCGACATTCCAGCTCAACATTCGGTTTCTCTATATAAAAACGAATGTTGATGGGCGAGCTCGACATTCCAGCTCAACATTCGGTTTCTCTATATAAAAACGAATGTTGATAGGCGAGCTCGACATTCCAGATCAACATTCGATTTCCTTATATAAAAACGAATGTTGATGGGCGAGCTCAACATTCCAGATCAACATTCGATTTCCTTATATAAAAACGAATGTTGATGGGCGAGCTCGACATTCCAGATCAACATTCGATTTCCTTATATAAAAACGAATGTTGATGGGCGAGCTCAACATTCCAGATCAACATTCGGTTTCTCTATATAAAAACGAATGTTGATGGGCGAGCTCAACATTGCAGATCAACATTCGGTTTCCTTATATAAAAACGAATGTTGATGGGCGAGCTCAACATTCCAGATCAACATTCGATTTCCTTATATAAAAACGAATGTTGATGGGCTAGCTCGACATTCCAGATCAACATTCGATTTCCTTATATAAAAACGAATGTTGATGGGCGAGCTCAACATTCCAGATCAACATTCGGTTTCTCTATATAAAAACGAATGTTGATGGGCGAGCTCGACATTCCAGATCAACATTCGATTTCCTTATATAAAACGAATGTTGATGGGCGAGCTCGACATTCCAGATCAACATTCGATTTCCTTATATAAAAACGAATGTTGATGGGCGAGCTCGACATTCCAGCTCAACATTCGATTTCCTTATATAAAAACGAATGTTGATGGGCGAGCTCAACATTCCAGCTCAACATTCGGTTTCTCTATATAAAAACGAATGTTGATGGGCGGGCTCGACATTCCAGATCAACATTCGGTTTCTCTATATAAAAACGAATGTTGATGGGCGAGCTCGATATTCCAGATCAGCATTCGATTTCCTATATAAAAACGAATGTTGATGGGCGAGCTGGACATTCCAGATCAACATTCGATTTCTCTATATAAAAACGAATGTTGATGGGCGAGCTCGACATTCCAGCTCAACATTCGATTTCCTTATATAAAAACGAATGTTGATGGGCGAGCTCGACATTCCAGATCAACATTCAATTTCCTTATATAAAAACGAATGTTGATGGTTGATGGTTGATTGCTGAGCCAGCTTCACACACATACATTAGACTAGTTTCTAAACTGATTAACACAAATACAGAAGCTGTGATACACTAATTAGAGTGGTTTTGTTAGCGGAACTGACAAATATTTTCCAAACTCATCTACTGTGTCTACAGCCGCACATGCATAAACGGCACCCTGCTTGCCAAGGAACACTGCCTCATCTGATACTGGATACACAGGCTGGTGCCAAATATCTGCGTGAATCTGGACTCCAAAACTTCCGTCAAAATAAAATGCCTGGAAATCTTTCAGCTGAATATCATCTCCAGGTAGAGCGAGTAGCGCTACAAATGCGTCGCCATTTTGCGGAAAGAAAACCTGACCTCCATCCGGGTGATAGTTTGCTTCACGCACTAGCACATGCGTTCTATTGTGCGGGGAAACATTGCTCGGTAATCTCCCGGTGACGTAATTTCCGTCGACGACGGCTTTGTTGATAGCTGTACACTGGTCTCCGACCCATTTGTAGAGAAAGTCGCCACTACGGATTCCGCCCAGTGTACCAGTACCAGGACAAAGTTTCCGCCAACCTTGTAAAAACGATATGTCACAGTAATAGTTTATATAAAAGGTTCGTGCTCAAACAGTTAAATAGCCATTTGTCTATCACATTTCATGTTGTGAAACTCTTAAGAATCGTCTCGAAGAGATGATTCTAAAGAATAGTCGCAACAAAGGGTTTGGTGGAGATCTAAAGAAGCTATTTTTGAAGAATTTAAATTTAATTTACGTATCTTATCTGGGCCTCTGTATGTGCAATGACATAAATAAGACAAGTACAATAGTTCCAATGACTCCCAATTAGTAAGTCTGCCATTGATGAGCATACAAACTGATTGACATTTCTGTCGTTTCTTTGCTTTTCTTTGATTTTCTGCCTGGCCATTTCAAAGAGACTCCATTATATCAGTATTATTGATACATGTACATGAAATGCCATGATGATGGAATGGAGTGAAACCTTTTTCAGTTACAACTTTCTGAAATGATATTAGCCTACGTTTATGTTCTTTGGTTGCTAATGACCGGCGTTTCTTGGAAACATAACTGAAAGAATTATACTTTAGAATCAGTAAAATAATAAGATCTCTAAGATGAGCGGCAGGTTGTAACAGTCACGCCTATGCTAAACACTAGTTTACAGGATGTCAGGTATTTTTACATATGTTTGTTTGTTAACTTTCTGTTGATTAACGCCCGTTTCTGCTCACTATGGGCTAATTGGACGCCCCATGAGAGAGGGGAGAGGACACAGAGAAACCCGTGGCGATCACTACTCTTATTATCGACAGAGTTTCTCTGGTTGTTTTTGATGCCCAGTGTCTGATACATCGGACCTCGGATTATTGTCTAGTTCGAAGGACTTGGTCCGGTGGGGGATCGAACCCGGGGCGCCTGGTATATAATTATGTATGATGCTGCAATAAGATATTTCAATCACTATGTATGCAGACAATTCTAGACAACCTATCTCAGCTTAATTGTTTTAAATTCGATAAAGAGTAAATTATGCTAAATTATATGATGTGTTTCAATATTGCGTTTGGATCTGAGCTTCAGCGACCTTCCTAACGACTTGAGAACACCGTGACAATACACATTTCTTCCATGGCATCGAACAACCTCAGGCCTGGTATCAAGATAGTGTGTGTCCAAACTCTGATCTACTACAATGGTTACTTACTTTCAACTCGTTAAAACATTTGTGATCAAAATTCCGATCAGATTGCGCTTAGCAGGCATACGGTTGACTTATAAAACACTGCTGAAGAAGTCCAAATATTCTTTTACATCATATAAAGAACTAGCAAAAAGAGCAGTAAATGGATTGAAAAATGCAACGATCTCTTCCAACTGGCTTGCTGTAGATCGGTGGTTCTACTGCGCACGACACGATGCCATTTGTTCCATGCACAGAGGTCTTCTTCCACCTGTACTTAGCTAAACATCGAGGTATGACTGAACTATTTCTAAATCGACTGTTAAACCCAGATTCACAAACGAATAAACATTCGATACCTTTAACCGGCCACGGTGTAATTTCCACATCCGTCTCCTCGAAACTAGTCACCAACGTGCCATAGCCCTTTAAACTCTCTTCTGTTGCCATGGTAATTGGAACCAGATGCGGATCTCCATATTTTGGGTTTAAAGCGTCGTCATAACAGGCAAATCCACTCATGGTATATTTCGTCCTAATTTTCGAAGCACAAGAAATTTGAAGTCCATGCAATGCAGAAGTTTAGTCATTTCATATTTCGACGTTACAAATATGAACATGTATCGAACAGTACTAGAACCCTATTAAATGCTTCGTTACTTTATATGAATTAGACCATGCATGTATAAATAACGGAGTGTAAATGAGAGGATCTACTTCTACTTCACTTCTACAAGTTAGGTCATTTCAGAAAACGCAGTTCTCAACGTGACGGAATATAACAAGCGTGCATCTTGATGACATGTATTCGACATGTCATTGAGATTCAAGCATTGTTTTTCAGGCGTAGCGAGTTGTGATGCGTTTTATAAAAAGCAATACTATACAACACGAATATGGGCGATTATCATGAAGACAGCTTGTGTAATAAACAACAGGGTAACACGTTATGAATAAACAGTCGCTCATCTTTAATATTGCATAATATTTAGTGGTGGAGCAAACTGGATATAGGAGCGATGAATACGGAATCTCTATATAACTAATAGCGGTTTTTATGTCTCAACAGCAACATACATGTGTATTCTTTATTTAAAAACATATTAACACATTGGCAAGGACAATTATTAGAGGTTTATTTTGGCCAACTGAAAGACGGGTGAACTTAGGCGACATATGCGCGTAGAGAAGCACTGTTTGTAACGTTGATTACTTTCTTAGTCTAAGGCCAGTAAAAGTTTATATGTATAGATTGATCTCACAACTGAGAACTTTATGTAAAAGATGTACTAGAGTTAAATCAATCATCAGCAGTAATCTAAAGAGTTTGGTTTATTTCAGGAATTAACCTCTGCCTAGATTGCAGTTCTTGTCAATATATGAAAATAATAATTCCAAAAACATTCAAACCATTCAAAAAGAATAACAAATAATATTAATTGCAAACAGAACTTGGGTCGTTATTTACGACGAGCTATTCTGAAATGTGACGTTGTAGTAATATGGCCACGGCCGGAAAGCCCCGAAGCGTGCCAACTAATAAGCTATATATTCAACATGTGCAATGTCATTTTGTTTCAAATGACACGATGGTCATTGGTCAGTTGTCGGTTTTATTGCAACATTTCCAAATACACGTATTAATTCGCTTAGGGGTCACTAAAAACGATTTATATGCTCTAAGCATGCATTCTAAATAAGAAGGTTTGCTTCAATTCCTAACGTAAGTTTCGAATCCTCCTCTCTTTCAAACACACATTGATCAGAGTGACAAATAGGCTGGTTCATTATGAGACGTCGAATAAATCAAACGTTTTGCAAAGGTTATCAGATGCAATTAATTGTTAAAACATATTGCACAGTTAAATCCCTCTAAACCTATATTTTAGTAGAGAAGAATTTAGATACTTTTAGGCAGGTGGCTGGCTGGCTGCTTAATTATTCTCCTAGATGAGCTTTCTGCATGACGTTCACCCTGCATTAAGCTGCCACCTGTCTCCAATTAAATGTAAGGTCCGGTTTAGAGGGTTTTTTACTGTAGATCTATAATTATCTATTTGTGATGCCTTGATAAACAACAAATTTACACAAACCTTTCTGTCTCCTAGCCTAGTGTTTATGCCAATTCAACGTTTACACACTCAGCATATACCAATAAAGATCCTATCTATCACTCAGCATATATGCGATTATCAGAGATTATATGCGGCGTGTAGAATAATCAACAGGCCGGTTTCAACTTGTTGTTAGCTAGCGTGTGTAAGCATAATAAACGTACAGATGTTTGCACATAATTATAAACCGGGCTTTCTTGTTTTTTGTTTAAAAAACAAACAAAAACAGTCATAGATAACAAGCGCGGATCAAGGATTTCAGATTAGGGAGTGGGGTGAGGGGATTGAGGGGGTGGGGTGGGAGGTGGGGGTGGGGTTATTTGACGGAGGGAAATAATAACTCCGGCTCCACCCACTCTAAGTCCGCGTCTGGATAATGCTTAGAAAACTGCTCGCATACTGTTGACCAAATGCTATCTCCAAATTCCTTCACCTTACGTGTGCTTAGCAAATATGTATTAGTCAAAACTTTCTCCCACTCAATGTTCAAAATATAAGATTTTTATTAATTTTAACATCTTACAGCATACAGTCAGGATGGTTGGATTCTGATTAGACACGTGACCGAGGTAATTCGACCTCTTATCTGGATCAAACCGTGTAAACATGCCGCTAAATGTCTAAGCTCTTACTCTGTAGTGACAGCAAGTCTGTCAAAAATACAAAATTCAGATCTCTTCAATTGTGACAACTTCCGATTCGATCAAGCTTTTGAGAAAATATTGACCGAGTATCCAACAGTTTGGATCCTGATAAGATACCGAGTTACTCAGCGTTTCATCTTGGTCCAAGTTTGGAAACGCGATTAGCGAGGTGAGAGTTTAGATATGAAATTTAATGGACCTGATAGGGGTTTTGTATCGCAACAAAACTGATCAAATGTGTTTTCTCTCTATTTATACCAGTTCGAATCCATAGAAAGTTTGTTTGCATTAGTGTGGACAATACTTAGTTTTGGTGAAGTGTACTGACCTGAAAATCTCTATATACAATTGCAGATAAGAGGCGAATTTAGAACAGATAAGTGAAAGGTTTTCGAATATCTTGCTGAACATTACTTATTAACTCTCTACTCAGTAGATACACATTTAACTGTTTTGCAAACAAAGAAGACATAGATCAGACCGCTCCTATAGGGGCTGTCTGATCAGGGTCTGTTCTGTTTGCTTATGACGTAATACATACCAGATTCTACAGTTTCTCCCATGGCCAGAACTCCTTGTGTATATGTGCCATTATAAAAAATCTAATGAATAGGCCTATGCATGATGTCATTATTTCTTACATGAATATTCATGGAGTAAAGGGTTAAAAGCATATCTAATATGTAGCGACCAGTACATGTATGTACCTTATCTGCAGCTCTGTCTATAGTTAACAAATAAACATGTGCAGAAGCAAAATCAAGATGCCTGCCAGGGTTCTGCATTGTTTGCATTACAACCGGGGTATACAGTAACCCCGTATAAACCGGCATTACAACCGGGGTATACCGGGGTATACAGTAACCCCGTATAAACCGGCATTACAACCGGGGTATACAGTAACCCCGTATAAACCGGCATTACAACCGGGGTATACAGTAACCCCGTATAAACCGGAATTCCAGCAACGAAGAATTAAGATACTTTTAGGCTGGTAGCTGCTTAATGCAGGGTGAAAGTCACGCATAAAGCTCCTACCTGTCTCCAAGACTGATATTCTACTAAATTTAGCGCAACTCTGGTTTAGAGAGGTTTTACTGTACTGTTTTTCTGACTTACAATGCACATCGCATGTGGTAAACAGTGACATCTTGTCTTGTTCTACACTGTTTGTTAAAGCTAAATAACTCAGATAATAAGTAATTTCTTACACGAACATTTATTAAAGGGTAATTATGCCGACCTCAGAAAAATAATCAGAGGTACAGATAAATGTGCATACTCAAATACTAAAATCGCCATTTTCCACCCAAACCCTATGTTGTGACCACTCTTTAGAATTGTCTCTTCGAGACGATTCTAAAGAGTGGTCAGAACATAGGGTTTGGTGGAGAAATAAAGAAGGTATTCTTGAAAATGTTTTAATTTACGCATTTTATATGAATCTCTGAATATTATTTCACTGTTATCACAAATTATTGTCTTTTCTTTCTATTGTCCCACATATTTTAAGTGCTCATTCATGTGTTTAGACTACTTGTCACATTTTGCCTTACAATCTCTAGTCCGAGACATTGTAGTCCGGTTTGTTTTGCCATGCACTATGCATAACATCTCATATGTGTTTGTCTGTACGAAACGCGACCATATACCCCCTCTGTCCATAACCACACAAAAGACGTCTAATTCTGGGTCTAAAGGACATGTTGTAGAACTGTTCAGGGAGTACATGTATTCTATATTACATTAGCGTACTTTGGCAAATGTTTACAACAATACTTGATATCACAGTGCTGTCCGTTAGTAGTGTACACAGCCACGTTTATAACAGTACTTGATATCACAGTGCTGTCCGTTAGTAGTGTACACAGCAACGTTTACGACAGTACTTGATACCACAGTGTGGTCCGTTAGTAGAGTACACAGCCACGTTTATAACAGTACTTGATATCACAGTGTG
This sequence comes from Azorinus chamasolen, assembly GCA_963576725.1. Classification (NCBI taxonomy): domain Eukaryota; kingdom Metazoa; phylum Mollusca; class Bivalvia; order Cardiida; family Solecurtidae; genus Azorinus; species Azorinus chamasolen. The sequence continues at coordinate 93,869,458 of OY755237.1, read as the reverse complement.
GTCCGTTAGTAGTGTACACAGCAACGTGTATAGCAGTACTTGATATCACAGTGAGGTCTGTTAGTAGAGTACACAACAACGTTTATAACAGTACTTGATATCACAGTGCTGTCCGTTAGTAGTGTACACAGCAACGTTTATAACAGTACTTGATAGCACAGTGCTGTCCGTTAGTAGTGTACACAGCAACGTTTATAACAGTACTTGATATCACAGTGCTGTCCGTTAGTAGTGTACACAGCCACGTTTATAACAGTACTTGATATCACAGTGCTGTCCGTTAGTAGTGTACACAGCAACGTTTATAACAGTACTTGATATCACAGTGTGGTCCGTTAGTAGAGTACACAGCCACGTTTACGACAGTACTTGATACCACAGTGCTGTCCGTTAGTAGAGTACACAGCAACGTTTATAACAGTACTTGATATCACAGTGCTGTCCGTTAGTAGTGTACACAGCAACGTTTATAACAGTACTTGATATCACAGTGCTGTCCGTTAGTAGAGTACACAGCAACGTTTATAACAGTACTTGATATCACAGTGCTGTCCGTTAGTAGTGTACACAGCAACGTTTATAACAGTACTTGATATCACAGTGCTGTCCGTTAGTAGTGTACACAGCCACGTTTATAACAGTACTTGATATCACAGTGCTGTCGGTTAGTAGTGTACACAGCAACGTTTATAACAGTACTTGATACCACAGTGTGGTCCGTTAATAACTTAATACTGTACACAGCAACGTTTATAACAGTACATTTGTACTTGATACCACAGTGAGGTCCGTTAGTAATGTACACAACAACGTTTATAACAGTACTTGATACCACAGTGAGGTCCGTTAGTAGTGTACACAGCAACGTTTATAACAGTACTTGATACCACAGTGTGGTCCGTTAGTAGAGTACACAACAACGTTAATAGCAGTACAGTAAACCTCTCTATAACGGCCACTAAATTTTATAAATTAGTTGGTATTTAGGACAGGTGGTTGCTTAAATCAAGGTGAACGTAAAACAGAACGCTCCTATAGGAGCGTTCTGTTTTACTTTCACCTTGATTTAAGCAGTCACCTGCCTTTAACACAAACTATTAGATGTAATGTAGTGGCCGTTATAGAGAGGTTTTGCTGTACTTGATATCACAGTGAGGTCCGGTAGTACAGTACACATCAACCTACATCGGTTAAAATATGCAGTAGCACTTGATACCATAATGCGGTCCGTTAAATATGCCCTGCATTAAGCAACCATCTGCAGTTTCACAGGTTTTTTTTTTTATAATTATTACTGGTCGCTTTAAAGATGTATTATGCGCATTTTTCGTACTAATCAATTAACACCAGAAGCTGTACACGTATACATAGTGATACAATGAAAATAATGCATACAACCCATTTTCCGACAGGATATATTCGTTCAGCTAAATATTATCGCTATCTGAATACTGCTAAGGTATTAAAAAGGAGCCCCCTTTTTAGAAACGGTGATTTGTACGGAATCAGCGAACATCTTCGGCCAAGTTCTGAATGACTCCGGATTCTATTTCGGAACAACGCTTTGAATATTAATTAGGTTGCTATCACATGAACACTTGTTGTTGATCACTTATACATCGAATGATTATTTTTTCCGGTATGTGATTTGAATCTTACGAAAGATTCCGGTCAATGGCGAACGCTGTTCCGTTGATTTCCGTAGCAATACATTTTTCAATTTTTTCGACACAAACAACCATTTACAAACCGTACTGTTTAGTGTTAAATAGGTGTTAAGGTACATAGATTCCGATTCTGAAGTCAGCTTGAAACGCAAAATTTGCGCAGGATACAGCTTTAAACAAGTTCTGCCGTAAATCTATTCTACATATCACTAGCCAGTAACTGTATCATTTACTATTGGTGCTGATTCATTTTTGTGAACTGTTTTAGCAGGGTGGCACTTATGAAACACTTTTCCGTCGGTTGTTCGTCCGTCCATTCGTCCGTCACATTTACTTCGTCATGCCATTTTGTCCCAATTGTCTCGATACACTTCAGTCGGAAGGTGACACATGTCGTATACTCTTGGTTTGTTACCGCTTTTACTTAAATGACCTTTTAAAGGGAGATAATACTGTAAAGAATGGGTTCATAAATCTGTACATCATTAATACCCCTATCCTATAAGATATGGACATTGATTGGTATAGCGTCGACATATAAGACATACCAGATCAGCGAAGAAGTTCTATGGTGGTAAGATAGAGAGTCTTACCTGACAATGGTTTAAGACTTAAACAGTTTGCATTATGGTACTAGGACATTTTCGACCTATGTGGCTCGTTAAGATTCGGACTACACATGTTCCTAGATCACAACACGCTTTAGACATTCGAAGTGAACTAGGCCAAATTCATTTTCAATGAATCTGTTTGTCATTAGTCGGGTTCTTTTGTCACTGTGACATTTGGAAAATAATTTTGTAAGCAAACAATGAGGACCCTGATCAGAGGACTTCTCCAGAGCTCCAGGGTCTACAAGTGCTTGTGTATATCCCCTTGAAGGACGCTTGTCATACACGGGTTAAAAATCTACCCCTTGGTGCTGATTAATACTTTTAAAATAAATTGGTTGATGATCATTTAAAGATTACTCAAAAATATTCATGCTAGAAATGATAACATCACGAATATTAATCAAGTTATTTTTTCAGAAGAATGGCATATCAACACATTTTTGCCGAAGCCGAAACTGTCGAAATCAGATCTATATTATTCCATAAGCAAACAGACCAGACCCTGTAGGAGCCGTCTGATCTGGATCTACGCTGTTTGCAAAGGTACAGAAAATCGTATTTATGGAGTATTTAAAGTGTTAGCGACAAGTCCGTTCAGTATGACAGGATATGACAAAGGGATTTTGAATGAATACTATTGCAGACCTTGATCAGATAACTCCTCTAGGAAACTACTGATCTGTGACGTCACTCGTTGCTACTGCCTTTACACGCGCATGCCATACATGTATACAGCTGGCCAGATACCATTTACATTAGAACTGGTCTTAACTCTTTGCACGCTAAGTACTTTTTCGTCTGCAACAATTGTCCTCTGCTTCAATTCTTAAAATAAACTTTCTCTCATTTTTTTCTCAGAAATATGGTCAAGATGACAAACAGTTTGGATCCTGATGAGACGCCGCATTATGCGGCGTCTCATCTGGATCCAAACTGTTTGCATAGATCATCACAGTTCGCCGCTAGCGTGCAAAGAGTTAAGCAGCCGTCACAACGATGTATAATTATCGATCTGTAAGATTGGTGGTAGCTTAATGCAAGTCAAAAGTAATGCAGAAAGCTCCCATATTTATTTTACCCTGCATTTAGCAACCATCGGGTTTTAAGACTCCTATGTTCAATAAATGAATGGTCGCTTAAACCAGGTGCTACTGTATTACATAGAAGGTTATTATGTTTTTTTAATATATGCAAATTGTAATCTGTGTTCGCCATCTGTTGCAATACCAGTATTATGCATCTACAGTATTCGTGAATGAGCAGGCATACCGTGCATTTAAATGCAATGCAAATTTAGTGATTTGCCTTGATATATGGCATTCCCAATGCATATCTGCAAGCGTAGGCGTGACGTTTACAAGCTGAAAATAAATGTCGTCTGCTTGGACGTTCTCATGCTTCATATTGTAACATTTTACTACATAGATACGTATTTTCATGTTTGATAGAGTAGACCCAGATCAGACACCTACTCATTGCAAATAGAGTAGATATAAATCAGATGGCTCCTATGGGAACCGTCTAATCTGGTCTGATCTTTTGACTTATAATGTAATATAAATCGGAAGGTACAGTTTGTGCAATGGTATAAAATCCCTTTTTGATAAAACTAATTTATTATTATTCATTTAACCCTTTCCCTTATATAAACGTGTTTTCACGCATTTGCAAACAGAGTAGACCCAGATCAGACGGCTCCTATAGGAGCCGTCTGATCAGGGTCTGCTCTGTTTGCTAATGGAATTAGAGAGATCTGATTCTTAACCTTCTAAAATGGTTATAATGTTCCACCTTCTATATTTCAATATAACTATTTTGTCCATAAATATTCAGTAGGTATTGAAAGTTGAAATAAACATAGAACAGGGAAAGGGTTAAGTCATTATGTTTTACACGACTGTTCATTATGTAAAGGTTTTCTATACACAATACTAGCTGAATGTTACACAACTTCATTATAAGTTGCTAGGTAACTAGCGGCGTTTGATAAGTATACAATCTGCTTAACCTATCCCCTCCTTTTAACGCCTCTGCAAACGTCACGTTTTGAAACCATTGTGATAAATAGAGGTCTATTTATCACAATTGTTTCAAAACTGAACATTTCTATTGTTTCCCTTTTCTCTAATAAATGCTCCTTTTCGGTAGATTTATTCAAAGAGGTTGGATCTGAAAATAGTCTACGAGGGAATGAGATAAACTATAGTGAATATAATGAATGAATGAATAAATGAAAGACTTTATTTAAAGAGGGTTACCCGGTTAGTCAACAGACTAATCTACCCCAGGACCCTCTAACACAAGCATTTCATACAAAATATTTAACAAACAGAAATATAAACAGTTTCTATAATTTAAGAGACAGGACAGAGTAGCCATATAATGCACGTTTAAATCGATTAAAACAAATGGGTATGCATATAACATGCCAAAGAGGAACCAAAATATTTACTTAACTGAATACATGTTGCTGATAACAGTTCGAGTAGAGACCCGCGCACATTCCATGTAGTTCAAATGCTACACTTTCCGCCTTCGATAAATAGAGGATCTTACGTTCCGCCTTCGATAAATAGAGGATCTTACGTTCCGCCGTCGATAAATAGAGGATCTTACGTTCCGCCTTCGATAAATAGAGGATATTACGTTCCGCTGTCGATAAATAGAGGATCTTACGTTCCGCCTTCGATAAATAGAGGATCTTACGTTCCGCCTTCGATAAATAGAGGATCTTACGCGAATTGTCAAAGCACGTTGGTATTTTTTATGAAAATTGTTGTATACACAAGTTATCATAAAATAATCTAATAAATATTCATTATAGCATTATCTATTTCTTATATGAATATTCAATAAACAAAGGATTAAGAAACGTCTGTTTTACAGAGAGACAAGAATAACCTATTTGATGTATGACTTAACTATTGTTTAAGCCTTTACTGGTACGTGACAATTAGATCTCAATCATTAAAATCAACCCCAGAGGAAATCAGTTAGCGGATGTTAAGTAAGAAAACTCAATTTTGTCCTTCATTTTATCTTGCGTTACTAATATTTGGCTAGACTAGATATTAGGCACAAAAGTGTTGTCCTTTAATTATTTTTGCAACACGAGACAAGCATGTTTGGTCTACTTTCTTTTTTATCTCTCACCGAAGTTTGATTGGGACAGAAAGATGAACCAAGCTGAACGGTTTGCCACAGACATACACCATACAGAACTCGAGATCCCTGTTTACTATTCATTTAAGAAATAATGACATCATAACTACTAATTAGATTATTTGTTGTATATAATGATATATGATTACGGGACAGGTTAGCTGAGGTAGAAACTGTAGAATAAGACCTATATCATACATGTACCATAGGCAATCAGAGCAGACCCTGAACAGACCTATACCACAAATGTACCATAGTCAAACAGAGCAGACCCTGAACAGACCTATATCATACTTGTACCATAGGCAATCAGAGCAGACCCTGAACAGACCTATATCATACATGTACCATAGGCAAACAGAGCAGACCCTGAACAGAACTATATCATACATGTACCATAGGCAAACAGAGCAGACCCTGAACAGAACTATATCATACATGTACCATAGGCAAACAGAGCAGACCCTGATCAGACCTATATCATACATGTACCATAGGCAAACAGAGCAGACCCTGAACAGAACTATATCATACATGTACCATAGGCAAACAGAGCAGACCCTGATCAGACCTATATCATACATGTACCATAGGCAAACAGAGCAGACCCTGAACAGACCTATATCATACATATACCATAGGCAAACAGAGCAGACCTATATCATACATGTACCATAAGCAAACAGAGCAGACCCTGATCAGACCTATATCATACATGTACCATAAGCAAACAGAGCAGACCCTGATCAGACCTATATCATACATATACCATAGGCAAACAGAGCAGACCCTGATCAGACGGCACTTATATCTACTCTGTTTGCAAATGCGCGAAAAGTCGTTTATATGAAGGAAAGGGTGAAAGTGTTCTGGGTCAAATATAATTTCTTTCTTTCCACTGCCAACATATTGGTTGGCTGAGAAAAAAGAGATGGATAGATCAGTTTTGGGAAAAGAGACCCAACTCACCAAGCTTTCATTATTGCAAGAAGACGTATTTCCTTTTTTGACTTTATAGAACAACACTACAGTCATACTACAGTAGACCTTGTATTCAGCGCTCATTCAATTATTGAACATAGGAGTCTTAAAAAGCAGGTGGTTGCTTAATGCTCCTATAGGAACGTTCTGCATTACATATGACGTGCATTTAGCTACCACCTACCTTATAAACTCATATTTAAACCTCTTTTTTGTATACAGATTACACCAATAAAGTAAATTCCAAGTAATAATAAATGTTGATCACTAGAAAAGACTTACAGAGAGCTGGTTGTAACCCTTATACAGAGAGCGAGTTTCAACCCTTATACAAAGAGCGGATTGTAACCCTTATACAGAGAGCGGGTTGTAATCCTTATACTGAGGGTGGGTTGTAATCCTTATACAGAGAGTGGGTTGTAACCCTTATATACAGAGAGAGGGTTGTAACCCTTATACAGAGAGTGGGTTGTAACCCTTATACAGAGAGTGGGTTGTAACCCTTATACAGAGAGCGGGTTGTAACCCTTATATACAGAGAGTGGGTTGTAATTCTTATACAGAGAGAGGGTTGTAATCCTTATACAGAGAGTGGGTTGTAACCCTTATACAGAGAGCGGGATGTAACCCTTATACAAAGAGTGGGTTGTACCCTTATACAGAGAGCGAGTTGTAACCCTTATACAGAGAGCGGGTTGTAACCCTTATATACAGAGAGCGAGTTGTAATTCTCATACAGAGAGCGGGTCGTAACCCTTATACAGAGAGTGGGTTGTAACCCTTATACAGAGAGTGGGTTGTAACCCTTATATACAGAGAGTGGGTTGTAACCCTTACACAGAGAGCGGGTTGTAATCCTTATACAGAGAGAGGGTTGTAACCCTTATACAGAGAGAGGGTTGTAACCCTTATACAGAGAGTGTGTTGTAATCCTTATATACAGAGAGCGGGTTGTAATCCTTATACAGAGAGTGGGTTGTACCCTTAAACAGAGAGCGAGTTGTAACCCTTATACAGAGAGCGGGTTGTAACACTTATACAGAGAGCGAGTTGTAACTCTCATACAGAGAGCGGGTCGTAACCCTTATACAGAGAGTGGGTTGTAACCCTTATACAGAGAGTGGGTTGTAACCCTTATATACAGAGAGTGGGGTGTAACCCTTACACAGGGAGCGGGTTGTAATCCTTATACAGAGAGCGGGTTGTAATCCTTATACAGAGAGTGGGTTGTAACCCTTATACAGAGAGCGAGTTTTAACCCTTATACGGAGAGTGGGTTGTAACCCTTATACAGAGAGGGGGTTGTAACCCTTATACAGAGAGCGGGTTGTTACCCTTATACAGAGAGCTGGTTGTAACCCTTATATAGAGAGCTGGTTGTAACCCTCATACAGAGAGCTGGTTGTAACCCTTATACAGAGAGCTGGTTGTAACCCTTATACAGAGAGCTGGTTGTAACCCTTATACAGAGAGCGGATTGTAACCCTTATACAGAGAGCTGGTTGTAACCCTTATACAGAGAGCTGGTTGTAACCCTTATACAGAGAGCTGGTTGTAACCCTTATACAGAGAGCTGGTTGTAACCCTTATACAGAGAGCGGGTTGTAACCCTTACATAGAGAGCTGGTTGTAACCCTTATACAGAGAGCGGGTTGTAACCCTTACATAGAGAGCTGGTTGTAACCCTTATACAGAGAGCGGGTTGTAACCCTTACATAGAGAGCAGGTTGTAACCCTTATACAGAGAGCGGGTTGTAACCCTTATACAGAGAGCGGGTTGTAACTCTCATACAGAGAGTGTGTTGTAACCCTTATACAGAGAGTGTGTTGTAACCCTTATACAGAGAGCGGGTTATAACCCTTATACAGAGAACGGGTTGTAATCCTTATACAGAGAGCGGGTTGTAACCCTTATACAGAGAGTGTGTTGTAACCTTTATACAGAGAGTGTGTTGTAACCCTTACACAGAGAGCGGGTTGTAATCCTTATACAGAGAGAGGGTTGTAACCCTTATACAGAGAGAGGGTTGTAACCCTTATACAGAGAGTGTGTTGTAATCCTTATATACAGAGAGCGGGTTGTAATCCTTATACAGAGAGTGGGTTGTACCCTTAAACAGAGAGCGAGTTGTAACCCTTATACAGAGAGCGGGTTGTAACCCTTATACAGAGAGCGAGTTGTAACTCTCATACAGAGAGCGGGTCGTAACCCTTATACAGAGAGTGGGTTGTAACCCTTATACAGAGAGTGGGTTGTAACCCTTATATACAGAGAGTGGGGTGTAACCCTTACACAGGGAGCGGGTTGTAATCCTTATACAGAGAGCGGGTTGTAATCCTTATACAGAGAGTGGGTTGTAACCCTTATACAGAGAGCGAGTTTTAACCCTTATACGGAGAGTGGGTTGTAACCCTTATACAGAGAGGGGGTTGTAACCCTTATACAGAGAGCGGGTTGTTACCCTTATACAGAGAGCTGGTTGTAACCCTTATATAGAGAGCTGGTTGTAACCCTCATACAGAGAGCTGGTTGTAACCCTTATACAGAGAGCTGGTTGTAACCCTTATACAGAGAGCTGGTTGTAACCCTTATACAGAGAGCGGATTGTAACCCTTATACAGAGAGCTGGTTGTAACCCTTATACAGAGAGCTGGTTGTAACCCTTATACAGAGAGCTGGTTGTAACCCTTATACAGAGAGCGGGTTGTAACCCTTACATAGAGAGCTGGTTGTAACCCTTATACAGAGAGCGGGTTGTAACCCTTACATAGAGAGCTGGTTGTAACCCTTATACAGAGAGCGGGTTGTAACCCTTACATAGAGAGCAGGTTGTAACCCTTATACAGAGAGCGGGTTGTAACCCTTATACAGAGAGCGGGTTGTAACTCTCATACAGAGAGTGTGTTGTAACCCTTATACAGAGAGTGTGTTGTAACCCTTATACAGAGAGCGGGTTATAACCCTTATACAGAGAACGGGTTGTAATCCTTATACAGAGAGCGGGTTGTAACCCTTATACAGAGAGTGTGTTGTAACCTTTATACAGAGAGTGTGTTGTAACCCTTATACAGAGAGCGGGTTATAACCCTTATACAGAGAGCGGGTTGTAATTCTTATACAGAGAGCGGGTTATAACCCTTATACAGAGAGTGTGTTGTAACCCTTATACAGAGAGCGGGTTGTAACCCTTATACAGAGAGCGGGTTGTAACCCTTATACAGAGAGCGGGTTGTAACCCATATACAGAGAGCGGGTTGTAACCCTCATACAGAGAGCGGGTTGTAACCCTTATACAGAGAGCGGGTTGTAACCTTTATACATAGAGCGGGTTGTAACCCTTTTACAGAGAGCTGGTTGTGACCCTTATACAGAGTGCGGGTTGTATCCCTTATACAGAGAGCGGGTTGTAACCCATATACAGAGAGCGGGTTGTAACCCATATACAGAGAGCGGGTTGTAACCCTTTTACAGAGAGCTGGTTGTGACCCTTATACAGTGAGCAGTTTGTATCCCTTATACAGAGAGTGGGTTGTATCCCTTATACAAATAGCGGGTTGTAACCCATATCCTGCTGTGAAAAGATAATATCTGCCCAGATTTTGATATTGTTTAATTTTTGATTATTTTCGATTCTATTTTTTTGAGATACTATTGACCGAGTGTAAAACAGATTAGACAATGACTAGAGGTGCTATGATACTCTGCGTCTCATCTGGATCCAAACTGTTTGTAAATTGAGTCAGGTCATGGAGCGCGGAATAAGGGTAAACAAATAAACACGGGGGCTAGAAAAGCAAAAATGAATGATTGATGAATACGAGAAAAATGAAGTTGGCATTTAGAAAGCTACTTAGCGAGTTGTGTGCATACAGCAGAACCTGTCTCAAGCGTTCATTCATTTCTTGAACATATGAGTTTGGTAGTGGTTGCTTAATGAAGGGCATTACGTTTGACCTGCATTAAATTACCACCTGCCTTACAAGTTCATAATTAGACGGTATTTAGACCTATGTTTTATTACCGCTTAAGACAGATTCTACTGTACATGTAACTGTTGTCCTGCATACATTGTTTGATCTGAAATCCGGAATTGGATATCATTTGAATGCTCGTTGTAGAGACGCTTTACTGTATCTCATAGTATGATAAGTTTTATATGGTGGGAATCATCAACTGCATGTAGATTATAATTCGTATAATTCCATTTAAACAGCTATTAATCCTTTTTTTTTTTTATTTCATCCATGAAAGAAATAATGACACCATGAATGTATATTAGCTGGTTGTACATGTATTTATTTTGTATACGAACACAAGGAGTTTGGCTTTTGCAGTAGACAAAACAGTAGTGAAATAGTAGACTCAAATCTATAGCACAGGGGTCCGGACCGCTTCATTGGGGTCTATATGTACTATATAATAACAAGGGTTCCAACTAGCAGAACGGACATCCGTGTACCGCAAGTACAAATATGAATGTAACGCGTGCAATTGCAATGATAATTTTGAAATTCTTTCGGCTATTGTAAGCCAATATATTGTACTATCAAATAAATATAATCTTCTCACGGTAACTTACGCGCAATTATCAGTCCAACAACGATTTTCTCAAAATTTCACGTGTTTCCTGGGTCATTGACAAACGTTCGTTCACTCCGGTTTCACTATATCACAACCATAACCTGGCGATTTTCAGTTCAAAAGATGGCGTGGTTCAATAAAACAACCCAATTATATCACCAATCTCCATTTGTTTTGTACTCTTAATAAATAAGCAACTAGCAACATCGGATATCTGTTCTGCTAGTTGAAACCCTTGTTATTATATAGTACATATAGACCCAAATGAAGCGGTCCAGACCCCTGTGATCTATAGTAGTTCATTAGCAACCAGAATAGGATCTGATACGACCGCTCCTACAAGAGCCATCTGCGCTGGGTCTATACTGTTTGCAAATGCTTGAAAAGGCATCATATAGAGGATTAAACCTCGTAGCAGTGAATGGTCTTTCTATGCCTTTGCAAACAGAGTAGACCCAGATTAGACTGCTCTAGTAGTGGGTTGGTTTATACCACATGGTTGCTTTATACTAGGCATGAATGAGTTCACACTTTACTCCATGTATATTTATAGAAGAAATAATGACATTTTGAATACTAATTAATTTTATTAGTTCTAATAGCACATGGACACAGGAAGTTTTGGCAACAGTAGAAACTGCAGAAGTATATCTATATTATATCATCAGCAAAGAGAGCAGACCCTGGTCAGACAGCTCCTATAGGAGCTCATACAGGAGCCGTCTGATCTGGTTTTACTCTGTGCGCATATGCGTAGAAAGTTACATGTGTGGAGTAAAAGGGTTAAGTAGGCGAATTATACACACTCAATAGAAGTTCATTTCTTTAACATTAAAGCAAACAACCAATCATTAACCTCTGTTACGTTACAGGCATATCCGTGATGACTCTGCGGACAGTGTAGATCCAGACGAGATGCCGAATAACTCAGCATTTCATCCGGATCCAAACTGCTGGACACCCCGATTACGTCACTGAGAAAAAATGAAGAAATTCACCCTCGTCATGTTAAAGATTTAATTACGTTCGTTCCATGTGACTTCCACCACCCACTAGTCCCAAATATTCGCTAATTACAATTTCCATTCAGTGATTAAGGTCGCCATTCAGACTCGCCACTATGATATTGTGGTGTATTTGTATTCTTTACTCAGTGTATTTCTCGTACACAACGACGTAATTCGAATAATAATGAAACTCCCAGGAGGTGAGCCCCTGGGTCTTGGTGTTGTATATATACATGTATACCTCCACTTGAATTTCAAACCTAAGCTGTAAACTTAGCTGTAAAAATAATGTCTGCTCAATATCTGATCTGATACAAATTTTACATACTTTTGATTCGTTTGGAATACTATTGAGCTGGTGTCAAACAGTTTGGATCCTGATGAGAGCACGTGCTATTTGGCGTCTCATCTGGATCCAAATTGTTTGCAAATACCAGTCATAATGTGCTTAACATGCGGGTGGTTAAAATTGCTTTACAGATGTCGTATAGGCGGATGTGTGATAACCTTTGCAAACGGTTTGGATCCAGACCAAGTCTGACACTGTCACAGTTTGGATCCAGACCAAGTCTGACACTGTCACAGTTTGGATCCAGACCAAGTCTGACACTGTCTCACAGCCGGCTTGTGTCTATGTGGTAAAATATGACAGAGTATGCACTTCCCTTCATATAAACGCATTTTCACGCATTTGCTAACAGAGTAGACCCAGATAAGACCTAGGAGCCGTCTGATCTGGGTCTGCTCTGTTTGCTAATGGAATTTGAAAGATCTGTTTATTTAGTATCTACAATGGCTACAATGTTCCACCTTCCTTATTTCATTATAATTATTTTGTCCATAAATAATCAGTAGGTATTGACAATTTGAATAAATATATACAACAGGGAAAGGGTTAATACAATTCTCAACACTTTGAATGTGGTAAATGAGATCCAGACCTGAGGGATCCTAGAGGAACCATCTGATTAGGGTCTTTACCCTTTACATGTATTAAATGAGTGGACTGACAACTAATTAGTTTTTAAAAAAACTGCATCAGCAGGGGAAACCCCTTTACTCCATGACTATCTATGACATCACGACTTTAACCCATTCCCTCATATTAACGTCTTTTCACGCCTCTGCAAAAGTCACCTGTTGAAACCATTGTGATAAATAGAGCATTTGCTCCTATAGGAGCAAATGCTCTATTTATCACAATGGTTTCAGACTACAAAATACTATTTGTTTTCCTTTTCTCTAGTTAATGCTCGTTTTCGGTAGATTTATTCAAAAGAGACTGGCTCTAAAGTAGCCTATAAGGGAAAATGTTAAATTAGCTTTTAATTAGCTGAACTTTTACATAATGGCATATGAGCATAGGACTTTTGGACATGGCAAAAACTGTAAAATCAGATCTTAAGAAAAAGAGAAGACTTCACTTTCATATTTCAAGCAAACGACACTTTTAGCTGCCATAAACTGTCAATAGCTCTTAATGTTAACCATTTGAACACTAAGTAACTTTCGCTTGAAAGAAATGTCGTCTGCTTTAGTTCCCTTTGTATTTTTTTCTTTGCTTATCAAACGCTTTTGAGAACTTGTAAACCCGGATCCGATCTTGACGAGAACCCGACTTACTCGGCACCCCACCAGGGTCAAAGCTGTGTGACATTGTGAGAAGATGACGAACAAATAGCAAGCGTACATTTATTTGCCCAGCATACTAAAGACTAAACTAGTTATGGTGTGTCGCGACTGCAGCTATATTTGATGTTTTCATAATGAATGAAATTGTCAGGGGGTATTGTCGTCTGCATAAATATAGTCCCATTTTACAGGCATGTGTACACCATTGACAACATCTATGAACAGTTTGGATCCAGGTTAGACGCCGAGTAACGTGGCCTCTCATCAGGATCCAAACTTCATGACCAGCTCATTATATTTTAGAAACGAAATTGAGGAAAACCTCACTATTAAATCTTAAGCAGACGATGGTCTAAGCAGACGAAATATATTGGCGACGAAAAGGTTAAAATTCATTGTTATTCTTTTCTTTTTGAGAGTTCTAAACTAACTGAATGATAAAAAAGAAGTATGAACTATAGACAGACATCAAACTGTTCAATGCCTTATCAGGAGCCATACAGTTTACATCAGCCAATCAGATAGCAGGAAACATGTTCAAGGGCACCAGCGGCTTGAGACGTTTGTGAAATCCATTTAGAGAGCTACTAAACCGATTAGAGAGCAATCGGTGGGAAAGTTGAATAAACTAATGGGGAAAAAGTGAAATCTGTCATTTATGTAATGGACATATTGGATTATATATGCATATAGATGACAGTTGTGGTACATGTGATTAACGCGAGCTGTGGTGGACTAATGAGGTAAGCAATGTCATATTTATTTCTCTTCTTCCTGTTTTGTCTATGTTTGTGTGTTTATGGGCTCATGTGTGATACTATATTTGTCGTCTGCTACAAGTACAGCCTGCTTAACCGTTTACCTGATGAATATACATGTGAAGCCCCGCCCATTATGAATATTGATAGATGAAGATCTGTACTGTTAACCCTGTCTACAATAACCACCCAAATTAAATTATAAGCTTTAACCATGTCCTTCATATAAACGCCTTTTCACGCATCTGCAAACAGGGAATACCCCTTCATATAAACGCCTTTTCACGCATCTGCAAACAGGGAATACCCAGATCAGACGGCTCCTAGAGGAGCCGTCTGATCAGAGTCTGCTCTGTTTGCTAATGGAATTTGATAGAACTGTTTCTTTACTTTCTTCAATGGTTGCAATGTTCCACATAGAACAGGGAAAGGGTAAAGACATTTATAACTTACTGCAGGACTAAAGTTATACAGCAATCTCTCTGCAATACTTTCGTCCCGCATTAGCAATCACCTGCCATTAAAGACCCCATGTTTAGTCATTATATGGTCCCTGTGAGCAGATAGATAGATACACAGAGATAGAGATAGATAGATAGATAGATAGATAGATAGATAGATAGACAGAGATAGAGATGTAGATAGAGACAGAGATATAGATAGATAGATAGATAGACAAACAGCTTTGTGCCTATTCTGTTGCATGACAGCAAAGGCGTAAAAGTGCACCCTTATCAGGAGAAGTATACAACTACATGTATTTGCATTTTTAAAGTATGTATAGTAAATCTTCTTTAAAGTGGCCATTGACTCAGCCAAATTATTCCGCTGTCATGTAATGTCGCCTGCAATATCAGTCGTCTGCTATAGTTTTATTTTTTATTTTTCTTGTTTTCTTTAACCCTTTCCCTGTTCTATGTTTACTCCAAATTTCAATACCTACTGAATATCCATGGCCAAAATAATTATAATGATATATGGAAGGTGGAACATAACAGCCATTTTAGACACTAAAGAAACACATCTATCAAATTCCGTTAACAAACAGAGTAGACCCTGATCAGACGGCTCCTATAGGAGCCGTCTGATCTGGGTCTACTCTGTTTGCAAATGCGTGAAAACTCGTTTATGTGAGGGAAAGGGTTAAAGAGACATAATTACAGCATGAAACACTCTGGACCCTGATGGGACAGCTTATCTTGATCCAAACTGTTTGCATGTGTAGTAGCAGATACGTCACTGGCAGCGAAAGCAATGACAGGCAGTTGATTGATTTAGGGCAAACTTAATTCCGGAAACCATTCAGAAACCTTTCTTTTGCCTGCACATTCTTACAGTAGTAACCCTATACTACATGGGTGTTCATGTAAGAAATAATGTCGTCATGAATATCAATTAAATTAATTTTTAAAGTTTCATAATAACATGAAAATTTTGCCAGAGTAGAAATTATATAACCATATCTATATATCATTCCATAAGCAAACAGAGCAGACCCTGGTCAGATGGCTCCTATAGTTCTCTTATAGGATTCGTCTCATCTGGGTCTACTGTGCTTGCAAAGGTGTAGAAAGGCGTATTGTTTAAAACAGTTTGGATCCAGATGAGATGCCGAGTTATTTGACATTTGGGACAAACTTTTTAGAGTTTGAACGAATCGGAAGAAAGTAACACATACGATAGATCAGAGTTTGAACGGACACAGTTTTGAACGGACACAGTTTTGAGCAGACACAGTTTTGAACGGACATATTTTTGGATGGACAAATTTTTGAACGGACACATTTTTGAGCGGACATATTTTTGGACGGGCACATCTTTGAACGGACACATTTTTGAGCAGACTGATTTTGAGCGGACATATTTTTGAACGAATACATTTTTTTTTGAGCGGACATAAAAAATTATAAAAGGATAAAGGTCAATGGATCATCGTATGTTTTAACCAGGTGATCACATGAAAGAAGTTATTTTATAAATTGTTAATGTATCTTATACTGGCCGCATCCATTTAATTCGTGTCTCCATAAATAATGATTGGATGATTTATAACTGCATAAATAGTCATGGACAGATTTTGTAAGTAAACATTATACACGTATATGACTGTGACAGACAGTTCAGAATCAGGTCTATATTATTCCATAAGCAAACAGAGCAGACCCTGATCAGGCAGCTCCTGTAGGAGCTGTTTGATCTGTGTCTACTAGGTGTGCGAATGTGTCAAAAGTCTTCTATATGAGGGACTCTTGTTGTCGAAGATATCGTTATAATACCAAATTATTTCCATACATGTTACGATGCATTTTAATTCAAAAGTTCAAATCATTATGTTGATGGTATGAGTATGTTATGATCGTACATCTCGTGGCTTTTAATCTAAATATACACTATTTACCTGTGCATTTCAAGTGGGTTAAACACAGTGTAAAAAACCCCGCCCATGCATTACACGTGCATTTTGGGTTACAGAGCGACCAGCAAAAAGAAGCCAAATGCTGGGTCTAAAAGGCCGGATGTTAGCTTAATGCAGAATGGACATTATTCTGAAAACTCCTACGTTCGTTCTGCATTAAGCAACCATCTGTGTTTAAGAACACTCATATTTATTAAGTACATGTAAGTGGTCGATTTGGCGAGGTCCTATTATAAATTTACACTTCTCTTAAGTGACCGCTAAGTGTATTAACGTGGGCGTCTTTCAAAGCAGGTGACTGCTTAATACGGATCTAAAGTACATGTAGACCTATTGCAGAAAACGTTTGTTGAACGTTTCTATGTATTTTCCCTTCTGTATTACGCTACATCCTGTCATAAATATCCAGACTAAGACTTTGAGTGACGGGTGTGGTTTTAACTGTAACATTATATACAGTAAAACCCCTCTAAACGGGACGTTATGTTTAGTATAAATATCAGTCTTTGAGACAGGTCGCAGCTTAATGCGGGATGAAAGTCATGCAAAAAGCTCATCTGGGAGCTTTTTGCATAACTTCCACCCTGCAATAAGCAGCCACCTGCTTAAATGTATCTATATCTCTACTAGGTCTATATATATAGGGATTTTACTGTATGCACCATATATCACACCAATATACACTTTGCATATCAGTTGATATAGTTATTGGTAGCATCTACCGTCCTCTCACTATAAATGTCATTGCATACCTTAATTACCGTAAGTATTCGAACATTCCTACAGAGCAACAGATAAAGATGCGTTCTCAAATACTAAACTCGTCATTTCTCCAACAAACCCTATTGTGTGACCACTCTTCACAGTCGTGTCTTCGAGACGTTTCTAAAGAGTGGTCACATCAAAGGGGTTGGTGGAGAAATAAAGAAGTTATTCTTGAAAATGTTTTAATTTAGGCATCTTACCCGGACCTCTGAGTCATCCCTCCTCTCAATAAGTTATTCGGTTTTTCACCATTATAATCATTTTGGTAACTGTAAAATAGACCCACATAGTTATAAATAGTGAAGAGTTTAGCGGCAGTTTGACCAGGGTCTGCACTGTATGCCCTAGTATGTACATATGTATGTCCGAATACTTATAACAATTAGGGTAGGTAATCTATGTCCGAACAAAATGCTTTATGTATAGTATAAGCATACTACTGTTCATTTGTACTATGTAAGTATGCAAAGGAAAGGAATTCAATAAGTTCCTAGTGTAACGTGCAAACCGAGTGACCCAGCAACAACAAACCCTGTCGGTGCAAAGCTTAAGCTCACATCAAGAGATGTTTGTTGCGCTATATATATACCTCCACTTTCCAAGATACAATGATCTGGTCAGCCTCATTTGCATAATTACCAACGTTCTACGAACGTTACATTACTCTCCCCTCCGAGAAGTCTCGTCCCGAGACTTGGACCCTGGGAGACCCGTGGGTAAGGCAACTCCGGTCTGGCAGTTGTCTTTATCCCACCGCTGCCACCATTTGTAACGTGCAAACCGAGAGACCCAGCAACAACAAACCCTGTCGGTGCAAAGCTTAAGCTCACATCAAGAGATGTTTGTTGCGCTATATATATACCTCCACTTTCCAAGATACAATGATCTGGTCAGCCTCATTTGCATAATTACCAACGTTCTACGAACGTTACACTAGCTTCCAGTCCAATCCTTCCTATATTCAATGTTTGAACATGCAAGTTGTAAATTTCATGAAATAAAATATGTTTAACCCTTTCCTTCATGTAAACGCATTTCCATGCATTTGAAAACAGATTGACCCTATAGGAGCCGTCTGATCAGGGTCTGCTTTGTTTATTTATGACATAATATAGATCTAATTCCGCAATTTCAATCAGTACCAACAATTCCTGTGTATATATGCCATTACAAAAATAGTGCTAATTAATATTCATGGAAGAAATGATGACATCAGGGAAAAGGTTAAACTAAGTACAAGAAGGAAAGTACAGACTGTATTACATCATTGACACTTGCGATGTTTTTTTTATAACATACAATGACAGTAGTTAAACCTTACACAGAAAAAACAGAGTTAGCTAGAATGTTGATCTGCTGTAAGTTTGATTACGTCCGATTCGATCAAGCCTTTTGGGAAACTATTAACCGAGTGTCAAACAGTTTGGATCCTGATGAGACGCCGAGTTACTCGGCGTCTCATCTGGATCCAAGCTGTTTGCAAATGGGAGTCACGTCGCGGAAACCGGAATAAGGGTTAATATACGAAATGCACTGGCTCACTGGACCATACGTTAGTGTTCAAGAAAATGCATGTACTTGCAATATGTGTGTTACCTACATTAACATGTTGCTAACAACCGTCTGATAAAACGTTACCGAACGCTCGCTTTGTAGTAACTCCCGACTGCTCTCCTAGTACAGTAGAAAGCGACCACATGGTAACTAAACACGATTGTCTTTATTTAATCTTAAAGGCATTTCACGTCATTGAAAACAGAGTAGACCCAGATCAGACGGCTTATGTAGACGCCACCTGATCAGAGTCTGTTCTGTTTTCTTATGAAATACTATAGATCTGCTACTGCAGTTTCTGCCATGGTAACACAATTCCGTATTCATATGTCATTATAAAAAGCAGTTAATTAATATTCATAATGGCGTTATTTCTTACATGTATATACGTACATGAGGGGAAGGGTTAATCGCAAACTATATTATACATGTAATGCAGAAAGCTCTCGTGATAGCTCTCCATTCAATTTTAGTCCTACATTAAGCTACCGCCTGCCTCATATACTCATAGTTGAATTTCTACTGAGTGTTTGATTGAGAGAGGTTTTATTTTGTTTCATTTGATTCAAGTTCAGTTCATGGCAAGGTACGTACTTATAGGGTTTCAATCAATCAATACAGAATAAACACAGTATATTGTATTGTGTAAGTCGGTTTAACTGTTTAATCGCTGGCGGCGAATTTGTGATGTCCAAACAGTTTGGATCCAGATGAGACGCCGAGTAACTCGGTGTCTCATCAGGATCCAAACTGTTTGACACTCAGAAGATACTTTTGAAATTAATAAAAATAAGAACAATAAACTGTTAGATGTGAAACAGATGATAATTGTTTTACCACGGACAATAATTGCTCAGCGCCATAAGGGTTAAGTAAATCAAATATTTAACACCACTGATCACACAGAATCCATGTTTTTATTAACCACATTGGCCCTTATGTTGTAAAATACTGATGTGTGCTAACAATCTGATCTGGAATGTATCTTACTTTTGACTCGTTCAAGCTTTTCAGAAAGTATTGATTGAGTGACAAACAGAATACATCCTGATGGGACACCGAGTTACTCGGTCTTTGATCTGGATCCAAGCTGTCTGTAACTGTCACTCATAGTGCAATAAACATGATACGGATTAAGCATTAGAGTTCTTAAATGAGTTCATTGTACATGAAAACCAGTCTAATTCCGAGTGGTTTAATAATTTACCTAATATTTACTCTTTTTGAGACGCCTATGCAAATAGGGTGGACCCAGTTCAGACGGCTCCTGTAGAAGCTGTCAGATCCTGGTCTGCTGTGTTTGCTTTTGGAATAATACAGGTTTGCTTATACAATTTCTGCCACGGTAAAACTCCTGTGTTCATTTATCCATGACGTCATTATTTTTTACATTACCTTTCATCGGGTGGGAGTTCAGTAAATCAAGTAGTTAACCTTTTCCTTAATATTTATAAACGCATTTTCAAGCATCTGCAAGACGAGTATAGTCAGATCAGACGGCTCCAATAGGATCAGGGTCTGCTCTGTTTGCTAATTGAATTTGAAAGATCTGTTTCTTTACTTTCTAAAATGGCTACGATGTCCCACCTGCCATATTTCAGTTAGTATTAAACTTTAAAATAATCATAGAACTGGGATAAGGTTGAACACCGCTGATCACACAGAATCCATGTTTTACT
Source organism: Azorinus chamasolen (assembly GCA_963576725.1). Lineage (NCBI taxonomy): Eukaryota > Metazoa > Mollusca > Bivalvia > Cardiida > Solecurtidae > Azorinus > Azorinus chamasolen. Next base: position 93,848,641 of record OY755237.1, on the reverse strand, counting down.
AACCACATTAAACCTTAGCACAACTTGTGTCTCTTCATTTTACTTCCGAGTTGTTGAAGCTTTTAACCCTTTCGGTGCCAAGTTCCTTATTATAGTCTGCAACCCAATTTCGTCAAAACATTTCGGTTAAATTAGGAAATCAGATAAGGAAATCAGATAAATAAATGCAAATTTCAAAAGAATAAACCATAGATACAGAACTAGAGATTGAGACTTTTCAAGGCAGCCTCTGATCTTGGACTGCACTATTTTAGGACATTGGCGCGGTGAAAGTGTTTAGAAACTATTGATCCTGATGAGACGAGCAATTCGACGTCTCATCTAGATTTAAGCTGTTTGTTAATTGCCTTTTATTTCGCAATAAGCTTGACACTTATAAAGCCTAAGAATGCTTAAATGAGCTGACTGTTCAGGAAAGTCTGTCTACATAAGCAACTGAAAACTAGTCAAAGTCTGGATCTTTAAACCTTTCCCTGTTCTATGTTTATTACAAATTTCAATACCTATTGAATATTCATTAAGAAAATAGTTATAAAGAAATATGGAAGGTGTTACATTGAAGACATTTTAGAAAGCAAAGAAACAGATCTATCAATTTCTATTAGCAAACAGAGTAGACCCTGATCAGACGGCTCCTCTAGGAGCCGTCTGATCTGGGTCTACTCTGTTTGCAAGTGCGTGAAAACACGTTTATATGAGGGAAAGGGTTAACCCTTTTTCTGACAGGTACCCCTGTTGACTCCTTTGTAATCAGAGTAGACACTGGAGACTCGAAGGAGAAATGCGGGATCTGGTCTGTTTGCTAATGGAATTACATATTTCTGCCATAGCCATAGTTCAGCTACATAACCACAATGTCATTATTTCTCACATTATTATATGTCAGTTAAAGGTTTAAGAAAATCAAATATTTAACACCGCTGATCACACAGAATATTTAACACCACCGATCACACATAATTCCCTTTTCTTCTTAACCCTTTCCCTGTTCAACATTCATGTAAAAATAATGAATTCATGATTATTAAATTTTATTACCTGAATTTTTGTAATGTAAACTTTTCAAGGAAATTATGTTTGCTTTGACAAAATACTGTAGAACCAGATCTATGTCATGTCACAAGCAAAAGGGACATACCCATATCCTATAGGAGTCTGATCTGGGTCTACTCTGTTTGCAAATGCGTGAAAAGATGTTTATATGAAGGAAAGTGTTAATTACATTAACCCGTCATACTAAAATGGCATCGGCTCAATTTCTGATCTCAATGGTGTTTCAATTACTGCCGATTCCTTAAGCTCTTCAAGCTAATGACCGGTCATTAAACAGTTTGGATCCTAATGAGACACCGAGTTACTCGGCGTCTCATCGGAACCCAAGCTGTCTGTGAATGTCAGTCAGACCGCGATAGTCAGGTGATACTAATTAACTATTTGACGCTAGCGGCGAAACTGTGATTACCCATGCAAACAGTTTGGATCCAGATGAGACGTCGCATCATGCGGCGTCTCATCTGGATCCAATTTGTTTGTCACTTTGACCATATTGTTGCAAAGAAATGAGATAAATTTTATTTTTATAATTGAAGCAGACGACAATTGTTGCAGACGAGAAAATTACTTAGCGTGCAAAGAGTTAAACCTGGAATACTTATATGTACATGGGTAGACTGTACAGGAAATCCTCCCTACACCAGCAACTGAGAACCAGTCTAAGTTTAGGGTTTTAACCGTTGTCCAGATATATATCCCCTGTTGACGTATTGCAAACAGGGTTGACACAGATCAGACGGCTACTAAAGGAACCGTCTGATCTGGGTCTACTCTGGTTGCTTATGGTGTTATATATATGTGTGATTCTACAGTGTCTGCATTGCCCAATTCAAGCGTTCATTTGCCATCACCAACATTCTAATAAATATGCATGACGCCATTATTTCTTACGTTCATCAGGTAAAATATTAACCCTTCTCTTGCTGAATTTTAAAATACATTTCTCCTTCTTTACCCATGTCCTGTTGTATAATTACATATATCGTCACTGTGTACAAATATTTCGCTGTGCAATCACTGCTGTGGAGTGCACTGGTTGCACAATCAATTTGACTAATAATTTATTTACAGGTGGACGTGAATAGCAAGCGAAGGGTTAATGCAGTTAATTGCTTAATGAATCCGAACGTTAACGAGAACATTTTACATTTTATCTGCCTGTACTAGGCAGTTACCTTCTTATAAGACACCCGATTTTATCAAATCAAGGGGCCACTGCAGAGAGATTCTATTTGTGCAAAACTTTTGTATTCGTGTCTGGACGCCTTGAGCAAATTAACGAAACTATTCATATAGAAGAATGTGTGTTTTTATTCAAAATACAATTGCGGTAGAATCTAAAGCGACCATATCTACAAGAGGAGTACATCTGGGGTCAACCCTTTCTATTTTGAATATTTAGGTAAGAACTAATAAAATTGCAAAAAGTGTTAATATGAAGGAAATGGTTGACATCAGATGGCAGCTTAATACAGCGCGAAAGTAATTCAGAACGCCCCATCAGGAGCTTTCTGCATTACTTTCACCCTGTATTAAGCAGCCATCTGCTTTAAAAGACACTAATCAATGCATTAAGTGATCTCTTTAGAGATATTCTTTCACTCACTCACTATTTTGTAAAGTAACACAAAGAACAGAGTACTGAACATGAATAATTAGAGCAGATATCCAGATAAGACGCGTAACTTAAAACGTTTTCAACAATAACTTTCGCTGTTTCTCCACCAAAACCTTTGCTGTGACCACTCTTTAGAATCGTCTCGAAGATACGATTCGAACAAGTGGTCATAACATAGTGTTTGGTGGAGGAAGGACATTTTAGTACTTTAGTATTATAGTATTTTAGTATTTGAGTACGCACATTTATCAGTCGCTCTGTCGAGGTGACTATTGTGTCGCCGTATCACAGTCTTGTCAGTCTCTGCACTGTTTGCAAATCATCAGACTGTACGCATGTATTCTCTATTCTCTGGTCAGATAATGCATCGACGATGTAATACCGGATTAGGATCTACACTGTTATCAGTTCAGTACGACTCCCTTTTCCCAGAGAGCTACCCAACTTATATGCTCACGGTTTAGCCCTTTCCCTGTTCTATAAATTATTTAGTCCAAATTTCAATACCTACTGAATATTCATGGCCATAATAGTTATTGAAATATGGAAGATGGAACATTGTAGCTACTTTAGAAACTAAAGAAACAAATCTATGAGCTTCCAATAGCAGACCATAGAGCAGACCCTGATCAGACGACTCCTATAGGAGCCGTCTAACCTGGATCTTCTCTGTTTGCAAATGCGTGAAAAGGCGTTTATATATAATATATATATATATGAAGGGATGGGTTAATTCTGTTTATTGATTATTGAAATACCACCGTTTGAAATCTGAATATCAGTCCGCAGTGATGTATAATTTTCATGATTAGAGGATATGCCTCAAGTAAGTTTGTAGGGGAGATAAATGTACATTGCCTTTAAGATTGTTTATTACAACTGACAGACGTAATAATATATACAAACCAGTCATAAACCACTGAGTCAGCAGTATTAACCCGTTCATCGCTGACTTTTCAAATGGACTATTCTAAAACTCAAATAGGTCAAGCTTACTGTGAATAATCAGGAATTTGTTTGAAAAGAAAAGTGTATCCTGACAAACAATGCAGACCCTGATGAGAGAGCTACTCTATGGGCTCTCTCATGTGGGTCTACACTATCAGAATGATACTAGTGATTCATACAGTATATTCTGCACTTAATAAGAGTTAATAAGAAAGTCTGCTTTGAAATCAGTCTGAACGAGAAGCTATTTAACCCTTCGCTTGCTAATCGCGTCAATATACCTACCTGTAAATAGTGAAGACCCAGACGAGACAGCTCCTGCAGGAGCTGTCTCATCAGGGTCTGCACTATTTACAAGTTGATTGTGCAACCAGCGCACTCCACAGCAGTGATTACACAGCGAAATACTTGTACACAGTGAAGATATATGTAATTATGCAACAGGGCATGGGTACAGAAGGAGAAATGTATTTTAAAATTCAGCAAGCGAAGGGTTAACTACTCGGCAGTCGGCATACTAATATTTGTTAAACTGTCCGATCCAATACAATCAGAGTGACATAAACTTAATCTCAATCTACGTCAGAACCTGTCCTAAGCGGTCATTCATTTATTGAACATACGAATCTTAAAAGTAGGTGGTTGTTTAATGCAGGGCAAATGTAATGCAGAAAGCGTTCTGCACTGCTTCTGACCTTTATAAAGCTACCACCTGCCTTATAGACCCATACTTAGACATATTATTGATGACCGCTTAAGACAGTTTCTACTGTATGTAATTAAGTTAATGTGCTATCTGTGATTTAAGTTGATCAACTTAATAACTAAGGGTGTAAGAGGAACGTCTAAAGTCGCAATTATGTTAGATTACTTTGATCGGAATTATACGAGCTGATCATAGCCATCAGACCATAACTCTTGTACAGTAAAACCCATCTACAGTGGAATTCTAGTAGAGAAGAAATTAGATACTTTTAGGCAGGTGGCTGCTTAATGCAGGGTGAAAGTCATACAGAAAGCTCCTAGAGGAGCTTTCTGTATGACTTTCAGCCTGCATTAAGCTGCCGCCTGTCTCTAAGACCGATATTTACATTAAATTGTACGTCCGGTTTAGAGCGGATCTACTGGACATTCTGTATCAGGATGGGACATCGAGTAACGCGGCGTCTCACCAGGGTCCAGACTGTTTGTCAGGATGGGACATCGAGTAACGCGGCGTCTCACCAGGGTCCAGACTGTTTGTCAGGATGGGACATCGAGTAACGCGACGTCTCACCAGGGTCCAGACTGTTTGATATTATGATTAGAATTTTCAAAACAATTTAGATGAAAATTAAAAAAAAAACCACCACGAAAATCGAAACAGACTACAAATTTTGCGGACGACGATACATGAAGCCCGATGAACTAGTCGATATGAACGTCAAATGGTTTTGATCAAGATCATCTTCACGTCTAATAAGGATCTATGTTGTTTCACAATGCATTTTAAAACAAACTATATTATTTCATAAGCAAACAGAGCAGACCCTGATCAGATGACTACAGGAGTTGTCTGATCTGGATCTACTGTGTTAGCAAAAGTAGTTATATAACTACTAACAAAGTGCCAAAAGTTGTCAATATGAGGGAAACGGTTAACCCATTCCCACATATTGACGCCTTTTGACGCCTCTGTAAAAATCCCAGTTCGAAACCACTGGGATAAATAGAGCTTTTGCTCCATTGGAGTAAATGCTCTATTTATCGCAATGGTTTTAGAACTACACACTTCTAAATTTTTCCTTTTCTCAAGTAGATCTAAATGCTCCTTTTTTGGTAGATTTATTCCAAAGGGTTGGATCTAAAAATAGCCTATGAGGAAAACGGTTAAACAGGTTACAAAATATCACTGTACATGGAAATAGACGATATTCAACTGAATAATATATTAACTAGATATCATCATCGTACACTTGCAGTTACAATAGAGCCTGTCTGAACGGCCATATAACGAATAGATATCTGGGTGCACAAGACACGGCGCGCGCGCATAATGCAGGACGAAAGCTATGCAGAAAGCTAGAGGAGCTTTCTCTATAACTTTCGTTCTGCATTAAGCTACCACCTGTCTAAAAGCTCCCATAATTAGATTGTGTTTTGGTGATTGCTGCAGACAGGGTCTACTGTAATGATATTTGTATCGTCTGCATAATGCATGATAATTACGTTCAGTTGATATACCCTGGCGTATGAAAAACAGACATCTGCTTATAATTTGAATTGCTCAATATTTCAAATGGGCTATTCCAAAATTCAAACAGGTTAAACTTATGGTAATTATTTAGAAATTTGTCTAATAGAAAAGTGTAACATGACAAACAGTGCAGATCCTGATGAGAGGGCTCCTCTAGGAGCCCTCTCATCTGGTTCGATACTGTTTGCAAAGGACATTAGTAGGTGTATTTATGGAGTAAAGGGTTATGAATATTCAGGTATTCCATGTACAATAGAACCTCTCTAAAGAGACCACTTAATGAATAAACATTGGTGTCTTTAAAAGCAGGTGGTTGCTTAATGCAGGAGCTTCCTGCCATACTTATGTCATGTATTAAGCCACAACCTGACATTAAGACCCAGACTTGTGTCTCTTTGATGTGGTCGCTTTAAGAGGTTTTACTGTATGTGTCAGACTACTTTGTGGTAGTTAAGTTGCTTTTCAGATATTTACAAAAGCGTACAGTATCTTTTTTTTTATTTATATCATAATTATGAGGTTACCTACGAAATGTCTCCATTGGATTTGCTTTTGTTTAGACAATACATTGTCGCTCATTCGAACAATTTCTATATAAGGTCTCACTGATAATTTATAGCAGTTATAAACAGGCGTAACAGGACATCATACATTTGTAGTTGAAAGTGCTTTATGGCACAGATACTTCACCTGCTTTTGCATGTACAGTGTAGTTTCGCTAATGTGGGCACATAAAAGAAGGTATAATTCTGGGTGCTAGATGCAGGTGGTAGCTTGATGTAGGACAAAAGTAATACAGAAGGCTCCTAGAGGAGCTTTCTGCGTAATACAGAAAGCTCATAGAGGAGCTTTCTGCATTACTTTTGTCCTGCATTAAGACACACATGTTCATTCATTAAGTGGTCGCATTAGAGGGTTTCTACTGTACAGGAAAGTCTCGCTAATGTGGCCGCATAACTTATTAACATCTGGGTATTTAACCTTAATAACGCTGAATTTTCAAACGGACTATTCCAGAATTCAAACAGGTCAAACTCATGGTGAATATTGAGGGTTTATTTTAAAGAAAAGTGTAACATAACAAACATTGCTGACCCTGATGAGACAACTTCTCTAGGAGCACTTTCATCTGGGTGTACTTTTTTGCAAAGGACATCAGAGAATCGTGTCACGCAATATAATGGATTAAAACATGTATTTGCTTGATGCATGGCAGACGTAATGGAGAAAGCTCCTACAGGAGCTTTCTGCATTTTATTTGTCCCGCATTAAGCTACCATCGGGATTTAAAATTCCAGAATCAGACTTCTTTTGAGTGGACATATTAGATAGACTTTACTGACCAATACAACTTGTGTCGGATAGGTGCAGCTTAGATAATGGATGCATGTCTTATCAGGATCAACACTGGTGGACACAGTGGTCGAGCTTCTTAATCCTTTACCTGATATGAACACATTTTCACATATTTGCAAACAGAGTAGACCCAGATCAGACGGCTCCTGTAGAAGCCGTCTGGTCTGGGTCTGCTTAGTTTGCTTATGAAGATTATAATAGATCTGGCTCTACAGTTCTATCAATATGAAAATACAGCTGTGTAAATATGCCATTTTAACAAATCAGCTAATAGATATTCATAATATAATTATTTCTTACATGCATATTCAACAGGGCAACGGTCAAACAAAAGTAATGCAAATTTTAAAAATAAAGCTGGCGACATTTTACAAATTCTCATTTAAAATATGGACACATGGTTTTGCGTTAAGCCCTTCATATATTATACTGAAACGAGATCTCAGATCTTTCTCCGCCTTAAAGCCGGATGTGCTTAATCTTCATGCCAAAACGCGATCTTTACAAGAGGTTATGGGCGTTATTTTGAAGTTACTCTAATCCTTGTAAACAGCTACAGCATTGTGTGCCCTATTTCATTTTGACAATACTATAGTATAATTTGTCTAAAGTCCTAGACTTCTGGGTAAAGGCCCATACTTAGATCGCCGAGTGTATATATACAGTAAACCCTCTCAATAGCGAGCATTATAAAGTGTCCATGCCAGGGTCTTAACCCTGTCCCTGTTTCATAGTCATGTAAGAAATAATAATACTATGAATATTAATACGATTATTTTATTTTTTACATTGACATATCGTGTACACCGGACATTTTGACTAAGACGGAAACTGCAGGACCTATAGTATATCATAAGCCAACAGAGCAGACCCCGCGAAAACCATCTGATCTGGGTCTACTTTGTTTGCTAAGGCATTAACAGTCGTTTGAAATAAATGTTAAAGGAGTGTGGTAGTTTAATGTAGGACGAAAGTTATGCAGAATGGAGCTTTCTGCATTACTTTCAAAGGAGTTTTCTGCATTACTTTCATAGAAGATTTCTGCATTACTTCCGTTCTGCATTAAGCAACCACCTACTCTTATCAAACTCTCTTGATGTTTCATTAATTGGTCACTATAGAGAGGTTTTTACAGTACGTTGTCCAGAATGTCCATATTTAGATAATAATATAATTCTTCAAGTCTTCCATGCAATTGCTCATGAGAAGTTATAACACTTGAATGAGGAATGTACATGTATTATACAATCCTGAGTGCCGAGGATTTAGTACCAGATTATTGAACCAATATTCTCTAAACTGTTTAAGCAATGCCTAAACTTTCTAGAGGAAAGTTTATACAGAGAAACAGATGAAACAGTGAAACAGTTGAGATCCAGTATATACATGTATGTCGAGGCATTTCATCTGGATCCAAACTGTTTGCACAGTAAGTATGTACATGTATTACCAATTTGCCTCATAGTTTTTCCCAGAGCTATTGGTGGTCCAGGATTCTTAGACTTATCCCCCATCCCGTCATCAACCCCACCTTATAAAAAAACCAAAATCAAAATAAAGAAAAGAAACACGATAATTGGAAAAGTTTTGCACGCACGTAGTTTTACAAAACTCATTTCAACTAGCTTGTTTACGTACATACGTATGCACACGTGACTTTTAAACACATCAACATGCATTTAATGTAAAGTTTAACCCTTAGAATGCGAAAATCGAGTTGGCTATCATTTGCATAGACCGAGACCAAGAACCCCAGTGGAGCCCTCTGCTCACGGTCTGCACTGTTGGTCATTCAAAATCCTCTCTCATTTTCTACCCTTTCGTATTCAATAAACTCTACCTTTAAACAGCGATGAACTATTCCAATTTAAAAGTTCAGCATTGAAAGGTTTAAGATCATTTTGCCTACAGGTAACTATTGATCTTGGTTGAATGTATTTTATAACGAGTTTGAAATTCAAAGGCTCCCCTGTTTAACCCTATACCTGACGAAATATACATGTGAGAAATAATGACATCATGAATATTTATCAGCTGAAATTTATAATGTTGCATGAGCTCAAATTATTTTAAGCTTGACATGAACTGTAGATATATTTACATAAGCAAACAGAGCAGACCCTGATCGGACGGCCCCTACAGTAGCCGACTGAACTGGATCTCTTAAAGGCGTGACACTGTGTCTATATCAGATAATGGGTTGAATAACAAACACATTGTAAAACATACCTACGTATCTATAATGCATGCGTGTGTTGACTACAGCCTGTCCCATAGTACCCCTTTCAAAGAAATGTGTGTGTTGACTACAGCCTGCCCCATAGTACCCCTTTCAAAGAAATGCGTGTGTTGACTACAGCCTGCCCCATAGTACCCCTTTCAAAGAAATGTGTGTGTTGACTACAGCCTGCCCCATAGTACCCCTTTCAAAGAAATGCGTGTGCTGACTACAGCCTGTCCCATAGTACCCCTCTCAAAGAAATGCGTGTGTTGACTACAGCCTGTCCCATAGTACCCCTTTCAAAGAAATGTGTGTGTTGACTACAGCCTGTCCCATAGTACCCCTTTCAAAGAAATGTGTGTGTTGACTACAGCCTGCCCCATAGTACCCCTTTCAAAGAAATGTGTGTGTTGACTACAGCCTGTCCCATAGTACCCCTTTCAAAGAAATGCGTGTGCTGACTACAGCCTGTCCCATAGTACCCCTTTCAAAGAAATGTGTGTGTTGACTACAGCCAGCCCCAAAGTACCCCTTTCAAAGAAATGTGTGTGTTGACTACAGCCTGTCCCATAGTACCCCTTTCAAAGAAATGTGTGTGTTGACTACAGCCTGCCCCATAGTACCCCTTTCAAAGAAATGCGTGTGCTGACTACAGCCTGTCCCATAGTACCCCTTTCAAAGAAATGTGTGTGTTGACTACAGCCTGTCCCATAGTACCCCTTTCAAAGAAATGCATATGTTGACTACAGCCAGCCCCAAAGTACCCCTTTCAAAGAAATGCGTGTGCTGACTACAGCCTGTCCCATAGTACCCCTCTCAAAGAAATGCGTGTGTTGACTACAGCCTGTCCCATAGTACCCCTTTCAAAGAAATGTGTGTGTTGACTACATCCTGCCCCAAAGTACCCCTTTCAAAGACATGCATATGTTGACTACAGCCAGCCCCCAAAGTACCCCTTTCAAAGAAATGCGTGTGCTGACTACAGCCTGTCCCATAGTACCCCTCTCAAAGAAATGCGTGTGTTGACTACAGCCTGTCCCATAGTACCCCTTTCAAAGAAATGTGTGTGTTGACTACAGCCTGTCCCATAGTACCCCTTTCAAAAAAATGCGTGTGTTGACTACAGCCTGTCCCATAGTACCCCTTTCAAAGCAGATGTGATCCAAAATATATTCATCGTCTTATCAACAGTATCCAGTTTGTTTTGCACTCTGTTCGAAATTCTTTATACACGAATATGCTCAAATTCTCGGGTCTATTACAGTTGTTAGTTTCTTCTGATTCGATCATTCAAGCTTTTGAGAAACTGTTGACTGGGTGGGACACAACTTTGATCCTGGTGAGACGACGAGTTACTTGGTGTCTCGTCAGGATCCAAACTGTTTGCAAACAATTATGTTAGATACATGTACCTATAGCAGCGTTCTGTTTTATTTTCACCTTGCTTTAGGCAGCCACCTGTCCTAAATACCAACTAATTAATACAATTCAGTGGCCGTTATAGAGAGGCTTTACTGTAGTTTGGGCTCCTCTAGGAGCCTTCTGATCAGGGTCTGTCCTGTTTGCTTATAATATAATACAGTTTCTACTTATAATATAATACAGTTTCTACCCATGTGCCCTGTGTCTATGTCCATTAATCTTATTAATATTCACGGTGTCATTATTTCTCACGTGAATATTCATGGAGTAAAGGGTTAAAGCTAGCAGTTTAGTTTATAAATGTCTATAAACGTGACCTTTAACCCATTGTCGGCTAGGCTGTCATTGTATTTACAAATAAGTTGGATCCAGACTAGACGCCGAGTCAATCCACTTGAAATGAATTGGATCAAAACTGTTAGAACCTGTTAGTTGGATCATCCAAATCGAATGAAAATCACCGATCTCCGGAAACTAACGGTATGGTGGACCGACGAAAGATAAAGCAAACCTATGTACATTGTTGATGGAGACATGGTCATGGGTTACAGTCCTGGTTGATCCGTTTCAACCCTACATCGTCAATAGTTATTAGCTGAAAGTTTGCTATTGGTAGAAACTGTAGTGTCAGATTTTCTATACAGTAAAACCTCTCTATAACGGCCACTGAATTGTGTTAATTAGTTGGTCTTTAGGGCACGTGGTTGCTTAAAGCAAGGTGAAAGTACAATGTAAAAACAGAACGCTCCTATAGGAGCGTTCTATTTTACTTTCAAATTGCTTTAAGCAGCCACATGCCTTTAACACAAAATACTTGATGTATTTTAGTGGCCGTTATAGAGAGGTTTTACTGTAATGTCTTAAGCAAACAGAGTAGGTCCTGATCAGATGGCCCCTGTATTAGCCGTCTGATATAGGTTTACTATGTATGCAAAGGCGTGAAAAGTGTTTATATGAAGGAAGGGGTTAATAAGTTACTCCATATTTACGCATTGTAACGCCTTTACAAACAGAGAACACACAGACCACCCTGTAGGAGCTGTCTGGTCGGAGATCACCCAGACCATCATGTAGGAGCTGTCTGGTCGGAGAACATCCAGACCATCATGTAGGAACTGTCTGGTCGGAGAACACCCCGACCATCATGTAGCAGCTGTCTGGTCGGAGAACACCCCGACCATCATGTAGGAACTGTCTGGTCGGAGAACACCCCGACCATCATGTAGCAGCTGTCTGGTCGGAGAACACCCCGACCATCATGTATGAGCTGCCTGGTTGGAGAACACCCAGACCAGCATTTAGGAGCTGTCTGGTCAGAGTATGGTCTGTTTGATTATAAATAATATACATGTAGATCTAATTCTACAGTTTTTGAGTCCAACTATTCGATGTGCATCTGTCATTCTACACGTTGAGCAAATTAGTAGCCATGGTTTCACTAGTTCTTGAATACAGTTGAACCTGTCCTAAGCGACCATTCATATATTGAACATAGGACTTTTAAAAAGCACGTGGTTGCTTAATGCATGACAAAAGTATTGCAGAAAGCTCCTATAGGAGCTTTTTGCATTACTTTTCACCTGCATTAAACTACATTATTACTCTGAAATGATACATCTGCTCAAGTTCTAATCGTCTGCAGCTTCTACTTAGTTCCGATATGTTGAACACGTTTGTGTAACTGCTGTTCGAGTGTCAAAACAAACTGGATCCCGGTGAACACCAATTTACTCGGCGTCCGATCTGGATCCAATCTGTTTGTGCAAATGTGAGTCTAGTCTCGCTAAACACGAGACAGATTAAGGTTTTTAATTGTTGGTGACTGAATTTCAATGTGAAACATACTTTCCCGTTAACCTTAATAACGTTTAGCAGGCACCTAGTTTGAAACATAGGACTAAAATTGTCGATGTTGTCATTATGTCATTACGAAGATACAGTGTACTTTCCAAGGCCATTTAACACTTAAATGTGCCATTTCATCTCAAATTTTAAATGCCGTTCGTTTTAAATAACCCGTCATTATACTTAAGGTAATGCAGTAAAATCCCTCTAAACCGGACTTCTAGAAGAGAAGAATTTAGATACGTTCAGGCAGGTGGCTCCTTAAAACAGGATGAAAGTCATGCAGAAATGTCCCAGAGGAGCTTTTTGAATGACCTTCACACTGCATTAAGCTGCCACCTGTCTCTAAGACCGATATTTATACTAAATTGAACAGCCGCTTTAGAGGGGGTTTTACTGTAATACCTATTACCGTGCTTTATAAGGAATTGTTTCATTGTACAGAAAATAAATCTTAATGTTTGATTACCTGTACCTGTATAAGGTAGACATTGACTTACATCTATTTAAAGTTTGATTATACACGTAGTTGAAATTGTTAAAAGTCCAATTGGTTTGAAAGTTGTGTCAGTGAGTATTTCTTGTTGCTTACTCGCCTGATCAAGATCCTGAATTATTTGACACCATTGCCGTGTTTCTAGAAAGAAATACCGAGGAATATTTACTTTTAGCATATCGGCGCAGAGGACATTATTGCCAGACGACACGACGTGTTTAGAGTGCTGGAAATTAACCATTTCGCTGCCAAACTCTGTCGTCTGTTAACTTTGTCGTCTGCTACAATTTTTCCCTTTTTTGATTTTCTTCATTTTTGTTTCAAAAACATAGTAACAGTAACAAACAGTTTGGATCCTGATGAGACGCCGAGTTACTCGGCGTCTCATCTGGATCCAAACTGTTTGCATGTGATATCATAGACCCGTTATTGTGGCACGGAAGGGGTTAACATGTTTTCTCACATAAATTGTTCTCCACGCCTTCGCAGACAGTGTAGATCCAGATCAGATGACACCTGTAGGAGTCGCCCGATCATGGTCTGCTCTGTTTGCTTATGGAAGTCTATAGTTTCTGTCAAGGCTAAACATTTCTTTGTTCATATTCCATTTACAAAATTCATCTGATTAATATCCCTACAATCATGATTTCTTACATGATCAGTTCACAGGGCTAAACAAATATTGGCTGTTTGTTCTTTAGCAATGCGTTAAGCGGCTCATTGGCACTTCCTCTGAGAGTCTATTGAATAGTGACATTGGACACGAAGTGTTGCGCAATACGCATAGCGCGAGATCCCGGGGACATGTGATTATTGTTTCGTAGGATATATTGCAATGAGTTCAATAGTTGACGTAAGTAGCAGATTGAATTTAACTCTTTTGCTGTCACGTATTATCGTCTGCAAAATGTGTTGTCTGCTTCCATTTTACTTGTTTTTAGCTTTCTTTGCCTTTGCTTTAAAAAAACCACTATCATATAATCAAACAGTTTGGATCAAACAATGAGAAGATGGGTTAACCGGCGTCTCATCTGGATCCAATCTGTTCGCGTAGGTAATTAGATTTTAGTCATTTGCAGCGAATGAGTTAAACACACATACAGTAGAATTCCTCTTAACCCATTACCTCATATGCTATTTTTAGACACAACCTCTGAATAAATCTATCGAAAAGGAGAATTAACTAGTGAAAAGGATTTTTTTTAGAATTTTGTAGCTTGAAACCATTGTGATAAATAGAGCATTTGCTCCTATAGGAGCAAATGCTCTATTTATCACAATGGTTTCACAAAGTGATTTTTACAGAGCCGTCAAAAGTCGTCAATATGAGGGAATGGGTTAAGCGGCCATCAACAAGAGGTCTAATTATGGGTCTGTAGGGCAGGCGGTAGCTTAATACATGTCAAAATAATGCAGAAAGCTCCTATATGAGGTTTTTGCATTGCCTTTGTCCTGAATTAAGCTACCACATGCTTTTTAACACATCCATGTTCAATAAATGAATGATCGTTTAGGAGAGGTAATGACCGAGTGTCAAACAGCTTGAATCCTGTTGACAACTCGAGTTACTCAGCATTCCATCTGGATCCAGTGTGCTTGCACAAGCAAGTCAGATTGGCAAAGCAATATCATAATTAAATGTAAAGTATGTGTATACTGTGGATTGTTTATGCGCGGGGTTGTATCTATTACTTAACCTTGTACTCTATTAATAATCTTATAAGAAATAACGACATCGTATATATTCATTACATTATTTGTTCATAATTGCAGGGTTTCTGGATTATGGTAGAAACTGTAGAATCAGATCAGATCTGTATAATCCTAAAGGCAAACAGACCAGACCCAACAGGAGCCATCTTACCTGGGTCTACTCTGTGCGTAAAGACAGCGCAACAGATAAATGCTATCATCGCCATTTCTCCACGAAACCCTATGTTGTGATCACTATTTAGTATCGTCGCTTCCAGACAATTCTAAAGAGTTGTCACAACATAGGGTTTGGTGGATAAATAGAGAATAAATTCTGAAGGGAGGTGATCCCCCGAAAGCAAAAATTGCAACACAAAAAGAGAAAATTGCAGACTCGGTTTTATTGAGTCTGTTCATGAGCAGTAATTGAAAGTGCAACACTGCTCACGCCTGGACCTCTGTAAAGGCATTACAAAGTGTATATATGGGGGAAAGGGTTCACACCCCGAGAATAACACGTGAAATAGTATCATATGCGTGGGCCTCGTTAGCTCTGTTATATATCGCCCGCCTTCCATTCGGGAGGCCGTGAGATCGAATCGAAGTGCAGGCTTACAATTCCCATGTTGTATAATAAGTAATACTTGGATAAATAAAGGCATATTTGTCCGATAATCTGCATATGCGCTTGGATTTCAACTAGTTCTGATCCTGAAAAGACGCTTTATATATTAAATTGAGCTGGTCTTGGTTTATACTGTTTCTTAAACTCTCATCTACTTTTTCATAGAACGTCACGTTTAGATGTACAATAAAACCCCTCTAAACCGGAATTCTAGTAGAGAAGAATTTAGATACTTTTAGGCAGGTGTCTGCTTCATGCAGGGAGAAAAGTCATGCAGAAAGCTCCTCTAGGAGCTTTCTGCATGACTTTCACCAAGCATGAAGCTGCCACATGTCCCCAAGATCGATTTTTATACCAAATTTAACGTCCGGTTTAGATGGGGTTTACTGTATATGTGAGCTTACGAGCGTCTCACCAGAATCCGAGCTGTTTGACACTCGGTCAATAGTTTCTCGTGAGGATCCAAGCTGTTTAACACTCGGTCAATAGTTTCTCAAAAGCATGACCGAGTCGGAAGTAATCAAAATTGTCCCCAATCTAAATTTGCGCTGACATTATTTTCGCAGTGGGACATGGGCTAAATGAGGAACCTCAGTGCAGGTTATGTCTTGTTGTGACGGAAAATACTGACAGTTTCTCAGAACATGACACGCATTGATATGCTGCTGTATCGCTCCTATTGAAGTAGTAATCGATATTGCAGGCATGCGAACATGCAAGTTCTATTATTTTCTTGATAGAAAGTTTGAAGCGTCTTATTAATAACCGTTAGCATGTTGAGGACACAAAAAGTATTCTGATTCAAACATTAAAGTGACCTGTGTGTCCTTATGATTTCAATGATATAATCATTGCTTCAAACAGTTTGGACCCCGATTGGATTCCTTAATGTGGTGTTTCATCTGGATCCAGACTGCTTGTAAAGTTAATGCAAGCAGAGGCATAGAAACGATGCGTAAATGAAAACATATTCACGAATAACGTCTTTATTTATCCACAGTACGCAGACAAACCAGTCTGCATATTGTCGGTTTTGGAATATATTGTAAACCCCCGATAGATTGAATACCAAGACAAGTTGCAGCTTAATTTTGAAGTTTTCGTCACTTAAAAGTCGGCAGCTTTGTAAGGTTTTAGTAGTGTTCAGATATTTCTATTTATCTGAGAACATATTCCGTGTGAAGATGTTCCCGAAGTATTATGGTCATGGTGTAAAACTTTTGAAGATAATTGATTTATACCAAATATGGGAAGAATACAACTTTAAATAGTTTCTTTATAGAGTTTATATAGTATTTTACCTCGTTATATCAAAATTAGTATAAAGTATCACTAAATATATAATACACATATTCGTCTATATTGAATACTGTCGCTTGATAACCAGCACACTTTATTAATGGGACTGAACTCTCACTGTTACCATTTACAGTAAAAACCCTCTAAACCGGAATTCTAGTAGACAAGAATTTAGATACTTTTAGGCAGGTGACTGCTTCATGCAGGATGAAAGTCATGCAGAAAGCTCCTCTAGGAGCTTTCTGCATGACTTTCACCCTGCATGAAGCTGCCACCTGTCTCCAAGACCGATATTTATACCAAATATAACGCCCGGTTTAGATGGGTTTTACTGTACCTGTTGGAGAGCTCTATTTGCGCCTTTGTAATCATATCAAGCCAGATCAGACAGCATCTGTAACAGTCCTCTGTTATGGGTCGTCTCTGTTTCTTTATGAAATAATACATGTTTGACTCTATAGTTTCTGCTATGGCCAACTATTCTTTTCTCGCATACCTTCCCTTATCTCCGAGTTAGAACAACGGGTTAAGATTCCCTGATCTGTAACACGTGTAAGATCACTTTAGAACATATATGACGTCATACGTCATAATTTATATGATGTCAAACCGATGTTTACATGTCATTTAAACGGCGAAATAATACACTTTTTTGTTATGTGAGAAAATGAATCTGATGCTCGTTGTCTTTTAAGATCACATGTTCCAAAACTCACCAAGAAAATGTAATTTAGCTCGCCAAGGCTCGCTTAATGACATTTTCTAAGGCTCGTTTAGGAACATTTGATCTTAAAAGACATCTCGCAACAGATCCTCTATGTATCTATATGCCACTATAAACATATAATTTAATTAATATTCATGATGTCACTATGTCTTACATATAGTCATGCGCTAGGGGTTTACTACTGGTACGCGGTCAAGTTCCGAATGACTCCGATTCTATTTCGGAACAACGCGTTGAATATTAATTAGGTTGTTATCACATGTAACAATGACTGACACTGGTTGTCGACTTACATAGACATCGAATGAGTACTTCCGGTATGCACATTTGAATCTTACGACATAATCCGGTCAATGGCGAACGCTGTTCCGTTGGTTTCCGTAGCAATCCGTTTCTCTATTTTTTTCGGTACAAATAACCCTTTTCTTACCGTGCTGTTTAAGTGCTAACTAAGTGTTCGGTACATAGATTCCGGTTCTGAAGTCAGTTTGAAACGAAACATTTGCGGAATTTTGCGCAGCATATATCTTTAAGCTACCACCTATTAGTATAGACCCACCTTTAGATCTCTTTGTATCCTCTGCTGTACTGGGCGTAGTTACTAGCATCTTCCTGTCGGGTTTCTGTTTGCATGTAATGTTGAGAATATCATTTAATTTAGTTTCATTACACAACTACTCGTGTTTTCCGAGTTTTAGATAAAATGCGTTATTTGGAGATCGATATTGATTATTGCCTATATTTCTCAACCATCTGTTTGGTATTCAATAGAATCGCTACTCTGGGGCGATTTGTATACGCACCAACATGAAAGAGTTTCGCTAAGAAATAATAATTTTAAATAGCACAATATTCCACTAATAAGATAAAAACAGAGTAGACCTAGATGAGACAGCTCCTGTAGGACCCATGTGATCATGTGACCATGTCTTCTATGTTTGCTTATGAAAGTATAATAGACATGACTTCTTCCAGCAGCTTCTTCCTATACAAAAACACCGTGCTTACGAAATATAGCATTATACCATCGAGCTTATGAATACGTGTTTCCGTACATGAACATACAACAGTGTAGGGATTAAGATACCATTCTTTAACCCTTTCCCTGTTTTTATGTGTATTTAAAATTTTAATACCTACTGAATATTCATCAACAAAAAATTATAATCCAATATGGAAGATGGAATATTGTAGCCATTTTAGATAGAAAAACATATATTTCAAGTTCCTTTAGCAAAAAGAGCAGACCCTGATCAGACGGCTCCTATAGGAGCCGTCTGATCTGGGTCTCCTCTGTTTGCAAATGAGTGAAAACATGTTTATATGAGGGAAAGGGTTAAGATATCCCTGGGAGACACGATTCTAAAGAGCGGTCACAACATTTGTTTTGGTTGTTTTGGTGGAGAACATTATATACATGTACGCCCCTTTGCCCATGGCTCTGATCCCATGAGTAACTTGCATTAGGCATGTATGATAAACTGTCATTACATTATTACAGATAATCCAAGTGTGTGACAGTTCATAGAGAAGACCCTATATATCTGCAGATTATATATTCATTTAATACAGATGTCCAGATATGATGCATTTTTCCAACATTTTCAAGTATAACTTCTTTATTTCTCTACCAAACCCTATGCTGTGACCACTCTTTAGAATTGTCTCAAAGATTCTGAAGAGTGATCGCAACATAGGGTTCGGTGAAGAAATGACAATTTTAGTTGGTGAAGAAATGACAATTTTAGTATTTGATTACGCACCTTTATATGTTGCTCTGGGACTCAATACCATATTTAGCTTGCGCCCGAATCAATACAACTTTCTACGACAAGGTTTTCTCGTGATAGGTCAAGTCATACAAGCGTACCCATCTCTTTTTAATTATATTTGTGCATAAAAGTGGGAAAATAAATGAAATTGACAGCGCCTTACAGTAATAAGTCTCTTACCAGACTCATTTCCATAACCTACTACACTAGGAATGTCAGACAGGTCAGGCAAAGTGATGCTGAAATGTTTGCAGAGGCTAAAAACGGAATTTACTACTAAAACAAAACCTAATTTACTACTCAACAAAGCTAGTTTACTACTCAACAAAGCTAATGCAGTCTGTATATGTCTTTTTCTTTAATTATTGACAAGTAATTTACAATTCTGTCAATAACAAGTAGTTACAATAACTCCATTGTCTAGCATTGGTGGCTGTAATAACACTAATATCAATTACATAACTGAATGAAATATAGTGGATCAATAGCTATATTATTAGTACCAATCTAAATAAAGATATATAGGATATGTTGCAAGTAGTAATTTTATTGAAATATTTTCCAAGACGAGTTTAATAGCAGTTTGTACAAAATGACTACGAGCATTATTTTTGTTATTACATAACTTGTTTCGAATAAATAATGCCGTTTCTTACATGTCCGACGTGCATACTTCTACATGACCTCGTAGTTATATTTAACATGTGCAATGCAGTGAAGGTGATGCTATATTAACTCGAATACAAGGGAGGATATGTGATAAGATAGTATTTGTTCAGCATTAGTATACATTGTATAAAGAGTATTTGTTCAACTCTAGTATACATTGTATAAAGAGTATTATTTTGTTCAACATTAGTATACATTGTATAAAGAGTATTTGTTCAACATTAGTATACATTGTATAAAGAGAATTTGCTCAACATTAGTATACTTTGTATAAAGAGTATTTGTTCAACATTAGTATAGATTGTATAACGAATATTTGTTCAACATTAGTATATATTGTATAAAGAGCATTTGTTCAACATCAGTATATATTGTATAAAGAGCATTTGTTCAACATTAGTATACATTGTATAAAGAGCATTTTTTCAACATTGGTATACATTGTATAAAGAGTATTTGTTCAACATTAGTATAGATTGTATAACGAGTATTTATTCAACATTAGCATACATTGTATTAGGGCTGTATAGATAAGATGATGGTTAATCGAAATGTTTTATTCCTCAGCAAAACCATATTTTGCTGCAACTCATTAGAATCGCATCAGAAATGCGATTCCAACCAGTTGCAGAAAGATAGGATGTAGCGGAGAAATATAAAAACAATCTAATTAGATTTTCTAAATATGTTTCTTATCTACAGCTCTGATTGTATGAATGTATTTTCCGTGGTTATATGACAACGAATAGGACGCATCGGATTCATACAGATTTCACATATGGTAATTGTTTTTGGAGGTTGAAATACTCGCACAGTGTAGCATTCATGTATATACCTGCATGTATAGACAGAATTGACTGTTAAACGCCTTTTCCAGTATGGTTAAACTCATAAAATGACATAATTATATTAAGTACAAAGTGACAATGTCGTTAACCCTTTACTCCATAAATACACCTTTCTAAACTTTTGCAAACATAGTAGACCCAGATCAGACGTCTGACCAGGGTCTGCTCTGTTTGCTAATGATATAATATAGATACGAGTATACAGTTTCTGCCATGGCCATAAATGCACGTGTCCATGCGCTATTGTAATATTTAATTTAATATAACATCCATGATGTCATTATTTCTTACATGAATATTCATGGAGTAATGAATTAAATCACTTATTTGTAGTCGGGACAATTGGACTACTCATTGGACTATTACCATTTAGGATATAATTTCAATTACAAAAACATTTAGAAAGTTTAAATAAAATACTCGCCGATAACATGAATCTGGTAATATTGGTTCATAACTCTTTCCTCCATAAATACGCCTTTCTACTCCTCTGTAATAGTCAGTTCTCAAAACCATTGTGATAAATAGAGCATTTTCTCCTATAGGAGCAAATGCTCTATTTATCACAATGGTTTCAAACTACAAAATTCTAAAATTTTCCTTTTCTCTAGTTAATACTCCTTTTCGGTATATTTATTCAAAGAGGTGGGGTCTATAAATAGCCTATGGAGGAATGGGTTAATGACGAAATCTCCTTGTGATAAACTTTGAAAAATGACACACGATAGTGCACTGCTACACCAGAAGCACATGTCAAATGCGCGGTCGCACTCGACCTTCATAGACATTTCCTTGTCCGTTCCACACCAACATCATTTATAAGTTTCCAGATATATTACTGACCACAATTTCACATGCTGCTGAACAACAATGCAAGGCAATTTGATGTGCCTGATAATCATTCATGCATTTTACATATCTTTATCTGACGCAGACATTTGTTTTTAAAGTGATATTGCGTACAAGTCAACCAATGCATGCAATTTACGGATAACAATTCAACAAAGATATGCCAAGTTATCTCGAAGACGTTTGCATACTGCGTGCACCATAATCAATATAATATTACCATAGTGCAAGAAAATACTCTTTTGCGAGATCCCATGTTTGCTTTCGCAATCCCGTACCTAGATCTGAGACCTAGACAAACAATATGGCTCCAGTCTGATAAGGATTTTCACTGCTTGCTATACCAATTAATGTCAACGGTTTTCGCCACCGTAATATTTCTTATTCAAGACCTGTTCGAAGTAGCAAGAGTTAGTTTGGACGAGTCCACTTATAAATGTTTTAATAAAAAGGATGAGACCAACTACTATTGAAATCATATTGTGCAAATGGAAGGCGAAAGGAGACTGGATTGGAAGATCCATTGAAAGTGTTCAAACAACTTCTGCTTCCGACTGCCATTTATAACTACTATACTGAATGTTTAACACTAAACTGATCCAACTGGAACTCATGTTTAGGGAACCCTCTATTCTGGGTCTACCCTGCTTGCCACTAACCTATTAATGCGCTGACGGGATTGAATGAGTTTAACTCATAGAAAGGCTTTTTTCACGTCTTTGCAAACAGAGTAGACAGTGTACGAGTCGTCTGATCATGCAGGGTATGCTCTATTTGCTTGAATGGAATTATATAGATCTGATTCTAAAGTTTCTGCCAAAGGCAAAGCATCATGTGTTCATATACAGTTATTGCTGAGCTGACTCTTACAGCCAATAAATATTAATTATGTCAAATAATCGTTCATGAATATTGAAAAGGTGAACATTTCCTTGTAAGAAACAATGAACAATTGCATATTCACTAGTTGTGTTTTTATCGTGACATGTGCACATAGCATTGTGTGGTATTGTTAGAGTCAAATCTATTATAATTTCATAAGCAAACAGATCAGACCCAGCTCAGATGTCTCCTATAGGAACCGTCTGATCTGGGTCTACTATGTTTGCAAATGCGTAAAAAGCGTTTATATGAAGGAAAGGGTTAATATGTGGCCCATTGCTATATAAGGATGTGTGGTATCGATTACAGTATGAGTATGGCAGTGATCGCGAGAGTAAACTGATTAAGAACAGCTAATAATGTCTTGAAATATATAGCCAGCAGTAACCGGTCAGCCAATGAAACGGTTAACGTATATTTCATTCGTCTGGCAGAATGATATATGTTGGCGGCCAGTTTTGGTCTCGTAATCACCGTTATATTATTGACAGGCCAATTCACGTCTGTAGGAAATAGTTTTATGGGCGAGGCACACTGAATGTAACGGAACAGTCTACACGTTATATAAGTTTAAAACGTATATGATACTGTCAACCTGTTAACACTTTCCGTCATATAGTCACCTTGTCACAACTTTGCAAACAGAGTAAACCCGGATAAGACGGCTCCTTTAGGAGCCGTCTGATCAGGATCTGCTCTGTTTGCCTACGGTATTCTACAGTTTCTGTCTAAGCAAAAATATACTGTGTTCTTATGCCATTATAAAAACTAATTAAGTTTCTATTCATGATGTAATTATTTCTTACATGAATACTCAACATGGTTAAGAATGACCTTCCGATAATAGTAATATGAGACTTTAGATAAAAGAAAACATTTGATGAAATAAACCGTTGATCGGTCACTGTCATATACATACAACCGAGATCCAGATGAGGCTCTGGGTATCTCGGTGACTGTCCTATGCAGACAACTAAGATCCAGATGGGGCTCCGGGTATCTCGGTGTTTCATGAATGTCCATGTTGTTTGACAGTAGGTCAGAGGTTTATCAGGACTGTGGTCGAATAGAAACGTTCTTTCACGGTTTGCAAACAGAGAAGACCATATAGGGTGGCTCCTATTGTCCTACAAATTTGATCATCGGCTAACGTCGTCATACAAATAAGATGTTAACATGCCTTATGTGTTGTGTTAACCCATTCACTCATAGGCTTTTTCTAGACCCAACCTCTTTGAATAAATCTACCATAAAAGGAGCATATTTATTTGAAGAAAGGGAAATTTTAGAATTGTGTAGTTTTGAAATCATTGCGATAACTAGAGCATTTGCTCCAAAGAGCAATTGCTCTATTTATCACAATGGATTCAAAACGGTTCTTTTACAGATGCGTCAATAAGTGTCAATATGATGGAATGTGTTAATTGTGTTAAAAGCTGGTGACAAATAGAGCTATAGATAACAGTACATATTCAAATAATACAATGGTCATTTCTCCACCAAACCTTATACTGTTGTGACCATTCTTTATAAGAGGTCACCACATGGGTTTGGTGGAGACAAAAAGAAGCTTTTCTTCAAAATGTTTGAATGTTCTCATCTTATCTTTTCCTCTAGATAAAGTTTATGTCTAAAGGTATGTTTGTTCCTGAGTCATTCCTATTCATATAATATATGCACGGTGTCATTTAAAAAATTCGCAGTCTCTTTGGAGGCAACTAGCCTTTCTGATTCCTAACGAATTATGTTTTAATAAATGTTACCAAGCTTTTGATTGGTCAGATTTGAGTTCTCAAGCTTTTGATTGGTCAGATTTGAGCCAGAGGCTCAAATCTGACTAATCAAAAACTTGAGAACGAACTCAGACTCAACTAAAAGTTTTATAAGCATGGACCCAGATTTCTTTAGTTTTGTAGTCATTGTAGTAAAGAACTATTGATCAACATATATCAGTAAGCTAAGCACAATACTTGATTCCTTGGTGCAAAGCGAAAGTGCAGCAATGTGTATTGGGGCTATTTTAATGCATCGTTATATATAATTATACATATATCTATCTTCCAAATCTAACAAAATGAAAAGTAACTGAAAAAAATCCCTGATATAGCTAATGCCCATCTCGACTCTAAACAACATCAGTCTTTAGTCAGCAATTGACAGTCAGACTGTATTGTGCTCCAAGATATTTGGCATCTGAAACTACAAATTGCACTCGATACATTGCACATGTTACCGTGCAACAATACAAGAGAAATTGATATTCACACAAACCATTCATTTATACAGTCTGTTGATAGTACACTACGCAATTCGTCTCACGCATTTGAAGCTATTGTGCGGAATTAGACAGCGAGTGACATGGTGCATAATAGAATTTATGCATTGCATTATATAATACAAGATCAAGTCAATGGACGGTTTAGATATTAAGCTGCAATAAGGTAGGCGCAGTGAAGCACGCAAAGGCATGTCATATTTTGTGAATGCTTGCTGTATACGTGCATAGTGCTGGAGAATGAAAACTCTTTTGTAATGCTTTGAGAAAGTTTCTGCCATAAAAAGCACATATTGCAATACTATTGTGTAACTGAAATATTTAGACATAAAGACGGGTAAAACGTTTATTCTAATGAATGCATCTGGACTAGCACTTGCAAACAACTTAGATCCAGTTGAGACTCCTAGTATATCGGCATATCATCAGGATCCAAACTGTTTAACACGCAGCAAATAGGTTTTCAAAAGTTTGAATGAATCAGAACTACTGTAGAGCATATCTATAACGACCATATACCTAATAATCATTGAAATCTATAGGAACATGTGGTTGCTTAAAGCAGGATGAACGTAATACAGAAAGCTCCTAGATGAGCTTTCTGCATTACTTTCATCCTGCAATAAGCTACCATCTGATTTAAAGATTATGGTTAAACTTATTTTTGTTGGTCGCTGTAAATAAGTCAAACTGTAATACAAGTTACAACAGTTGTAAGTCTGAGCTTATGTAGATACACATGTAATTAGTTTCCACATTGGCGAATTAGCATTTAGTAGTTTATATTTATCTCTGTAGAGAAGAAACTATCAGATCTGCCAATACAATACTTACAAAATATTCATTGGTCTGGCTAGACGAACAATTATCGCATTTATTTCAAAGACAAATCTACTAACGTTAAAGATGTGTGACCAGTATGAATTCAATAACATATAATAGTAAAAGGATTTGTTCCAAGCGAAGTCTTCCATATTTGGATGCATTATACAGAAACATATACAGTAAAACCTCGATTATCCGAACACTAAAATACGTATTATTATCGATCTTTAAGACAGGCGGCAGCTTAATGCATGGTGACAGTCATGCAGAAAGCTCCTTTAGGAGCTTTCTGCATGACTTTCATCATGCATTAAGCAGCCACCTGCCTAAAAGGGTCTAAATTCGTTTATAACAAAAATTCGAATAATCGAGGTTTAACTGTACATATTGGATTAGTTCAATATTAAACAGCGCGAGTGTGTATGCGTGTATGTGTTTGGGGATTCTTTCCGCACGTGCCATTTTCTCAATACTGAATTGCTTCTCTGTAGGAGATTGTGGTTGTGATATTTGTAATATTTTAGCATGCTCGTGAATATTAGCATTGGAATGGTATCCCCTGTCAATGTAATATTTATCTTTAAACGTCTAGGATGTGATTAAATAATTAATAAACGTATATAGAAACTGATGGATGCTCAAAGTTCTACGAGGTTAATAATTAAATATACCATACTGAATGGTGTATAAATGCGATGACAGTCTACAGATGTTACAACTTACAAAAAGAGAATAAACAATGTAGGTAAGTTGTAATGTATTGTAACAATATTATAATCGTCATTAATCAAATATGCCAATGAGGACCTTATCATTGTTATATGTATGTATCGAAAAACTATACAATCATATTATATCATAAATTATTTCTTCTTGATAAATATTCAAGCTCTGGACCATTTTTAACATTAATTAATTATGTCTCCCCCCCATATTTATATGGGGGAGACATATTGTTTTCGTGAGAGTTGTCTGTCTGTCTGTCCGTCCGTCCGTCTGTCCGTCTGTCCGTCACACTTTTTGTCCGGACGATAACTTCAATATGCCTGATGCCAGTTGATTGAAACTTCATATATGGAAAGAGCATAATGAGAGGAAGTGTCATGCACAATATCCATAACTCTGGCTTCACTAATATTGGAGTTATTGCCCTTTGTAAAAAAATCACACTTTTTTGTCCGGACGATAACTCCTATAGGGCTCATGCCATTGGATTGAAACTTCATATATGGAAAGATCATGACGAGAGGAAGTGTCATGCACAAGGTCCATAACTCTGGCTTCATTAATATTGGAGTTATTGCCCTTTGTAAAAAATATCATAATTTTTTGTCCGGACAATAACTTCAATATGCCTTGATGCCAGTTGATTGAAACTTCATATATGGAAAGAGCATAATGAGAGGAAGTGTCATGCAGAAGGTACATAACTCTGGCTTCACTAATATAGGAGTTATTGCCCTTTGTAAAAAAAATCACACTTTTTTGTCCGGACGATAACTTCTATATGGCTCATGCCATTGGATTGAAACCTCATATATGGAAAGATCATAATGAGAGGAAGTGTCATGCACAAGGTCCATAACTCTGGCTTCACTAATATTGGAGTTATTGCCCTTTGTAAAGAAAATCACAATTTTTTGTCCGGATGATTACTCCTATGTGACACATGCCATTGGAGTGAAACTTCATACATGGAACGATCATGATAAGAGAAAGTGTCATGCATAAGATCCTTAACTCGAGCTTCAATAAATTTAGAGTTATTGCCCCTTGTACATCTGTTTAATTCTTTCTTGTCCGGACTATAACTCCTACATGGCTCTTGCCATCGTATTGAAACTTCATACATGGAAAGAGCATGATGAGAAAAAGTGTCATGAACAAGGGCCATAATTCTGACTTCAATACTTTTGGAGTTATTGCCCTTTGTTACATTTTTTGGCCGATCAATAACTCCTGTTCGACTGATGCTATTGGAATGACATTTTATTTTTGGAAAGAGCATGATGAAAGTAAGTGTCATTCACAAGGGCCATAACTCTGGTATCAGTATTTTTGGAGTTATTAGCTGTTATCATTTTCTTCTTGAAAAATGTAGTGTGGAAAACGCATAATGAGGGAAAGTATCATTCATCAAGACCATAGAATTTAGTGATTTCCCTTTACATATTGTTTTTATTAGAGGGGAGACATCCGTTTTTGTGACAAAAACCTCTAGTTTAATTCTGAATTCAAATAAAACACAAGGCATGGTAGAAGAGAAGCGGATCTGCAACATATCAGGTCTTTTTTCACAATTTTGAGAAGAAGGCTCATACCCTTGAAATTATTGGGAATTTGTCTGATTTGGGAATGTTTTAGCTATAAGAACGGTACCTACTCTCCTGTAAGAAGATTGCAAATCTCCTCCTACAAATGTCCATTGCAAACACAATAGACCCAGTTAGATCAAAACATCTAAAATTCATAAACAAACAGCAGACTAGAATATACCGTTCCTGTAGGAGCTGTCTGATCTGGGTCTGGGCATGAGATATTTTTCCACCGTGTTTGTTTATGAATTTTAGAAGATTTGGTCTAACTGAATTTTCTGGCTAAACACATTTAGCTCTGAATTAGGAATTTTTCTATCAAAATTGGCCATTTCGCCATTGGAAACGTAGGTCAGTAAAGGCTATCAAATTACTTGAACAATCCCTGCATATAAGCTAATAGTGCAGAATCTGATCAGATAGTTAAAATTCGGGATTATAAATTAATAAGTTAACAACATATGAGTAGCACGTATTATTGTCATTTTAAGACTTCAATTTAGTAACACAAAAAACGGGATACACAAGAGTCATTGTAAATATAACTGGACAGTCAAAACCTCAAGTAAAACGACAATGCTCCTCATTTGAACTTTTCAACATGAACTTTGTGTTTGTACTACATTAATTATGTAATACCAGTATCTAGTATTATGTATACGAGTGTGTTTGTCTGCAGTGTAAAGTTTGGACGATGTTTGAAACTAACATTGTGCTGGTACATTGAATAAAGCATAAGTTTCTGACGCTCTAAAATACTGAAAACAACGCCTTAGTCTATCAATGCCCCAACACAACTGTGAGATATGCCTTTCATAGACAAGGAAGAACATCTCTAGTCATATAAAATGCTAAAATGTTCACTGGTCTGAGAAGCCATTTGGATCAGCCTTATACAAATGTATTTATTATAAAGGCATGTTGGAACTGTTACACATACCCATCTACGTATCAAATGCAATTTACCTTAAGCAAACCTTGTGCTAACGCTCAGAATAGCGACATGGAATCGTGCACCGTTAAAAATAAGTACGTATAGTAAAATGTGTCTTGACCGGACAAATCAGTACCAATACCGCTCTTTAAGACAGGTGGCAGGTTAATGCAGTATGATTTCGCCCTGCACTAAGCAGGTACATGCCTAAAAATCTGATTTTGTCTTCACAAAAAGTCAGAATTAGAGTGTTTACTGTATAGAAAACTATCAAGACAAAATTTATCCAGATCCGATTACTTAACCCTTACAGTGCGGAACAAGAGTCACACATGTCCTTTGCAAACTATGTAGACCCAGATGAGAGCCGCCTAGAGGTGATCTCTAATCAGGGTCTGCACTGTTTGTCATGTTACACCTTACTCTAGACAAATCCCTAAATATTCACTATATGCTTGACCTGCGTGAATTATTTTGGAATAGTTCATTTGAAAATTCAATGTTTTAAGAGTTAAAGTTAATATAATTATTTAAATAACAAAGCGGAGGTGGAAGTGGAGGTTGAGATTTAGCGAACATCTGTGCGAGCAAAGGGATACGGTTAGGCCCCTATCACATTATGGCTTAAACAGGACGAGGTATACTCGTGTGGGAACTACAGGTAGTGAGCAATCTTTATAAGGTCCTGCTACACTTACATATTATTTTCGGTATTATTCTGTGGATGACTTGAACGTATTTAGCAATCATATTCATGCCCGATGTCATTTTAGGGTGCACATACTTTGCCACGATTGATTCGGTTGACAACAATCATAAGACATCTTTAAGTGGTCTTTTTGCGGTTGCCGCAATGATCGTATGCTCTATCTATCAATGACCGGTCTTTGTATGTTGCACGATCTACGACCAGTTGCACGATCTACGACCAGTTGCACGATCTCCGACCAGTTGCATGATCTACGACCAGTTGCACGATCTACGACCAGTTGCATGATCACTAGCGATACCTTATCGACTTGTTTGTGATCACAAAAATTACACACGGCCACTGTGCGATGAGTCTCCGACTAGTCGCTTGATTAATCTTAGGGCCCAGTCGCACTAGGCCTTACGATCACTTAATCGTTGGTAATCGTTTCCAGTCGTGCGACCAATTTCAGTCGTAGTGAAGATGTTCATGCATAACAACCACCTTAGTTAGGGCCCAGTCCCACCAGGCCTTAAGACCCCTTAAGATCTGTTTACGATTGCTAGCGACCTCTGGTCGCCGATATTCGTACGATTGTCGCACGACAAGTCATTGATAATCGCGGGCGGTCTTCAGTAATCGTTGGTAATCGTTTCTAGTCGTGCGACCAATTTCAGTCGTAGAGAATTGTTGATCTTGCACAACAACCTACTTACGATCGAACTGATCACCGATGGTCTTCAAGAAGTAACCTTAGAGGTTTAAGGTAACCGTGCGATCGTCGTACGAAGGTCTCCAACAATCTTTAACTGGAAGTTGGTGATCTTACCTACAATCATACGACTATCAGCGACCTTTCTGCAATTACCTACGGCTGTCGTGCGATCACCAGCGACTGCCTAAAGAATACCAGCTACTAGGCATAGACGACGTGACCACACAACAGGTCGGAAGTGATTGTGAAACCTTGTGAATATCAGTGACTCGGTGCGTGGTCGTCAGCAACCTGTTGTACGATGGCTGCAGAAGCATCTCAAATGCGACTGCGAATCATATTTTTGAATTTAGTTGCCGACAATCGCAGACGATCGCCGGTTCAGAGGTCGCCAGTTGTCTTTAACGATCGCAAGCGCTAGTGGGACTGTAGCATTGGAAGGCCATCCGAGGTCGTACAGCGACACCTGTCTGCAACTGTCTTATGACAGTTTAGTGATTATCAAAGGCTTTTTCGATCATCACAATATGACACAATATATATCCATGGTCCATTGGATCGAACCTCCCCAGTCACCCCGTCCTAGGCTGTCCTGTCAAAAGTCCTATATCGTGTACCTGATTACGCTGTATCGGTATCTCTCGGATTGCGGGCGTGGCAACACTCCTTATATCTGTGTATTGGGATAGTGACATTGTAACGTTTATGGTATTTGTAATTTGGATGGTGGGCGTGGTAACGCTCGTGGTATATGTGTATTTAGATAACGGATGGTGTGGTAACGTTCGTTGTATCTGTGTATTTAGATAACGGATGGTGTGGTAACGTTCGTTGTAGTTATGTTTTCGGAAACGCTCCTTGCATTTTTGTACACGGATGGTGGGCTTGAAAAGGTTCGTTGTATCTGTGTTTTCGGATAGCGGGCATGGTGCATGCAGTGCTCGTTGTACCTGTGTGACAGTGGACGTGTTGCATGCAACATTCGTTGTTTCCATGTATTCAGGTAGCGACATCGTTACGCTCCTTGTATCCGTGTTTAGTTAGTTTAAACATATTTTATTACTCATATTTTCGCAGTTGTACATATATGCATTTCACAAATGACCACAATTGGATGAATAAGTAAATGGGTTGGACCACAAGTTCTGGCAACATTAGAAAATGTCCTCCCCATAGTATAATTGTTTTAAAATGTTAGTGGCTTAATACATACAATGTATTAACTGTATTAGTAATACATATGTGTAAATACGTAAATTATATGGACTAACAGAAAGAGGAAAAGGAAAGGAAAGCTAATAGATGAATGAACAGGTAAAAGAGAAAGAAGAAAAAGAGAAAGAAGAAAATCTGAAATTTCTTATTACCCAACTGATGATGCTTGAAAACAGTAATAATTAAACTATCAGTCACTGTTTAAATCTTTTGGTATCCTTTATATAGTTATGTACCTCGGTAAATCAGAATCAGACATACTGTTTATTCCTAACAGTCACTTAGGGCAGCTTATGGGGTGATATCTACGAGTAGACTGGAAAAGTTTATAGCGTGCATCTGAATATTTATGACACTTAAAAGAGTAATGTTCTGCATCTTCCTTCTCAGCCCCACAATCGCACTTCTCGTCTGATCTCAAATGGTTTTTATACTGATCGGAATTCACATTGCTACATTGGTTGCGTATTCTAGCATGGATAGCAGAATAAAGTCTCTCTCCTGTGATATAAAAGGACGGTACATGTGCTGATTTGAATAAAGTTGCCTTTAAATCGTCTTTGAAATGTGATAAGGTTTGTGTGTGTGTAACATTTTCAGGCAGTGCATTCCACAGAGACGTTGATGAAGGAACAAAAGAATTAGCAAATAGTTCAGTCATACGATATAACACTGTAAGATCTTGGGCAGTACTTAAAAGTACACATAAGAGTCATGCAGGAAACACCGCATACAAAACACACATTACGTATTCGACGATTTGACTATTTATCCAGTCACCAGGCTTCTCTAGTGACATAATAAAGGGGGTGCAAATAAACTTAGGTTTATTTGGTTACTTCCGGTAGTGGAAGGTTTATTAGGTTAGTAGATAGGCGTAATGATTCTATAACCATGGAACTATTTTAGTTTTCTGTAAATATTCATAAACTTGTTGATGGAATAGATCTAACAGATCTATTTGGTCACCAGAAGAATTATTCAAGTGAGAAAAAATAAAAATAATTGGCTACAGCTGGATTCGAACCCGCGCCTGATCCTACAAAAACTAATTCTAATCTCTCTAGAGACGTCGCCCTTACCGATTACGCTACTGAGGCCACATACAAAATGACGTTGATTTATCACTTTTATTAATTTAATCCACCGCTGGCAAAACCCGTTTTTGATAAAATCAAACCTGGAAGCAAAGATTGACAGATAAATAGTAAATGTTTTCTTTTCACTCTCATGATTATTTGATTGATAGTCATAAACCTAAATATAGCCTGTTCAGTTCCATCGATTTCTGAGTGACGTTAGGTAGAATCTAAAAATAGAAACCGAGACTACGTAACTCGAATTTGACCAAAGAATATAGATCATGTCTGTTTGAAATAATTTATCGATTCAAATCATCTTATTTTTCAAATTCAACCACGTTTCCCTTCTAGTAATACAAGTATCGAAACTACATTCCTCTGCGGTAGCTCATTAGATCTATTTACGTCGAAATGGAAGTGAAAAGGGAGGGATCCGTTGATCGAAAAACTGCATTTTCAATGTAAATTATTTCAAGAGTGTTATGAGTCTATAAAAAAAGACATTTAACTATATTGACTGGATAAATCGAATAATAGGTTAGTGCCGTAGATGGGACGCCTTTATCCGACTCGGAGAGAAAACAGTTGAGGCTCGGCAAGCCTCGCCTCAACGTTTTCTCCCCTCGTCGGATAAAGCGTCCCATCTACGGCACTAACCTATTATTCTCTATATCTCATTTAAATACGAGGGCGTTAAACCAGACAAAACTTTGTATGTAGTAACAAGTTTTTGGTATTTTCGACGTCCCGAGAGACAGCCAACCAATTTCCTTAAATACTTTTTCAAGCGGGACAGATCTGGTGAGACCAGTTACTAATCTCGCAGCTTCATTTTGAATCAAATAATAACATAGTAACTAGTTTATAAATATAGTGCCACGTATGTTTTAAAAAAGCAAATATTTTTGTCATAGACCATTTTACCTGAAATGTGTTGATAATGCATTTGATTTCAATTTGTAAACGCCGACACCCATTGTACAAACAGCTATAACTATGTCATTTTTAAGGTATAATCATAATTCTTTTCAATTTTGTAAATCAGAACAATGACATGTTTTAAAAATGAAAAAATAACAAAATCGAAATTTTTGTCATTTAGGCGGGTTTTCCTTCAGAACGGCTCATACATGTATATATTTGGTTGAGTGTTTTTCTCTTTACTGAAAAAATTAATTTTTCTTAACATGCTTAACACTTTGGGCGCTGATTGAATTACATTGTTGATGTGGCAATGCCATTTTCCATTGTTACTAAAAGTGAGCCCTAAATGCTTGTGATGATCGACAAATGTTATTGGTATACAATGTACCTTCAAAAACTACGTTTGAATGATTGTCAGTTCTGTGAGGTGAGAAATATAAGTTTTGTTTGGATTGGAATCAACTAGCCATTGTTTTGACTAAGTGTGTATCTGTATGATAAGGCTCGTTGTGTTTGTGGTTTTATTCGGATTACAGGCGTGGTAACGTTTGTTGCATGTCTGTATCCGAAACGCATGCATTGTAATGGTAGTTGTGTGTGTGTATTCGGAATGCGAGCATAGTGACGCTCGTTGCATCTGTGTATTCGGGTTGCGATCATTGTGACGCTCGTTGCATCTGTGTATTTGGGTTGCGAGTCTTGTGACGCTTGTTGCATCTGTGTATTTGGGTTGCGAGCATTGTGACGCTCGTTGCATCTGTGTATTCGGGTTGCGATCATTGTGACGCTCATTGCATTTGTGTATTTGGGTTGCGAGCCTTGTGACGCTTGTTGCATATGTGTATTTGGGTTGCGAGCCTTGTGACTCGTTGCATCTGTGTATTCTGGTTGCGAGCATTGTGATGCTTGTCGCATCTGTGTATTCGGGTTGCTTGCGAGCATTGGGATGTTCGTTGGATCTGTTTACATGTATTCGGGTTATGAGCATTGTGACGCTCGTTGCATCTGTGTATTTGGAATGCGATCATTGTGACGCTTGTTGCATCTGTGTATTCGGGTTGCGAGCATTGCGACGCTCGTTGCATCTGTGTATTTGGGTTGCGAGCATTGTGGTGCTTGTTGCATCTGTGTATTCGGGTTGCCAGCATTTGGACGCTGGTTGCATCTGTGTACATGTATTCGCGTTGTGAGCATTGTGACGCTCGTTGCATCTGTGGATTCGGAATGCGATTGTGGTGACGCTCATTGTATATGTGTATTCGGAACACAAGATTCGGTAAAGCTAGTTGTATCTATGCCAGTTGTATATGTGTATTGGTTTAAACATATTTTATTACTGTAATTTACAACATGCATAGATATATATAGTTTCTATCAAGGATTGAAATGAAAGCTGTGGGCTTATTAAATTCCTCTCCTTGTATCTGTGTATTAGTAACACCGGTTGTATATGCGTGGTAATACCGGTTGCATGTGCGAATTAGGAATATTAATGAAAGTGTTCGTTATATCTGTGTATTCGGAACGCGGGCTTGGTAACTCTCTATGTATCTGTGTATTCATAAAGCAAGCATGGTAACGCTAGTTATATCTGTGTATTTGGAATGCGAACGTGGTTACGTTGGTTGTATGTGTGTATTTGGAACGCGAGCATAGTAACGGAGGTTGTATGTGTGTATTTGAAACACGAGCATGGTAACGCTCGATGTATCTGTGTATTTTGAACGTGAACATTGTAACGCTTGATGTATCAGTATATTCGAACCGCGAGCATGGTGACGCGAGCATTGTAAAGTTCGTTGTATTTGAGTATCCGGAACGCGGGCATGGTAACGGTCGTTGTATCTGTATTCTGATAGCGGGCGTTGTCAAGTGCCAAGGTCTCTGTATTTGAGTATCCGGAACGCGGGCATGGTAATGGTCGTTTTATCTGTATTCTGATAGCGGGCGTTGTCAAGTTCCAAGTGTCTCTGTATTTGAGTATCCGCAACGCGGGCATGGTAATGGTCGTTGTATCTGTATTCTGATAGCGGGCGTTGTCAAGTGCCAAGTGTCTCTGTATTTGAGTATCCGGAACGCGGGCATGGTAATGGTCGTTGTATCTGTATTCTGATAGCGGGCGTTGTCAAGTGCCAAGTGTCTCTGTATTTGAGTATCCGGAACGCGGGCATGGTAATGGTCGTTGTATCTGTATTCTGATAGCGGGCGTTGTAATTGTATCTGTCTGTCAGAAATTCGGACGGGAGACTAGATTATTACATGTATTACATCTGAGTGGAGACACATTATCTAAATATCTATGAGATGGATGAAGTGCGGTTTACCACAAGTCGATCAGAGACACGCTTGTGCCAACATCCCGAGTGTCTCTATGGTAACATGCTCCATAATCAGATATTTTGACAGTTAAAATGTACGGGTGAAACACTTATCCCGCGACCTATTGCGTTGTTATATAAGTATATATATATATATGTAATTTAGCACCCTTCATCAGGGTGAAACACTGATTCCCCTGGCATATTAACATTGATTAACCCTTTTCCTTCATACAAACATTTTTCACGGTTTTGAAAACAGAGTAGACCCAGATTAGACAGCTCCTGATACGGTAGGCGTCGTCTGATCAGGGTATGCTCTGTTTGCCTATGGAACTATAATAGATTTACAGTTTCTACAAGTGCAAACAAGCCATGTGTACACATGCCATCATAAGAATTCCGCAAATAAATATTCATGATGTCATGACTTCTTTTCATGAATATTTAACAGGGAAAGCGGTAATCCGATCGCAGTCGTCTTGCCGTCCTTTGCTTACAGCTTTTATTCATATGAGAAATTGTCTCATCAGGATCCAATCTATACGACACTCAGCCAATGGTTTCTCAAAATATTTAAGGCATTAGAATTAAGTAACTATGCAACTGAGCGAACTGATCAGGGTTTCTGCAGGAATATATGTTTCGTTAGGATTAGTCATTTCCCTTCTACCAGACGTCCAGATAAGATGCGTAAATTAAAACATTTTCAGCAACAGCTCCTTTATTTCTTCACCAAACCTTATAGTGTGCCCATCGTTTAGAATCGACTAGAAGAGACGATTCTAAAGAGTGGTCGCACTATAGGTTTTGGTGGAGAAATAACGATTGTATTTGCTTACGCACCTTTATCTGTAGCTCTGCTCTTACAAATGTCTTTTTCACGGCTTTATAAAAAGAGTAGACCCAGATCAGACGGTTCCTGTAGGGCTTTCTGATCAGGGTATGTTCTGTTTGCTTACATAATTAGAATAGATCTTACTCTTCAATTTCTACAAATACCAAAACATCGTGTGCATTTATGCCATTATAAAAATTAAACTAATAGATATTCACGATGTCATTATTTCTTACATGAATATTACACAGGGACATATTTAACGTCACGGTAGTGTATTTACTGGTCATTGTAATTGTCATTACATAGCAATATGCATTTCTTGTTGTTATTGTTATCTTGACATAGCTACCGTGGATTTGTTTCAAGTGCCAAGTGTCTCTGCAGTTTCTAATTTGAAATGCATGTTTAATTACACATCTCCCGAGCAACACAGTGTCTCTGCCAGATCAACTGAGCAACCACTGAGAGCCGCTATCTGTCACAAGCCAATTAATCGATATCGATCACTGGCAGTTCCAGGTCGGTTAACCCTTTATCTGATAGAGACCTCTTATAAAGCATTTGCAAACAGAGTAGAACCAGATCAGACGGCTCCTATAGGAGCCGTCTTATCAGGGTCCGCTCTGTTTGCTTACGAAACAATATAGACATGATTTTACTACAGTTTCTGCTACGATCAAAATTGCTATTATTCATTACTCTATTATACAGATTCAGCTGATTAATATTCATATATTCATTATTTCTGACATAATTGCATATCAGATATAGAAGAGTTAGCATCGTAGATGGAATTGTCTGTAACATATAACTTTATTTACAATATAAAGCTGTATTTCTTGAAAAACAAAGAAGAAATTAATAAATGCAATCTTTCAAATACATAAGATATTTCAGGCTATACAAAGACATATTTACATACAGTTGAACGTCAATATCTTGAACTTCAAGGGACAATGCAAATTATTTCGAGATAACAGAAAGTCAAGTCATCCGATTTCTAATCTGGACAAGTT
Organism: Azorinus chamasolen; assembly: GCA_963576725.1. NCBI lineage: Eukaryota > Metazoa > Mollusca > Bivalvia > Cardiida > Solecurtidae > Azorinus > Azorinus chamasolen. Next base: position 93,810,932 of record OY755237.1, on the reverse strand, counting down.
CTTAAGTTCACAGCTTAATGTAGGAGGTTTCGACCTGCATTAACTCTCACGCGTGTTGTTCTATATATCCTTAGTGATACATTTGTGATCAATTCTGTATGATAAATTTGGAAAGGATTGAATTTTTACTTCGAGTTATCCCAAAGTTCGAGTTATCTGAGTTCGAGATATTGAAGTATACTGAGACCATACTGTCGACGTTCAGAAGTAACAAAAATAGAACAGTATCATATTTATATTATGACCTTTCGCGTCTAAGTATTTTCATAATAATTTTACATATTTTATAAAGTTTATAGGATGCTATATCTTGTCTGACAGCAAAATGATATTATTGATATATTTTGAAAGAATATATAAATCGATCAACCGGCATCATCAATCGTAATTACTCGGCTGTTTCCGGCAGTCTCGGACAAGTACCTCGTATACAATAGTTTTATAATACGGTATTCTACTTGTAACGGCTGAAGTTCGCATAATCTATTCTGCAAATGTCTGACTAAGTCTTACCGATGATTAATCCATCATGACAAAAACGACGCTTAGAAAATGTCTAAAGTTTCAATCATCTGGGTCCATGCTTATAAAACTTTAAGTTGAGTCTGAGTTCGTTCTCAAGTTTTTGATTGGTCAGATTTGAGTCTTTGGCTCAAATCTGACCAATCAAAAGCTTGAGAACTCAAATCTGGCCAATCAAAAGCTTGAGAACAAACTCAGACTCAGCTAAAAAGCCTTATAAGCATGGACCCTGATGTTTTAACATGGCTTATTAGTTTATCAAAATTACATTTAAATCAATATGTTGACAAGTTACCTGCTTCCGAGATAATTAGCGTCGACATTTTTGGGGTGTTCTGATTGCATGCGCAATATTGCTTTAGGAATTTTCAGACAGACGTATAGTGTATCGGATACATGGCGGTATATACAGAAACATGCCGATGCTCAAATTCCGTATGTTACATATCGGATACCTTAACCTTTATCCCGCTAACCGCGACTAGATTCGCATTTCCAAACAGCCTGGATCCAGATCTGAGACGCCGCATAACACGGTACATAACACGATACATAACACGGTGTCTCATCAGGATCCAATCTGTTTGACACTTGGTCAAAAGTTACTCACAATCTTGATCGAATCGGAAGTTGTCAAACTCGCACCAGATCCAAAATGGAACAGATCGTAGTTTTTTCACAGCTGGTTGAGTTTAGCCTAAACATATTGAAGGTGTTACATAAGACTTTAGCCTGAACAGATTGAATGTGTTACATAAGAGTTTAGCCTAAACAAATTGAATGTGTTACATAAGAGTTTAGCCTGAACAGATTGAATGTGTTACATAAGAGTTTAACCTAAACATATTGAAGATGTTACATAAGAGTTTAGCCTGAACAGATTGAATGTGCTACATAATAGTTTAGCCTAAACAGATTGAATGTGTTACATAAGAGTTTATCCTAAACAAATTGAATGTGTTACATAAGAGTTTAGCCTAAACAGATTGAATGTGTTACATAAGAGTTTAGCCTAAACATATTGAATGTGTTACAAAAGGTAAAGTTGTTACACTACAGTCATGTCTGGCTAATACAGTACAACCTGTATTAAGTGGTCAATCATTTTTTGAATGTAGGAGTCTTAAAAACAGGTGGCTGCTTAATGCAGTGCACACATTATGTAGAAAGCTCCCATAGGAGTTGTCTACATTATTTATCTCTGGCATTAAGCTTTCACCTACCACCTATCTTACATACCCGTAATTAGACCTGTTTTTGATTGTCGCTTAAGACAGTTCCTACTTTACCACCACTCACAAGAAGTTTAATTCTGGATTTTCGAACAGATAGTAGCTTAATGCAGGACAAAAGTTATACAGAAAGCTCCTTAAAAAGCCCTCTGCATAACTTTTCCCTGCATTAAGCAAACCCCTGTTTCTACGGACTCCTGTGTTGATAAAGTGTGTAACACTTTACTGTACCACTGCAAATATTCGACCAAAAACATTACGGTTGACAAAAATATCCAGTTTCTTGATTTGAAGAAAAAACACACGTTTGAATGAAATAAGACTTCATCATTCATTATTACTGCCAGTTCGTAGTTAATCATGATAAAGCATGAGAGTACAAAGAACGTTTGAAAATTGTATTTGTTTAGTTTATCTCATATTTACCTCACCCTCGTATTTTGTTCATTTATCCTTGTGTCAGATTACTAACGCGTTTTATTGCATATATTTGACATAAAAAGTAAAAGAAAAAAGAAAAAAAAGAAAAACGTAAAAAACAACCAAACAAAACAAAACAAAACACCTCGTCAATCGCTTAACTCTAGAAATGGTTATGTCTTCTTGTAACATTTATTTGGTGATTGTTTTATTCCTTCGCCTCTAATGTTTTGGCGTCTTATTTGATTTTAAGTTTTGAAATCTTCATACATGTATGTGTTTGCTCGGTGTCTAAACTGTTAACAAAGTGTGTCACGTGTTCACCATTGGTTGCGAACGGATTTGTTCTCGTAAACTGTACAAGTCATCACCTTGAAAACCGGAGTGGTTATTTATCAGTATAAGTTGGCTCCACCACGTAAGAACAATAACTCCGGCGTGCATGACGTTTGAATGATTTCCCTTATCAAGTACAAATGGCTTTATTGATCAGTTTTAGCGTTATGTGCACGCACTAGTCACAACTAGGAGAATGATTGCTTTGAACCTTCTAGTTTTATTTAACATCATAAGCAAGCATAGTTATCTGGTCTGCATTTAGCACAAATTACTTATAGTTTACTTAACCCTTTACGACAGATGCGACTGTAAGCGTTTATGCATACAGGGTAGACCCAGATCATGCAGCTCTTGTAGGGGTCGTCTGATCCGGATTTGCTCTGTTTAATTTTGACATGATATAGATCTGACTCTTTAGTTTCCACTATTGTCAAAAATTCAAAATGTCGCTTGTTCATAACGCCATTATAAATTTCAGTCAATTATTTGTCGGACAACCAGTATTATTTCAGTCAATTATTTGTCGGACAACCAGTATTTATTACGTGAATTCGTATTACAGTAGAACTTTGATATCTCGAACTTCAAGGGACAATACAAATTACTTTGAGATAACAGAGGATCGAGTCATCCGATTTTTTAATCTGAACAATTTCTCAAGCTCACAGCTTAATGCAGGTTTAAAGTAATGCTGAACGCTCCCGTAGGAGCTTTCAGTATTTCTTTCGACCTGCGTTAAGCTGTAACGTGTGTTTCTATATACATGTATGCGTTACGATACATTTTACTTCGAGTTATCCTGATGTTCGAGCTATCAGAGTTAATTCGAGATAACGAAGTACAATTGTATTTGCATGTGATTCAACGTAAAGAAGAATACTGTTACAATTGATATATTTATTCACTGCTTCTAGATCCAAGCTATTGCAAACGTGATCAGAAAATCGCCTTTAATCTTTAAAAAGAAAATAATGTTAAATAAAGACCTTTATCCAGCTTTAAAAATTACCCGGACTAACTGTTAAACACCTTTGTTTTTACTTACTTCCGATTCGTTCAAGTTTTTTTTAAAAACTACTGACCAAGTGTCAAGCAGTTTGAATCCTGATGAAACGCGAAGTTAATCAGTGTCGCATCTGGTTCAAAACTGTTTGCAAATCCAAGTTGGACGCACTTAGCATGATAAGATTTTAATTCTACACAGTCGCTGAACACAAGATGGATTAAACGCATATACAGTAAAATCCCGATTATTCGAATTTTCTGTTTATACGAATTTAGATACTATTAGGCAGGTGGCTGCTTAATGCATGATGAAAGTCATGCAGAAAGCTTTCTGCATGACTTTCATCATGCATTAAGCTGCCACCTGTCTTAAAGATCGATGATAATACGAATTTTAGTGTTCGAATAATCGAGATTTGACTGTATTAAATATTTCGTAGTGACCTTTCGTGTTCAAGCAGCGAACTTACAAGCCAGTCCAGACTTTATAAATATGAGGTCAAAACGATCAAGTAGCATAATATTATAATCAGCATATAATCCAATTAAACCCATTGTTAATCCTGTCACGCGTATTAACCTTTAACCTGTTAAATATACATGTAAGAAATAATGTCATCATGGATATTTATTAGCTGAACTTTTTGAAGTTATTGTTTCAAGGGAATCGTTTGCTTTGACAAAATTGTAGAATCAAATCTATATCATGTTATAAGCAAGCAAACAGAACAGACCCTGGTCAGGTGGCCCCTATAGGAGCCATCTAATATTGGTCTTCTCTGTTTGCAAAGGCGTAAAAAGGCGTCTGTGTGAGGGAAAATGTTAACCCTATACCTGATAGAGACACACATTTACGGTATGCAAACAAAGTAGACCCACATCACACAGCTCCCGTAGGATATATCTGATCAGGGTTTACTCTGTGTGCTAATGGACTATTGTAGATATGGCTATACAGCTTCTGCCATAACGACAATGCTAAGTGTGTTTATATGGCATTATTAAACTGCATCTAATTGATATTCATAAAAGCAGGTGTTTCTTACTTTCCATTAGGAAAAAGATTAACCTATACCCGTTCATCGCTGATTTTTCAAATGGACTATTCCAAAATTCATAAAGATCAGGCTTACCATACTTTTTAAGAAAAGTGTAACAGTTCGGACTCTGGTGAGAGAGCCCTTTATCTCATCTGGATCTAGACTGTTTGCAAAAGCTATTAGTGATTCGTGTCCCACACTGAAAGGGCTAATACTTGTTTATTCGCACTCCTTTCAAAATTAAATCTCATATGAAGTAATCCACCACCGACAACTAATGCTTTCTGACAGGCGTACAGTGTGTTCTATAAGTATTTAGCACGATGTATTTACTGATTAACCCATTCCCTCATATTGACGACTTTTGACGACTCTGTAAAAGTCACTTTGTGAAACCATTGTAATAAATAGAGCATTTGCTCCTATTGGAGCAAATGCTCTATTTATCACAATGGTTTCAAACTTAAGAATTCTAAAATTTTCATTTTCTCTAGTTAATGCTCCTTTTCGGTAGAGTTGTTCAAAGTGGTTGGATCTAACAATAGCCTATGAGCTAATAGGTTAACTATTATCATGCAAAGCGCGACCCGACACACATTTGCACACAGCTTGGGTCTAGATGGGTAACTCTGCTTCTCATCAGGATCCAAGCTGTTTGAGACCCGGCAAGTTGTTAATTATCAAATGGTAAAGTAAGCAGAATGTTCACGAGATTTGAGTTTGAACAGACACAATTTCATTTCAGCATAATAAAATAATCACATACGTCACTATTAGCCATCAAGAATCATTTGCATATAATGGCAAGGTTAACATTGTTTTATCAGCCATGTGTACACGTATATAAAAACCCACATTGACTTAATAGATAAAACACCTATGAGTAGGTGCACGTATAATTGTTTAATGTGGTCGACCTTGTTGTCACTCGAGTATATAGGAACAAGTACGGAGTGTCATTTATATCTCATTAAATTGTCATTCCACTACGACAAACCTTTCTCACTGTGTCATATGTTTTATCACGTACGGCCTCCGTGAAGATTGTGCAGTGATGGAAATTTGATAATTTTATATCAACCCTCTATATCACACTAAACTCGACTCGAGTGTCGTTTACAAACTCCTCGGATCCACACCAGAGGCCGAGTGACTCGGCATCTCATCAGGGCCATAGTTGGGTGAAACTCGCTCAATAGCTTCTCCCAAGTATGAAACGTTGGGAAATAAATGAATGTTGCAATATATCGGACTTAAAACAAACACTATTTTAACCCTTTCCCAGAGGTCCTGATAAGATGCGTTTAACATTTTCAAGAATAGCTTCTTTATTTCTCCACCAAACGCTGTACGGTGACCACTCTTTAGAATCGTCTCCAAGCTGTAGTCACAGTATGTACAGCGTTTGGTGGAGAAAGAGAAATAATGATTTTAGTACTTTGGTACGGACCGTTATCTAAAGTTCTACCTTTCCTTCATATAAACGCCTTTTCATGCATTTGTAAACAGGGTAGGCCAAGATCAGTGTCTGCTCCTGTTGCTTTTAGCGTGATATAGATCTGATACAGTGCTTGTCAAAGCAAAACAACATTCCCTTGAAAACAAGTACTTTATAAAAATGGAACTATTTGAATAAATATTCATGCTGTCATTATTTCTTAAATGAATACAGGGAAAGGATATTAACAGAATAAGCGTTAAATTGCCATTTCACTATGACAAGCTTTTCTCACACTGTGTTATGTTTTTGTCACATCCGGCTTTTAAGAAGATTTTACAGTCATGCAACGTTGCCTAATGCGTCTTACATGTAACAGCTATTTTTGAACGTCTTAGATGCAGATGTACCCTACGACGTCCAGTACAAACCCAGTCAATTGTGATTGCCTTGCGAATAATTTCGAATGCAACATGTATTATATGGCATTATTCCTTTTACATAAAGTTATAAATGATCCTTTGTGTTTTTGGTTTTGTTTCTTGCCTTAATTCAGTGTTTACCTAACTGTTCATGACATTAATTCTGCCAACAGCAGTCAAGATCTGTGTATGATTTAAAAACTTAGATCTCCATCTTCAAATGACAGCTTCTACGTATTTATTTGTTAACTATGGTTTAACCATTTCCCTGTTTAACATTTATTTAAAATTTCATCACCTCATTAATATTCATAGACAGAATAAAAAATTTAACATAGAAAAAGGATTTGTTCACAATGGTGGAAACTGTAAAGTTAGATCTATAAAATGCAATAAGCAAACAGTGCAGACCCTGATCAGACGGCTCCTACTGGAGCCGTCTGATCTGGTTCTACTTTGTTTGCACATGCGTAAAAGGCGTTTATATGAAGGAAGGGATTAACTGCATTATGTTTAATGCTCCAAACTTCTTCACTTATGATAATAAATTCATTTTCCGTGTATCATAAACATTTTTTTGTGTAGCACAACTCATTGCCCATGATAACGAATTCATTTCCATTCATTGTCCAATTAAACAAGTGAGAGGTTCAGAAGATAATACACAAACTAGCTCTATGTTAATTGTAATTTGCTAGGTATTAGTGCGATAACTAATGAGTAGCGTATATGACAAAAGTTGTTTGATAATTTGCTGAATGGCAGTGAGTAGTTAGATGAACATTTAACCTGACGATGCCTAAGGTTGCCATAGTAGATGGTGACCACCAATACAGCTGAAATAAAACGAGCACCAATACTAAACCATATATAGTATTAACATTTGAATTATATCGTGCTAGTTTGCAGCCATACTGTTTAACTACCTTAATTACCTATTATGACGGTGCTTTGTCGGTTTATACAAAATTCTCAAATTAGATGAATTAAATTAGGACCGAGACAGTAAAACTATTCTTGCTATATATAATGTTGATTTCCCGTATGCTGTCCTTTACTTCTCTTCTCCTTGTGTTTTCCATTACTGTGTATCCATTTTTGATTATATAACTGGTCCCATCTATACACTTTCAACGCTCTAACATCCCTTTCCGAAATTATATACTTTTAATTTATAATGTTGTTTAACAATTCTATCAGTGTTCTAAATCGTATTGCATCTAGTTATAGTGTGTTTAACCGATTATGTATGTTATATACATATGCCTACATATTCTATAGTGTATGTTATATATACATATGCCTACATATTCTATAGTGTATGTTATATATACATATGTCTTCATATTCTATAGTGTATCATGGTACTTATTATATCATATTATGAAATAAAATTGAATTTTAAAGAAATGTATGTCCGCATCTTGTAGAAACAACTACATGTACATGTATATGCAAGTAAAACCAAAGCGAACGTTAAGCCTGCTAATGTAGTTATATCCTTAGTCAGTGGTCTGTTACGTCCCCCAGTAAATGTTTAAGTTACGGTATTGAATATTAGTGCGCAGCATCTCGTGATTATGCACATGCTATCATGCAATATTGATAAGTCATTTGTATGCCATGCGCATTGTTTTATTTCTGGCAATATTTCTCGACCACTTGAAGCTAATAAAGCGGATGCTGCTTGTTACGTAATACCCGTCTGATGGCATGACTATTTCAATTGCGATCGTTACTTCATTGCGATGACTAATGTTATATACGTGACATTTAATATTTATATAATTTGATGTATTCGAATCTGGTTAATGTGACACAGCATTTTGAAAGCTGATAATAATATGCTTTGACAATTTCTCTCAGTGCTATGCGTGAAACTAACTCCTTGTTGTTGTAGCTCCGCACATATCTGCATGTACAGTTCCGCGCATATCTAAATAACCCTCTAAAGCGACATCCAAAATGTGTCTTATTCTGGATCTTACGTCAGGTGGTAAATTAATGCAGGACGAAAGTGATGCAGAAAGCTCCTGTTGGGGCTGCTTTCTGCATTGCTTTCGTTCTGCATTAAGCAACCACCTGCATGTAAAAGTACAAAAATGAGTCATGCAGGAAACACCACATACAGAACAAACAGTCGCCCGAACAGCAACACAAGGAAACAGCAAATGTACATAACTATAAAAACAACAAGAGACGCACAAAGACAAAACAAACATGCAATAGGGGGAAGATGGAAGTCATGTATGTTTTAAATATTTATAAAGTGGTTGCGGTAGAGGGTTTTGCACATGTTGTTAATTTTCTGGCTTATGGTGGTAATAACAAAGTCAACTCAATATTATATTTCAAAGCAACAGTTACATATGTCAGAATGACATATCAACTGTGGCTTTTAGTATTTAAGATGGTTATTAAATAATTCGAAAATATCTTATTGTATATTATGTAATATCACTTTTATATTTTGTCTGACAGATACAATGACATTGAACAATGTAGCAGTGATTCATACATTGTTGGTATATTGTTTTCATAAACTGTGTTAGATCTAATTGTATGCCCCTTTTTACTAGTTACACTCTTTCCATAGTAGTTCGGTATCGTACTTTGTCGTCAATATTTTCATATTCATTTTAAACTGTAAACATTACTGCTCGCTTCAATTCTTAACCCTTTCAGTGCGGGGAACGAGTAATTAATACCCATTGCAAATGGTGTAAACCCAGATCGGAGGCTCCTATAGGAGCTCTCTCATAAGGACATGCACTGCTGATCATGTTACACCTTTCTTTAAAACAATTTCTGGATATTCACGGTAAGCTTGACCTGTTTGAAATTTGGAAAAGTTCATTTGAAAATTCATATTTGAAAGGGTTTAAGAGCGAATCGTATTTAATGTTGTTGCATATATGAACTGCGGATCACGGCTTTCTCGGCGTTATACCTATTGGAGTGTTTAGTATAACAGTTCTATGAAAACGTAAAACTACAGTTACCTATTAGAGTGTTTAGTACGACAGTTCTATGAAAAGGTAAACATACAATTACCTATTGGAGTGTTTAGTATAACAGTTCTATGAAAACGTAAACATACATTTAAACACCGATATCTCAACCCGGATAACTCGAACTTCGGGATAACTCGAAATAAAAGTTCGGCCCTTCCAAAACTTACAAAACAGAATTGTTCTAAAATATATTACTACGCATATCTAAAACACATGTGTCGGCTTTATTCAGGCCAAAAGTTTAATGTAGGCTGTAGGATATTCAACCTTACTTAAGATATTCATTTAACTTAGAACTTGAGATATTTTTCATAATAGAAATTGGATGACTCGAACCTCTGTTATCTCGAAGTACTGTGTATAGTCCTTTGTAGTTCGAGATATCGAAGTTCAACTGTATGATGTATTACCACATGTGTCCGTCCTCAAATAAATGTATCGACGTCTTTGTCAGACAAAATACTGTTTTTCAGTTTTCGAAAGAGATGTTGCGAAATTGGCTTTTATTGGCTTGTCTGGCATGATGGAAATATCTGCATGATTATATGCTTGTGATTTATTAGCAGCTGTAGGCAACTGGCAGGTACAGCTGTATGAGCAAGTGTTGCTGGGCATTAGTAGTCACGAACAACAAACGTGTGTCATTTGTACTAGGGGCTAGACACAAGACAAGTTTGGTTTTGGTAAGGTTTTGGTAAGCGTCAATGTTGTTAAATTCAATCTGATCTTATTCAGTAGACGGTTTAATATTAAAGTCTCCAATCTTAAAATTCTTAGAATATAGGAACAAATACCTCAACAATCCAAATAATGGTTACCACACAGCGATAAGGCTACATGTTGCTGCATAGGCGCCCGAAAATCCCCTGGCATTGTCCTGACTTTGAACATCATATGCATTTACAGTCATCACTGTTGATGTGCAATTCCCATGCCATTATTTTGACTTTAGAACAAGCAATAACATTAATGCATTCGCCAGACAGACGTACATGTCTGTTAGGTTTCGCATGTCATATTGAACTCGAAAGCTGATTCAATATAGCATTAACCCATAATCTGTGGAATGATTAAAACAGGCACCTCCTTTTCTGAATATTAATCAGGTCCAGATAAGATGAGTAAATTTGAACATTTTCCAGAATAGCTCCTTTATTTCCCCACCAAACTCTACACTGTGATCACTCTTTAGAATCGTCTCGGAGAGTGGTCACAGTACAGGGTTGGGTGGAGAAATGATGGTTTTAACATTTGGGTACCCACTTTATCTGTAACTGTGAAAATGCAGTGCAGACCCTGAACAAAGGACTCCCTCAGGAGCTGTTTGATCTGGGTCTACATCGTTTGGAAAGGTCTTATATAACTCGGTTCCCGTATATTAATGATTGATAACATGTTGATTGTAATATATTCTGAATAGAGCCACTTGCCTTTTACAATCGGTGGCTTCTTTGTTGAGATCAAATTGCAGCTGTAGATAACAGGCGTCTTCGTCTATCTTAATCTCTTATTCATCACCCAAATCGTTCTTGTTGGTGCCGCCCATGAGGGCGGCGTCTTTTGTGGAGCCATGAGATATAGGAGCGCGTGGTCGGAACGAGTATTTATTATACGTTTAATATTATGCTTGGAAGTGACACAATGGTATAAAACACATAGATAGATGCATGACATAAATAACATTAATAGAAAATAGATGTAACCCATTCCACACACCACACACCGTACGTGCACGTGTGAATAAAATAAATGAAAAAAAAAAGATTCCATAAACATAGAATAGCTAATAGCTGTAATGTTACTACAAAGTCTTTTATGTTTGCGTATTTTGATTTATATATTTTATATTTGATGGAGGGTGGGGGTATTTGGTTTTGGAATTTGTTTTCGTTTCAAGCAACTTTGTATGAGTTGGTCTGGTGCAAAATAATAATTTATAATCATAAACAACATTGCAAAACATGTTTACCTGACATACAAAATAACCATTAAAACACGATAGCTGAAATAAAAGTACAAACTGACTTTAATATTGTTAGAAAGCTTCACTCTTTACTTTATTTTGACTTTATGAATATCAATTAGTTGAATGTCCCCATAACGGCTTGTAAACATGCGAGTTGTGACCATTAACATACACTGTTAAACCTTTACTCCATGAATATTTATGTTAGAAATAATGATATCATGAATATTAATTAGAATAATCGTTATTATAGCACATGGACACAGGGACCATGGCAGATACTGCAGGATCATATCTATATTATATCATAAACAAATAAAGCAGATCCTGATCAGACAGCTTCTACAGGTAGCCGTCTGGTCTGGGTCTCCTTTGTTTGCAAAAGCGTAGAAATACGTATTTATAGAGTAAATACTTTAATCAGACCTTGATCAAGCAACACATATAGGAGCTTTTTATCTTGGCCTACACTGTTTGTGGGTGCGTAAATATGGTTATTTATCAAGCAATAAGTTTAAATACATATAATAATATTTATCATGCAACGTCACCAAATACAGTCACTTCCTACTAGCATAATATTTTCCACGTCGACGCTGTATTTTGTGAGGTACAGTGCATGCGTACTGACCCCACTGGGATGCAAGTTTAATTCAGCCAATAGAAGGAAAACAGAAAAAAGAAAAAAAAACATAATTTAACACAAACATCAAATTTAACACATTTGGTCACCTTTGTCTCAACTTTTTGTCCATATAAAAGGATTAAATCAAGTTTGTTTATATTGTACAAATCGACGACGTCGCTGCACGCCAATATGACGTCACGTATATTGCACTGGCATGTATTTTTATTCAGGGGACAGAACCGCTTGAGCAAACTTTCTCTTTCTTCATTTTCTCCATTCTTTATTGGTGTTGCATGATAAAAGAATTACTACGCTAGTAGTTTTGAAGTTAAGCTGTATTTTGGCTCGTCAGAAAAGTAGTTAAATGCTCGCCAAGGCTCGCATTTAACAACTTTTCTAACTCGCCAAAATACAGCTGAACTTCAAAGCTACTAGCATAGTAATTCTTATAACTCGACATTGATATTCTTAATCATATACTAGTATTGAATATGTGCTATTTTTTGCGTTTCTATTGTGGCTTCTAGGACAGGTTAAAATATTTGGACACTCTAAAGAAAGAATATGTTATGAGCAATACTGATGTAATGAATTATTACAGAAGTGTGTTATTTCTTGACTAAAGTACATTCACTCAAACAAAGGTATTACTTTTATATGCAGAGTTGTTTTTAACGAATGTTATTATATTCGATTTGTATGAATATTATTTAGCCAGATGCTCGCTGAATAACATTTTCCAAGTCTTGTTACATATCCTATATATCTATATCTCATTTCTCACAACGCTTGATTTGAATTTTGTTTTAGTTTAGTATGACATATATTAGCTGTCTATTGCAAATGCGGTATTTAATTATAATTATACTCTTGTAAAAAGCATGCAATACTAAAACGATAATTACCTTAAATATAATCTCATTCAAAAAATGTTCTAGTCGCTGTGTATTTCGCAATACTAATACGATAATTACCTTAAATATAATCTTATTCAAAAATGTTCTAGTTGCTATGTATTTCGTTTTTTGTTTACGGTGTATCGGGATTTGTATATTGTAAATATAAATAACATTCACATCTTTATTTTACATGCAAGCTTGTTTACCTGAATAGAACTTAATAACGACTTCTTACAGATCTATCCCATGATGGCCAAACAAATATCAAACAAACACTAAGATTAACGTTTCCAACGAGACATAAAACTTATGGAAATATTGCCAGACTAGCTGGCTGAAATTGTGTCTTTGATTTATTGCCCGAAGACATAGCCACTAAAGTATTGTCAGGAACAGTCTGTACATATAAAGCTGGAACGCCATGTAGTATTTCTGCAATCACCGTTATATTTAAATTGATTGCGATATGCTAAAGGCGAACTAGTCGGAAAATACCACAGAATAATGCCCCCACAGCATGTGTCAAGTTTAGAAATGTACTGCCAGTCTCATTTGTGTATGAATAATGCATCCACCTGATATAACAACTATCACCATTGAATATCACAGACTAATGTCAGCGAAATTGTTCACACGTTTCCTTCGTCAACATAAATTTTGCTGATTGAGTTAAGTATCTAACATATATTCCCGAATAGAACTTCTAATAAACATGTCTGATTCAAATAAATCAGATTAATTGCTGACGAGTCGAATATTGAACTTAGAATAGGCCAATGGTACTTTGAATCCATCACTGGTGCCGACCTTGAGGATGGCGTAGATTAATATTATATGAGCATGCAATGCATAAGAGCATTGAAGGAGGGTGTGTTTATTGTGTTTATTGTGTTTTGTATTTTATTTTAAAATGATAAAATGGTGAAAAAGCACAGCGAGGTTTGCAAGAAATACATGGAAAATAAATGTTATTTGTTGTGGAATGAAATTCATAGAAGTATCATAAAAATATGTTCCTTTTACAAACACCATAAGTCGTTACTAGTGACTAGTCCCCCAACATATTTGCATAACCATAGCATACATGCAGATGCCATTATGCCATTGTGTACGTGGACGCATCTTATATTTGTTATGCATTTGTCTGGTTGATTTAGACGAAGGTTTTAATCCTGACGATAAAGATGTCTGTTCAAACTGTGATATGAAGATGACTTTACTTATTTGCTATTCGTTCACGCACTGTGATATGAAGATAACTTTACTTATTTGCTATTCGTTCACGCACTGTGATATGAAGATAACTTTACTTATCTGCTATTCGTTCACGCACTGTGATATGAAGATAACTTTACTTATTTGCTATTCGTTCACGCACTGTGATATGAAGACAACATTACTTATTTGCTATTCGTTCACGCACTGTGATATGAAGATAACATTACTGATTTGCTATTCGTTCACGCACTGTGATATGAAGATAACTTTTCTTATTTGCTATTCGTTCACGCACTGTGATATGAAGATAACTTTACTTATTTGCTATTCGTTCACGCACTGTGATATGAAGATAACTTTACTTATTTGCTATTCGTTCACGCACTGTGATATAAAGATAACTTTACTTATTTGCTATTTGTTCACGCACTGTGATATGAAGATAACTTTACTTATTTGCTATCCGTTCAAGCCTTTATGAAACTACTGTCCAAGTGTCAAACAGTTTGGATCCTGGTCAGACTTCGAGTTACTCGGCTTCTCATCTGGATCCATACTGTTTACAAACGACGGATAGGTGACTCTCTGCAGATAAGGGGTAAAATCTAATTTGTCTTTTAAATATCTCGTTTATAACATTGATATGTACTTTGTCTTTGATTTATTATCATGAAGTACCAAATTTGGAAACATTCAGATGCATGTCTGATATACAGTGTGCTTAATAGAAACTTTATTACTGAAATAAGCTTGTAAAGCTAGTTTGATGTTGTTCATGGTCTCGAAATAAATAGAATGACGTCATTCGGCGTTGAGACCGTAAAACATGCATTGCCGGTGTGTTCTTATGGATTCTAGTTGAAGTCGTTTAAAGCTTTACTCCATAGATACGCCTTTTAACGCATTTAGTAGACCCAGACCAGGGTCCATGCTTATAAAACTTATAGTTGAGTCTGCGTTCGTTCTCAAGCCTTTGATTGGTCAGATTTGAGTTCTCAAGCTTTTGATTGGTCAGATTTGCACGGCGCAAGTTGGAAAGAAATTGGAGAAAATCCAGACTCACAATAGACCATCAGCTATACAGAGAACAGTGTGCCAACGTAAACAAGCTGTTGACAAAGGCAAAGGTTGACTTCTACTCAGAGAAAGTAGAATCTTGCCAGGCAGACTCAAAGAGTCTTTCCAAAGTTACTAAGCACCTGTTAGGCACAACTAGTGACATCAAAGTGCCTAAGACCTCGTCCTCAAGACAACTTGCACAAGACTTCAGTGACTTTTTTGTAAACAAAGTGGACAAAATTCGGGCAGATATTGCATCAGACACTGTATCGAGTGCACCAGTTATTACTGAAATGCAGCATACAACGAACGCTTTTAATAGTTTTGTTACAGCTACAGAAGAAGAAGTAGAACAGATCATTAAGGCATCCCCTTGCAAGTCCTGTGAACTGGATCCTATACCTACATGGCTGTTAAAGTCATGCCTTGGTGAACTCCTACCGATTCCGACAAAAATTGTAAACTCCTCTTTAGACACTGCCTACGTTCCAAAAAACTTCAAGATGTCACATGTCAGACATATTTTGAAGAAACCGAATCTGGATTCAGACGAACTTAGGAATTATAGGCCTGTTTCGAATTTGCCATTTGTCTCCAAAGTGTTAGAAAAAGTAGTCGACAAGCGTATTGAGTCCCACTTGACCTCAAACGGACTACATGAGCATCATCAGTCGGCATACCGAAAGCATCATTCAACGGAGACTGCTGTCCTGAAAGTTCAGAACGACATCCTTCAATCCCTAGATAAAAACGAAATAACTGTTCTGGTCATGCTTGACTTATCGGCTGCATTTGACACTATCGATCATGAAACTCTGCTAAAACGCCTGGAAAAAGACTTCAGAATTATTGGAAAATCTCTTGAGTGGATAACCTCCTACCTGAATGACCGCTATCAAATAGTCTCAGTAGATGGAGAACTGTCCACCCCAGTTAAAATGGAATATAGCGTGCCACAGGGTTTCGTCCTAGGACCAAAACACTATATCATGTACACGAAACCTGTCGGCTCAATCTGCAGAAATCATGGGCTTAATCACCATTTTATATGCCGATGACTCACAGTTATACCTGTCATTTAAGCCCAAGGGCATATCCTGTCAACTGGAGGCTTTATCGCGAGTTGAGGACTGTCTCAAAGAAGTAGTCTCTTGGATGCATCAGAACATGCTGAAGCTCAATACTGACAAGACTAAGGTCATTCTGTTTCATACAAAAAACAAAGAAGTACCTGCAGAGGTTAGTGTGCAAGTAGGACCCTCTAAAATCAGGCCATCTTTGTGTATAAAGAATCTCGGTGCATGGCTCGATTCACAAATGGATATGACATCACATGTCAATTCCGTGTGTAGGTCTAGTTATGCACAGCTCGGACAAATAGGCCATATTAGAAAGTACCTCTCACCTGATGCTACCAAGACTTTGGTAAACTCTCTTGTTACATCGAAAATAGACTACTGCAATTCACTGCTGCATGGGATTTCAAACAACTCACTGCGGAAATTTCAAAGGGTGCAAAACACAGCAGCCCGCATCATTACCAGAACTTCTCGATATAATCATATCACGCCGGTTTTGAAGGAACTTCACTGGCTTCCGGTTCAACATCGGATTGAATTCAAAATTCTGACTCTTACGTATAAAGCCATGCACAATGAATCCCCCAAGTACATTGTCGACATGCTTGACATATACAGGCCGCGCAGAGAGTTAAGGTCAGCAAGCAGATCATTGTCGTTGGTTGTGCCAAAAAGTCGTACGGTAAAATACGGTGAGAGAAGTTTCATGCATGCAGCTCCGAAACTCTGGAATGCTCTACCCTCAGGCATTAGAGACGCAAGGTCACTGGCATGTTTCAAAAGGTGTCTGAAAACGCACTTTTTCAACATTTGTTACTAGGACAGTTTTGTTCAGAATAGGAATGGCTTTCAGCCAACCTATTAAGCTAACAGATTACCCAATAGTCATGTACAGTGGCAACTAAGCTAAGAATAGGAATGGCTTTCAGCCAACCTATTAAGCTAACAGTTGACCCAGTAGTCATGTACAGTGGCTACTGAGTTCAGGATAGGAATGGCTTTCAGCCAACTTATCAAACTAACAGTTGACACAATAGTCATATAAATGGAATGATTTTCAGTCAGCCCATTTATTCTAATTTATGATATTGATGAGCATGGCTTTCAGTCAACTTGTCTGTATCAAGTTTGTTAATATAGATTATTCTAATTTGTGATATTGATGAGCATGGCTTTCAGTCAACTTGTTTGTATCAAGTTTTGTTAATACAGATTATTCTAATTTGTGATATTGATGAGCATGGCTTTCAGACAACTTGTCTGTATCCAGTTTGTTAATATAGTTTATTCTATTTTGTGATATTGATGAGCATGGCTTTCAGTCAACTTGTCTGTATCAAGTTTGTTAATACAGTGTATGCTATTCCTTCCGGCTAGCGATTTCATATATATTGTACATCTTTCATTGTCTGGATAGATAATCATGCTGATCGTTCCGGTTAGTGATTTCATCCATGTGAAGCGCTTTTGAACGCACATATCCAGTGTGAAAAGAGCGCTATATAAATGTGGTATAATAATAATAATAATAATAATAATAATTTGGGCCATGGGCGAACTCAGACTCAACTAAAAGTTTTATAAGCATGGACCCAGATCGCTTCAATCCATATTGCATGTTTGTAATATTAAATGATAATAATTTGAATTGTAAGAACTACGTTCAACAAATTTAGGTATTTGCAATATATTTTAAATACATGTATGAGCAAAGGGGTTATGCCATGGTGCCAATAGGTTTGTTGTTTTATTATTATGTGATATACGTAATGGTTTGATCCTCTTACAATAGTTCTTGTTTGTCTTTGGCAAGCATGTGCATTCGAGACATATGTCTGCACTTTATGTTGATCTAAAATGTCATTCTACGGAACAACATGACACATGTCGAAAGCACCGCCATCATCGTCAGCGTTTTTGTCGTAATCATCATCATCATCATCATCATCATCATCATCATCATCATCATCATCATCATCATCATCATCATCATCGACATTTGACTCTCGATTCTTTATATTGCCTGTTGCCGTGAGTTGTCGGGAGCTACTCGGCGCTTCAACTATTTTGCCCTAAGCCTGTGATACAATATATTTATACATGTTGAATAACTAACACAGCTTCGGACAACCATGGGCAAAATGTGTAGATCCCGATCAAACAGCTCATGGCGGAGACCAAATTGGATACAGGTTTCAGCTTAATGCAGGTTGAATGTCAGAAAGACAGGTAGCAGCTTAATGCAAATGGAAAGTTTTCTATGTGACGTTTACCCCGTGTTAATCAGTAACCACGTGTGTAGAAAGATTTACCAGTTTAACATGTTTAACAGATCTGAACGGTTTTCTGATGTCATTTTAACCAATCATACGATACAATTAACTTCCAGACGGTTGCATGTTTCATTTAATTGTAGATCAATGTAATTGATCCAAGCATCCATGGCTTCATTAGTGTAATATAATTAATGTCTTTATTAGTGTAATGTAACTTATAGATTCAGAAAAGGTGTATAAGAAGCGTCTACAACGTCTTTGTCAATGGTCTGTATCGACTTGCATATTATGATATTGTTTATACCCGTGTCTTCATACAGTTTACCATATAGCGTGCAACATGGAGAATTGTTAATGTATTTGTCTGGAACAGGGATATGCCAAGGTTGTTCTATTAAAATGAGCTATAGTGCCTGATGCAATATGACATCTGACTAAGACTGACTTGCACAAGTGCGTTTTGTGTTATTATTGGCTGGTTGGTGGGCGAGCGGGTCGTGAACCACGGCATGTCCTGTTGGAGTTGAACCTTTGTTAAGATTGTATGCATTAACAACTTGTCTGATGACTATTCATGTAAAAAATGATATAACTTTATTAATGAGAGAGCGAGAGAGACAGAGAATGAGAGAGAGAGAGAGAGAGAGAGAGAGAGACAGAGACAGAGACAGAGACAGAGAGACAAAGAGACAGAGAGAGACAGACAGAGAGAGAGACAGAGAGAGAGAGACAGAAGAGAGAGACATAGAGAGACAGAGGGAGAGCCAGATAGACAGAGACAGAGAGGGATAGAGAGAGAAAAAGACAGAGAGGAAAGACAAAGAGAGACAGAGAGAGACAGAGATATAAGAGACAGAGAAACAAAGAGACAGACAGATCAGACAAACCAGACTGACAGACAGACAGATGTAGACCAGACGGACCAGGACAGACAGAGGGGTGTTAAAAGTACAAAAATGAGTCAAGCAGGAAACACCACATACAGAACAAACAGTCGCCCGAACAGCAACACAAGGAAACAGCAAATGTACATAACTATAAAAACAACAAGAGACGCACAAAGACAAAACAAACATACAATAGGGGGAAGATGGAAGTACCGCCTTGGAACGATCAGAGACAAAAGTCACTGGGGGGTTAAACCGGTTTATGGGCGCCTAACCTCACACTTATTCCATCCCCACCCTAAAAGACAAACAGTGTAAATAAACGTATCCCCTCTCCGACTAATCTACAACAACCGCGACGGCAAATACAGTGGTAAAGTGCATGTATAACGAAAACATTTAAGTGAACAAACTGTATCCACCTATCGCTAGTGTACTCAATGATTGAGCTGCAAACAGAGTAACTGTAGAAATGTAATAAAGGTTCTTCTGTTCTGGCTGACTCGGTGTCTCATCGTGATCCAGACTGATTGCATATACATGTATAGGTAATCAAGGTTTCGTAACTTACAGCGACAGAGTTAGACAATCGATAGACAATGCATGCTACACGGATGCTTGGAAAGGTTGATTTATTATTATTATTATACCACATTTATATAGCGCTCTTTTCACACAGGATATGTGCGTTCAAAAGCGCTGTACATGGATGAAATCAACAATCGGAACCAACCGCATGATTATCTATCCAGACAATGAAAGATTTACAATAGATATACAATAAATATAAAAATCACTAGCCGGACGGTCAGTGAAGGATATACAAAAGATATACAATAGATATGAAATCATAAACCGGAAGGAACGGCATGATCGTCCATCCAGTCAATGAAATGTATGCAATATATATACAATAAATATAAAATCACTAACCGGTAGGAACCACATGATTATCCACCCGGTCAATGAAAGATATGCTATATATATACAATAAATGTATAACCACTAACCGGTAGGAACCACATGATTATCTACCCAGTCGATGAAAGATATGCAATAAATATACAATAAGTATAAAATCACCAACTGGTAGGAACCACATGATTAATTACCAAGTCGGTGAAATATAAGCAATATATATACAATAAATATGATTTAAATATGAAATCACTAACCGGTAGGAACCACATGATTATCTACTCGGTCAATGAGAGATTGATTCCTACAGCATATCCCAAGGGCTGCAATGGCAAAGGAATCGTAAGGTACGATAATTGATGATTATAAGCTACTTTTCCTAAACTGTCCTAGTAGTATATGTTGAAGAAATGTGTTTTCAGAGATCTTTTGAAACATGCCAGTGAGCTTGCATCTCTAATGCCTGATGGCAGAGCATTCCAGAGTTTTGGAGCTGCATGCATGAAACTTCTCTCACCGTATTTTACCTTACGACTTTTTGGTACAACCAACGACAAGGAACTACTTGCTGACCTTAATTCTCTGCGGGGCCGATACACGTCAAGCATGTCGACAATGTACTTGGCGGATTCATTGTGCATGGCTTTATACGTAAATGTCAGAATTTTGAATTCAATGCGATGTTGAACCGGAAGCCAGTGAAGTTCTCTCAAAACAGGCGTGATATGATCATATCGAGGAGTCCTGGTTATGATGCGGGCTGCTGTGTTTTGAACTCTTTGAAGTTTCTGCAGTGTGTTTTTTGAAATTCCATGCAGCAATGAGTTGCAGAAGTCTATTTTTGATGTAACCAGAGAGTTCACCAAAGTCTTGGTAGCATCAGGTGAGAGGTACTTTCTTATATGACCTATTCGTCGGAGCTGTGCATAACTAGACCTACACACCGAATTGATGTGTGACGCCATATCCATTTGTGAATCGAGCCATGTACCGAGATTCTTTATACACAAAGACGTTTTGATCTTAGAGGGGCCTACTTGCACATGAATGTCTTCAGGTACTACTGTGTTTTTTGTATGAAACAGGATGACCTCAGTTTTGTCAGTATTGAGCTTCAGCATGTTCTGGTGCATCCAAGAGACTATTTCGTTGAGACAGATCTCAACTCGTGATAAAGCTTCTTGTGTACAGGAAATGTCCGTGGGCTTAAAGAATAGGTATAATTGCGAGTCATCGGCATAAAAATGGTGCTTTAGCCCATGGTTTCTGCAGATTGAGCCGACAGGTTTTGTGTACATGATGTAGTTTTTTGGTCCAAGGACCGATCCCTGTGGCACGCTATATTTCATATTAACTGGGGTGGACAACTCCCCATCTACTGACACTATTTGATAGCGGTCATTTAGATAGGAGGTCATCCACTCAAGGGGTTTCCCAATGATTCCGAAGTCTTTTTCAAGGCGCTTTAGCAATATTCCGTGATCGATAGTGTCAAATGCAGCCGATAAGTCAAGCATCACCAGAACTGTTGTTTCATCTTTATCTAAGGATTGAAGGATGTCATTCTGAACTTTCAGAAGAGCAGTCTCTGTTGAGTGATGCTTTCGGTATGCTGATTGATGGTGCTCATGTAGATTGTTTGAGTTCAGGTGGGACTCAATGCGTTTGTCAACCACTTTTTCTAACACTTTGGAGACAAATGGCAGATTTGATATAGGCCTATAATTCTTAAGTTCATTTGAATCGAGATCCGGTTTCTTTAAAATAGGTCTGACATGTGACCTTTTGAAACTTTTTGGAACATAGGCATTGTCTAAAGAGGAGTTTACAATGTTTGTCAAAATCGGTAGGAGTTCATCAAGGCATGACTTTAATAGCCATGTAGGTATTGGATCCAGTTCACAAGACTTACAGGGGGATGCCTTAATGATATGTCCTACTTTTTCTACTGTAGCTGTAGCAAACGTTTCTAATACGTTTGTTGAATGCTGCATCTCAGTGTCAATCGGCGCACTGGATACAGTGCCTGATGCAATATCAGCACGTATTTTGTCCACTTTGTCAACGAAAAAGTCACTGAATTCTTGTGCAAGATGCTTCGAGGACGAAGTCTTAGGCAATGAGATGTCACTAGTTGAACCTAGCAGATGCTTAGTGACTCTGAAAAGACTTTTTGAGTCTGCCTGGCATGCTTCAACTTTCTCTGAGTAGAAATCAATCTTTGACTTAATTAGTAGCCTGTTGACTTTGGCACACTGTTCCCTGTACAGCTGATGGTCTATTATCTATTTATCACATTTATATTAGATAATGTCTTGGAGACAGATTGTAGCTTTAATAATGCAAGGTGAAAGTCATGAAGAAAGCTCCTCTAGGAGCTTTCTTCGTGACTTTCACCCTGCATTAAGGAACCATCTGCATAAACTTATCTATATTCTTCTCTACTAGAATTCCGGGTTAGAGAAGTTTTACTAAAGTGTTAATTTAGGAAACAAAGGATGAATTTGGTTGGAATACAAATCGATGAATTTGCAAACAAAGCTATTGAAATAAATTCGACTTGTCGTCAAATGTCAGATTTATAGTGTATAAATTTAGCTATAGTCCAGTCATTAACACGAAAGCGTCCGGCATGCTGGACCTTAATGAAACAGACATTACCATGCTATAAAGTTAAAGATCATATGATTTTAGCCTGAATGGTATGGGTCGAGTTTTTGAGTTTTATTCGATGACAATTTCCTTCAGATATACCGAGGACATGGATATTAATTAGATGATTAGTTTTACTATGACATATGAACACAGCAATGATTGGCCCCGACAGAAATCTCGTATTCGATATGCAAACAGAACAGACCCTGACAATAAGGTTCTTATAAGAACCGTCTGATCTAGGTCTGCTCTGTTTACATAGGCGTCCAACTCCGTCTATAATCGGATTTAACACTTTTCTAGCTTGTGTTTCGTATAGTATTTATTTTGAATGCTTCTTATACAGCAATACGCAGTAGGTTTGTTATTTTACTGTATTTGTATACCGGTGGTAGGTTTGTTATTTTGCTGTATTTGTATACCGGTGGTAGGTTTGTTATTTTACTGTATTTGTATACCGGTGGTAGGTTTGTTATTTTATTGTATCTGTATACCGGTGGTAGGTTTGTTATTTTGCTGTATTTGTATACCGGTGGTAGGTTTGTTATTTTATTGTATTGTATACCGGTGGTAGGTTTGTTATTTTATTGTATCTGTATACCGGTGTTAGGTTTGTTAATTTTGCTGTATTTGTATACCGGTGGTAGGTTTGTTATTTTGCTGCATTTGTATACTGGTGGTAGGTTTGTTATTTTGCTGTATTTGTATACCGGTGGTAGGTTTGTTATTTTGCTGTATTTGTATACCGGTGGTAGGTTTGTTATTTTGCTGTATTTGTATACCGGTGGTATAGTCAAACAACTAGGTCTGACGTGTCAAAGGTCAGCCGAGTCCATTTTTTAGGGTGATCAGCGTTCCGCATTTTCTCGGACCATTTTCTTAAACAGACGAGTTTACTATTTAAGATAAAATTGAAGGCAGAATTGTTGTCAGCAGTTTAGCGCAGTGGGTAAAGTCTAGGTACGCAGAAGACATTGCGAGAGTAGTTTTTTTTTAGCGTGGGTTCGAATCCCGTGTCGACCTTATTTTTTTTTTTTTAATTTTGAATGAATAGTAGAGTATTATTTTATGTCATATTGTAAAATTGTAATGGCCATTTATGCACATGTTCGTCTCTGTATCTGTATCTCTATAAGTACGTTGACGCTACCAATACTGGCTTTAATTCAACGGGAACGGGGTGCGCTTAGTAAGAGTTTGTTAACAGCGATTTGAAGCACTTGATAGATTCCGCTTCTACGATGTTATCACTCAGCTTATTCCAATCCAATGATGTTCTCACAAAGAATGAGTGTCTAAAGTTCACTGTATTTGCGAATATAGGGACAAAGCACTGTTTATTATTATTGAGACTATTTTCGACAATGTTTGTTTGGATATAGTCTTCGTATTTCTTTTCCCTAACTGTTCTTTTTGGCCTTAATGGTTTGAGATAGTGCTCAATGTTGATAGCCGACACGTGCCCTTTCACCACCTTGTACAGTAGTACATCTATGTTAGGGAAAGGTGCCTTTGTTTGAGATCGAGTCCTATATTGGCCATATTTTCAATAATAAATCGATGCTAAAATATGAATATCAAAATAAGTTTTAGCAAATGTCTTGTACAAGTGGCTTCTTAATGCACAACAAAATTATTAATGCTCTTAAGGGGACTTTCCTTAATATTTTAGCTAAAAAAATAAATATTTTAGGTCGAGACTCGAACCTGCGCCTAATAAAATGTTCGCCGATCATATACTTATTTATGGTCCTACGACTTATCCACTGCGCTATATTTCCGATAACTAATGCGCTTATTCTTTATACCTATAACTGAACATTTTCTTTTATAAATGGCACGTGGATATCCGAAATGCTGATCTCCCTTAAAAATGAACTCAGCGAACCCGTGACCCGTCAGACCTAATTGTTTGACTATAGGTTTGTTATTTTACAATACAATCCATCTGAAGCGACCACGAAATGTATATAAAACAGATTCCTTAAAAACGCCATTGGTTGCTTACTGCAACACTGTGTGTATATGGGTGTGACATGGCCTGGCAATGTTTACCCATCTGAATAGCAAAATGGTACAGTGTATTGGGCTATGCCATGAGCAGCCCCTGTATGTCTTTATTTCATCATTGAAGTATATTGAAATATCGGGACGACATTTCTCCAAGTGAGAGAGGATGTCGCAGTGTAAAGTATCCTTCATAGATCTTTTCACAAAGATATATCATGTCATATGTAGATCCTATATTCCAGAAATGTGCCTATTATAGGCATAATATACAGATAGATCCTATTATATATACCAGAAATATGCCTCTTTGAGGTGGACATCTTAGAAAATAAGTTTACTGTGCAAACAGCTTGAGCCCGATGTTCACGGAGTAATCAGGGGGGGGGGGGGGGGGGGGGGGCAACTATAATTGTGTTACAGCTGAACATCAATATCTCGAACGTCAAGGGAACATGCAAATAACTTCGAGATAAAAGAGGTTCAAGTCATCTGATTTCTAATCTGAACAATTTCTCAAATTAGCAGCTTAATGCAGGTCAAAATTAATGCTGAAAGCTCCTGTAGGAGCATTACTTTCGACCTGCATTAAGATGTCACAATGTGTTACTAGATATGCGTAGTAATACATTTTAGTACAATTATGGATTGTAAATTTTGAAAGGACCGAACTTCTACCTCGAGTTATCCCGAAGTTCGAGTTATCCGAGTTCGAGATATCGCAGTTCAACTGTATTTAACAAAAATACATCAAAGAGACATGCAAATTTGAATGGCAGCAGCTGGCGTCTTTATTCACAAGAAAAAGGACTTTGCTTGCTAAGACTAACATAGTTATATTTGTAAGTAATTGTCGCCTGCAAGACTAATAGAATCAAGCATGGGTTTTGTTAAAGACGGGGGTTTCTATACCCGAGGTTGGTCTGTTCCAGTCGGAAACGGTTTTAACAAAACCCATGCTTGATTATGTTTCTCGCTGAAATACGCCTAAAACGAAGTAAATTAACGAATTTTGTGAAGTACTACTTTACATTGCGTAATACGACTTCCATATCTAATAGCAACAAACTGCAGCATAACTTTAGGCGTGACACCAAAATGACGTCATTTGTTATGACAACCACAAACGTTACGTTTTGGCGTAAAACTATAAATGACTGAGTGACTACAAAACAACGTCTTCGATTAATTAAATAGGCTTTTAAAGTGTTTATATGATAAATAGAATTTCATATTCGTGCTTATATTAATTTCAATTTATAAGGCTGTTGCCTAGAGAAATGTTGGTATATAGATTCTGTAATAGTTCCTTCCCTTGTATTGATTTTACCCAATCGCGCGTATGAATACACTAGTCACGGGGTGTTCCAGATAAGGATTTCTAGTACGGCTATTTTTAGTAACTCAGCTTATCTAGCACGGCTGAGAAGCGAGAAATTGTCGTCTGTTACAAATTCTTAGAGTATATTATTCCCCCATTATTTCATACACCATTATCGGGGTGTCTAACAGTTTGGATTCTGGTGAGTTACACGGTGTCTCTTTTGGATCCAAAATGGTTATCACGATTTCGCCTGTAGCATACAAATACTTAATTGAGTTGGACAGGCTGTTGATGTGTCTGGATGTCGGCGGTTTTTGCAATACTAATACCACTGTGCTGTGAAATCAAAATGTCTGCACAAATCTGGAACTAGTGCAATATTGACTACTTCCAAGGCAATCAAGCTTTTGAGAAAATATTGACCCACTGTCAAACATTTTGGATCCTGGTGAGACGCCGAGTAACTCGGCGTCTTAGTTGGCTAATGGCGGGATAAGGGATTACGGTCTTTCTTGGAAATATTTACAGATTTGGAAATTCATTTCATCGAGAAATACGTCGATCAAGACATACAACTGGGAAAACAATCTGGACGGCTTGTCGTAATTTCTAACAACTGTTGACATGCGTTTGTTTGAATTATATGTTTTATCAGACACGTCACTGAGTTCAATTAATTCAGTCATTGTTGTTATTATTATCGCATTCGCTGCCAATAACGTATCTATGATGACTTTTGGAAACAGCTTGCATACAGATGTGACGTCTCGTTAGGATCTGTCACTGTTTGATACTGGCATTAGGAGTTTTGAAAAAAGAAAGGAAGAACATTCAAACAGGAAATTGGAAATTGGAAGCAGATGCCAAAACTTGTATAGACGGCAAAAATTGGCAGTAAAAACGTACGCGGATGTTGACTTGCATTGATAAAGTCTGGTATTTCAAACATTTATCTTGTGAATATACAAGTAAGAACAAATGACATTATGAATATTAATTAAATTATGTTTTATAATGATATATGAATACAAGAATGTTTTGCCATGACAGAAACTATAGAATCAGATATATACACTTCCTTAAATAAGCTGAGCAGACCATTATCTGGATATGCCCCATATAGGTTTACACTGTTTGCAAAGACTTCAAAACATGTCACTATCTCGTAAATGTTAATTGCAAAACTCATGTTCGGTAAAGTCCCTCGCTAATACAACCACTCAAAGGAATTATAAGACTGAATTTTAAAAACAGATGGCAGCTCAATGCAAGACAAAAGTTATGAAGAAAGCTCCAATTGGATCGTTCTGCATTACTTTGCCCTGCATTAAGCAGCCACCTGCCTTTGCAGACACCAATATTAATACAGTATTTGGTTGCATTAGCGAGCCTCTGCTAAACTTGTTAACCCTTTCCCTGTTCTATGTTTATTTAAAAGTTCAATACCTACTGAATATTCATGAACAAAACAGTTATAATGAAATATGGAAGGTGGAACATCGTAGCCATTTCGGAAAGTAAACGAAAAGGTATATTAAATACCATTAGCAAACAGAGCAGAACATGATCAGACGGCTCCTATACGAGTAGACCTAGATTAGACGGTTCCTATACGAGTAGACCTAGATTAGACAGCTCCTATACGAGTAGACCTAGATTAGACAGCTCCTATACGAGTAGACCTAGATTAGACGGTTCCTATACGAGTAGACCTAGATTAGACGGTTCCTATACGAGTAGACCTAGATTAGACAGCTCCTATACGAGTAGACCTAGATTAGATAGCTCCTATACGAGTAGACCTAGATCAGACGGTTCCTATATGAGTAGACCTAGATTAGATGGTTCCTATACGAGTAGACCTAGATTAGACAGCTCATATACGAGTAGACCTAGATTAGATAGCTCCTATACGAGTAGACCTAGATTAGACAGCTGCTATACGAGTATACTAGATCAGACGGTTCCTATACGAGTAGACCTAGATTAGACAGCTCCTATACCAGTAGACCTAGATTAGATAGCTCCTATACGAGTAGACCTAGATTAGACGGTTCCTATACGAGTAGACATAGATTAGACGGTTCCTATACGAGTAGACCTAGATTAGACAATTCCTATACGAGTAGACCTAGATTAGATAGCTCCTATACGAGTAGACCTAGATTAGATGGCTCCTATACGAGTAGACCTAGATTAGACAGTTCCTATACGAGTAGACCTAGATTAGACGGTTCCTATACGAGTAGACCTAGATTAGACAGCTCCTATACGAGTAGACCTAGATTAGATGGCTCCTATACGAGTAGACCTAGATTAGACAGCTCCTATACGAGTAGACCTAGATTAGACGGTTCCTATACGAGTAGACCTAGATTAGATGGCTCCTATACGAGTAGACCTAGATTAGACAGCTCCTATACGAGCCGTCTGATCTGGTTCTATTTTGTTTGCAAATGCGTGAAAACACGTTTGTATGAGGGAAAAGGTTAATTTCAAAGTATGCCTATTATGTTTTTAATTCGCATCTTTTCACAAATTGCTTTCACATTTTATTGTCAATATTATGTATGTTCATTGAAGCTTTATTCAAAGGTGATTTCACTTATCAGTAAGTACTCCTATATAGAGTGTGGGTTTGTCAATGCCGACATACAAAACATCAACATTGATTCAGCTGTGATGAATGCACACTTTTTATTCTGTCTGTTTGATTTTCATTAGGCAGTGATTAGCTTTGAGACTATTCATTATTACAATTTCAAAACATCACACACTGAAAACCAAACCTCACAGTTCCATACAGAGATATTATAAACGGTTGAAATCAATCCCTTTTATCCTTATCCGGCTAACCGCGACCAGACTCACAGTTGCAAACAGTTTGGATCCAGATGAGACCCCGAGTTAATCGGCTTCTCATCAGCATCCAAGCCGTTTGACACTCGGTCAACAGTTTCTCAAAAGCTTGATCGAATCGGAATCAGTACAAATTGCACCAGATCGACAAATGAGCAGACACTGTGTATTGACAGGTCTATAAGGGTTATGCATGTTGATTATAGTCAGCCATTGCTTGACAACATGTGGACAGACGGTATGTTCTTTTGTTTAAAATCACGTTCTTTTGTGTAAAAGTGCAGGTAATGCAAATCATTATTTGCTCTGTATTTATGTAAGCCTACATGAAATTGATTTTTGGGTAGGCTTAGCCCTTTCCCTGTTCTATGTTTATTTCAAATTTCAATACCTACTGAATATTCGTTAACAAAACAGTTATAAAGAAATATGCAAGGTGGAACATTGTAGACATTTTAGAAAGCAAAGAAACAGATATATCAAAATTCTATTAGCAAACAGAGTAGACCCTGATCAGACGGCTCCTCTAGGAGCCGTCTGATCTGGGTCTACTCTGTTTGCAAATGCGTGAAAACACGTTTATATGAGGGAAAGGGTTAACCGATGTTCTCCTTTAATTCTTTGTTAAGTCTTCCGATGATGTATTTCTATTGAATCATATTTGCATCTAAAATCTTTTTGTAAGACATTGTATGCCGACGTGACCGTTGGAAAACAATTTGTGATGCAAACAAACAATTCAGATCATGGGCAGGGAATTCCTACACTATATGTCTATGCCCGGTTTAAGATACCCTAGGCGAAATTGGTTCATTCAATGACATACTTCATACTTTTCGGAAATGCATAATGATCATAGAGGCACTTATACCCTTCACTCCATAGAAACACCTTTTATCGCATTTGCAGACAGAGTAAACCCATACCAGACTGCTCTTATAGGAGCCGTCTGATGATGGTCTGCTATGGTTGGTTATGGAATAATATTAATCTGATTTTACAGATTATGCCATCGCCAAAGTTCACCTTGTGTTCACATATGAGTAGAAATTGATTAGTAGTGGTAACAGTGGTCGGCTTCAGTAACCTCTCTCGTTTACTTAGACATTCTTATTTTAAAACCTACACTGACTCTCTGTATGTATGTCTGTCTCTCTGTCTGTCTGTCTGTCTGTCTGTCTGTCTGTCTGTCTGTCTGTCTGTCTGTCTCTCTTCTTCTTCTTCTTCTCTCTCTCTCTCTCTCTCTCTCTCTCTCTCTCTCTCTCTCTCTCTCTCTCTCTCTCTCTCTCTCTCTCTCTCTCTCTCTCTCTCTCTCTCTCTCTCTCTCTCTCTCTCTCTCTCTCTCTCTCTCTCTCTCTCTCTCTCTCTCTCTCTCTCTCTCTCTCTCTCTCTCTCTCTCTCTCTCTCTCTCTCTCTCTCTCTCTCTCTCTCTCTCTCTCTGTGTGCCTCTGTCCCATTCTCTGTCATTGTACACGCATTATCAGGCAAATAGGGACAAAACAATTCCAAATTTACTACATTATACGTTTTTATGTATAACATTCTATGATATCGTTAGGTCATTGTAAATAATTTACGAATAATATTTCCTGTTCAAACAGTTAACTATGAATGTTTCGGAGGTCATGCTATGTCTGTTAGAAATAAAATAATCTTCGTTCAAGCATTGTTTATTTGCTTATAAACAATTGTTTGTCGTTCTTCTATCCTATCATTAACCATAAGGTCCGACGGAACTGCTCCTCACAACTCAATGCTTCAGAATTGTAAGAGTTAGAAGATGCTCGGATTTGAATTCCTACGAGCTGTAGTTGTTTTTTATATCATATACAGTAAAACGTCTCTATGGCGACCATTTTATGAATAGACATATTTGTGTCTTTAAACATTACAATGCTGAATTTTCAAATGGATTACAATAGACCCTCGTTATCTCAAACTCGGATACCTCGAACTTGGATAATTCGAACTTCGGGATAACACGAAATAATAGTTCGGCCCTTCTGAAATTTACAAAACAGTATTACTATAAAATGTATCACTACGCATATCTAGAAACACATAAGGACAGTTTAATGCAAGTCTAAAGTAATGCTGAAAGCTCCTGTATGAGCTTTCAGGATTACTTTAGATCTGCATTAAGCTCTGGACTTGAGAAATTGTCCAGATTAGAAATCGGATAACTCGAACTTTGTTATCTCGAAGTAATTTGTATGGTCCCTTGAATTTCGAGATATATAAGTTCTACTGTATTTCAAAAATTCAAACAGGTCAAGCTTACGGCGAATATATTCAATCAGTATAAATATTGGTCTTGGAGACAGATGCCAGTTTATTGCAGAGTGAAAGTCATGCAGAAAGCTCCTCTAATATCTTTTCTGCATGTCTTTCACCCTGCATTAAGCTGCCACCTACCTAAAAGTATCTAAACTTTTTCTTTAACAGAATGCCGGTTTAGATGGGGTTTACTGTATACGTTTCAAGAAAGTCGCTGACATTGCCAAATGCTATAATGATCTGACAAATCCCCATGTGTTGTTGGGCAGATACCAGACTTAATGCTATTCAATTTCGCTAAAAGATGCAATCACGTCGGTAAATACGGTCTGTCTAGCTCACATAAAAGATATGCATGAGTATTCGTCCGTGATTTATGGCTCCAAGACAGAAGTCAGGCGCAGTTTGTTCAACCATATCTAGAAGTTAATGGCCATATACAGCGCAATATGATATAGGTCCATTTATCAAATTGTTTGTTTAAATTCGGGTTTTACACCGCCTTAACAGTATTTCAGTCATATCACAACGTCCAGCTAATTACAGATGGAGGAAGGTCCCATAGGTTTTCACTGCATGCGTCAAATAACATTGTATCGTGCATGCGTCAAATAACATTGTATCGTGCATGCGTCAAATAACATTGTATCGTGCATGCGTCAAATAACATTGTATCGTGCATGCGTCAAATAACATTGTATCGTGCATGCGTCAAATAACATTGTATCGTGCATGCGTCAAATAACATTGTATCGTGCTTGCGTCAAATAACATTGTATCGTGCATGCGTCAAATAACATTGTATCGTGCATGCGTCAAATAACATTGTATCGTGCATGCGTCAAATAACATTGTATCGTGCATGCGTCAAATAACATTGTATCGTGCATGCGTCAAATAACATTGTATCGTGCATGCGTCAAATAACATTGTATCGTGCATGCGTCAAATAACATTGTATCGTGCATGCGTCAAATAACATTGTATCGTGCATGCGTCAAATAACATTGTATCGTGCATGCGTCAAATAACATTGTATCGTGCATGCGTCAAATAACATTGTATCGTGCATGCGTCAAATAACATTGTATCATGCACAGAACACTAGGTAGAACCACGCCCAACCGCAAGCTAGATTGACGATCAAATAGTAACAATCTGGAAGGCTTGAAAAACAGATAACTAAATAACATAGGTGTCCCATTATTAAACTATTGATATTACATTTTACATCTGAGGGTTAGGCGATGAAACTCATTTACTGTTTGGTTAAATTCTTGTTGGGAGAAAATACATTAATAGTTGATTTTGTTTTGCTTTTTGTCTAAATAAAAACGTTACCTTTGAAAATAAATATCTTTTAAATTGCAGAATAATTTAAAGGCAGGTAAGGAACATTGATTTATCACAGTTCAGAGATAGCTAACCGTTTCACGACCATTGGTTTATAACAATTCAGAGATTTATAACAAGTTCAGAGATAGCTAATCGTGTCACGACCATTGGTTTATAACAGTTCAGAGATAGCTAACTGTGTCACGACCATTGGTTTATAACAGTTCAGAGATAGCTAACCGTGCAATGACCATTGGTGTATCACAGTTCAGAGATAGCTAACGGTTTCACGACCATTGGTTTATAACAGTTCACTGATAGCTAACCGTGTTACGACCATTGGTTTATCACAGTTCAGAGATAGCTAACCGTGCCACGACCATTGGTTTATAACAGTTCAGAGATAGCTAACCGTTTCACGACCAATGGTTTATAACAGTTCAGAGATAGCTAACCGTGTCACGACCATTGTTTTATAACAGTTCAGAGATAGCTAACCGTTTCACGACCATTGGTTTATAACAGTTCACAGATATCTAACCGTGCCACGACCATCGGTTTATAACAGTTCAGAGATAGCTAATCGTGTCACGACCATTGGTTTATAACAGTTCAGAGATAGCTAACTGTGTCACGACCATTGGTTTATCACAGTTCAGAGATAGCTAACCGTGTCACGACCAATTCATTGGTGAATAATCTTCACCCCTTTAAATGCGAGAAACAAATATACTGGTATTTGTAATCAGTGTAGATCTAGATCAGAGGAATCCTAGTAGAACCGTCTGATAAGCGTCTGCAATGGCTATTATTCAAAACCCTCTCGTAAATTATGCCCTCAAATACTGAATGGGCCTTATCGTTAAATAACGATGGGTTATTCCGCTTTGAAAAGTTAGCATTGGATTGGCTACTGCGTCTTGGGAATATGTTGTCAGCAGCAGTTTACATTATGTCTTACATTTGTCAGTCACCCTTTACTTTATGAATATTCATGTAAGAAATAATGAAATATCGCATATTAATTACTAGGAGCTTTCTGCATTACTTTGTCCTGCATTATGCTACCACGTGCATCTAGCACCCATAATTATACCTCTTTTAGATGGTCGCATTAGTGGGCTTTACTGTACAATTAATATTAAAGGTAATTCACACTTCAATTGCTATTGCTTACTGGTGAAAATAGAGCTAAGTCATCATGTTTTAAAAAATAGAAATGTTACTGTCTAATCGACCGCGGCACATGCAGTGACTAGCAATGTCATGGTTGGCCTTGACAGACAAGTCTTGTTTGCATCATTAACTGGCGGAACGGTTTACTGCGGACGAACGTTTAGTGCGTTTTAACCCTGACAATGCTGAATTTTCAAATGTATTGTTCCAAATTGGAAAAGTTCAATCTTATGGTGAATATTTAGGGATTTTACTAAAGAAAATGAGTAACAATACACACAGTGCAGACCCTGATGAGAGGTCTCCTTAAAGAACCCTCTCATTTGGGTCTACACTGTTTGCAAATGATATTAGTAACTCGTGACCCGCACTGTAAGGGTTAAAGTATTTTGGTACAAGACAAAACCTAATCACTACCGAGTCAGTGTATATCTGAAAATGTTGATGAACATCTATATGTTGTTAGTACTTTCTTACGCTATTTCATTTACGCCTAATCAGGATCCAAACTGTTTGCTGTTGTAACATGTGTGTTTCCTGAAAGAAAATAAAAATTACAATAAAAAAAGAAATATGTTGCAGACTACAAATTGTCGCAGACGACATTACATGGCAGCGACAGAGTTAATAGAATAGTAAAAATCACATTAACATTAAAACATTAAAAATGTTCAGATTCGAGCATTTCAGATTTTAGCATCAGTAAATTATTAGTTTCCTGATAATTTATCATATCTCTTATTATAGCAATCTTGTTCACCATCATGTTCTGTAGATTCCTCGATTACTGTCATATAATTGATCTTGTCTGATGCAACATCAAATTGACTGCAATTCAATTGCATACAAGGTCACAGTTGCGCTTGTTCAACAGCCTCGAGATAATCAGATTTAAACCTTGATTACGCTGAGGAAGTTTAGTCAATGTATATTTGTATCGTGTATTGTATCTGATACACTATATAATGTTGTACACAAATGCAACCTGAATGTCAAACAGATCTGATCCAAATGAGACGCACGGTTACTGATCGTCCCATTTGGATCAAATCTGTTCAAAAATGAAATAAACTTATTTGACAATAGTATCTTTAAAGCAAAATGTGCCAGACCTGATCGATATATAATTGAAACGGACGAGCGAGGGCTGCAAGATACTTGGGTCGTTTTATTGCTTTGTGATGTATCTTGGGAGACATAACTTATGGCGTTTTAACCTGACTTTTTTCTAATAAATGTCTAAATGTCCATCATTTGCATGGTATTTGCTCAGACAAGTGCAGTAGATCCTTACTAAAGTGGTTACTTAATGAATAGATAGTGGCGTCTTTTTAAAGCAGGTGGTTGCTTAATGCAGGACGAAAGTAATATAAAACAACTCCGGTATGACCGTTCTGCATAACCTTCCTGCATTAAGCTACCACATAGCTTTAATAACCCTTTTCCTCATATTGACGGCTTTCCGTGAATACTTTAAAACCGTTGTGATAAATAGAGCATTTGCTCCATAGGAGCAAATGCATTGTGATTTACAGTTTACTATCTTTTACATACAATAAAACCCCTCTAAACTGGACGCTCAATCTAGTATAAATATCGGTCTTTGAGACAGGTGGTAGGTTAATGCAGGGTGAAAGTCATACAGAAAGCTCCTCTATGAACAAGCTGCATGACTTCTGCCCAGCATTAAACAGCCACCTGTCTAAAAGTGTGATAATTCTTCTCCACTAAAATTCCGGTTATACAGATAGGAGCCTGGTGAGAACGTATTGACCGGTTGTTATACAGATTTCATCCTGTTGACCGGGTGTTATACAGACTGGATCCTGTTGAGCGGGTGTTATACAGACTGGATCCTGTTAACCGAGTGTTATACAGATTGGATCTTGTTGACCGGGTGTTATACAGATTGGATCCTGTTGATCGGGTGTTATACAGATTGGATCCTGTTGACCGGGTGTTATACAGATTGGATCCTGTTGACCTGGTGTTATACAGATTGGATCTTGTTGACCGAGTGTTATACAGATTGGTTCCTGTTGACCGGGTGTTATACAGACTGGTTTCTGTTGACTGGGTGTTATACAGACTGGACCCTGTTGACCGGGTGTTATACAGATTTGATCCTGTTGACCGGATGTTATACAGATTTGATCCTGTTGACCGGGTGTTATACAGATTGGATCCTGTTGACCGGGTATTATACCGACTGGATCATGTTGACCGGGTGTTATACAGATTGTATCCTGTTGACCGGTTGTTATACAGATTTGATCCTGTTGACCGGGTGTTATACAGATTGTATCCTGTTGACCGGTTGTTATACAGATTGGATCCTGTTGACCGGGTGTTATACAGATTTGATCCTGTTGACCGGGTGTTTTACAGATTTGATCCTGTTGACCGGTTGTTATACGGATTTGATCCTGTTGACCGGATGTTATACAGATTTGATCCTGTTGACCGGGTGTTATACAGATTGGATCATGTTGACCGGGTGTTATACGGATTGGATCCTGTTGACCGGGTGTTATACGGATTGGATCCTGTTGACCGGTTGTTATACAGATTTGATCCTGTTGACCGGGTGTTATACAGATTGTATCCTGTTGACCGGGTGTTATACGGATTGGATCCTGTTGACCGGGTGTTATACGGATTGGATCTAGTTGACCGGGTGTTATACAGATTGTATCCTGTTTACCGGGTGTTATACAGATTTATCCTGTTGACCGGGTGTTATACAGATTTATCCTGTTGACCGGGTGTTAAACAGATTGGATCCTGTTGACCGGGTGTTATACATTGGATCCTGGTGAGACGCCGAGTTACTCGTCGACTTACCTGGACCAGAGCTGTATAATAGTAAGGGCGCGATAAGAAATACAAGGGTTGGGTCATATGTGCTTGTGTACGCGTTTGATATGTATATACGACAAAAGTCAATCAGTTCATTTTGTCATAAATTCTATATGCTACTGTTCTCATGCTAAATATCACGTTTACATATTCAGTTGCTTGTTAAAATATTCACCGTCTAAGCATTCTCTTTTTGTGAAGAACACATTATATCTACAGTAAACATGTCTAAAGCGACTAATTAATTAATTAACTTGGGAAGATCAAAGACAGGTGGCTGCTTAATGCAGGGCAAGCGTAATGCAGATAGGTCCTACATAACATTGGGTCTGCATTAAGCCACCACCCTCTGCATAATCTTGGATCTGAATTAAGCTACCATCCCCTGCATAACCTTGGATTTGCATTAAGCTACCACCTGTCTTGACCCTTTACTTCATGAGTATTCGTGTAAAACTAATGACTTAATAAATAGTATTCTTATGAACTGTTGTAATAGCACATGGACACGTGACCTTTTGGCTATGACAGAAGTTTTAAAATCATATCTATATTATACCATGAGCAAACAAAATAGACCCAGATCAGACGGCTCGTACACGAGCCATCTGATCTGGGTCCATTCTGTTTGTGAAGTCATAGAAAGTCGTGTTTATGGAGTAAAGGGTTAACTATCAAGATATAGACTGCGTTTGAGTGGTCGCTTTAGAGAGTGATTACTGTAGATCTTTTGTATATCTATTGTATATCTATTGTATGTATATGTATATATATATATATATATATATATATATATATATATATATATATTGTATATCTATTGTAAATCGAGTAATGAAAGCAATATATTTTATCTTGATAGGACGGGCATGCAGATTGTATGGCAAACTGTCTAAGAGGGAAAATGTACAGCAGAACCTCTCAATAGCGACCACTTGGTAAGTAAGCTCGATACAGACCACTTAGTAAGTAAGCTCGATACAGTCACACCGTCCGTCATACTAAAGAACAAAGTAAGCTCGATACAGACAAACCATCCGTCTCACTAAAGAACAAAGTAAGCTCGATACAGACAAACTGTCCATCTTATACTAAAGACCAAAAGTACCGTAAGTCCGAATTCATGACAAGCTGTTTGTAAATGCGAGTCAGACCGCTCTTGGCATGATAAGGTATGGAACGCCCTAGCTGTCGTACGATGACCATTTTCTGTTTATTGGGTACACTCTTTATTATGTTGTGTGCATTTTTTATTATGTTATGTACTTTTTTTATTATGTGATATACATAATAGAGAAACCGCATCACATAATAAAGGATGTACTTAACATAATAAAAAAAGTACATAACATAATAAAGAATGTACACAACATAATAAAGAGTATACCCAATAAACAGAAAATGGTCATCGTACGACAGCTAGGGAGTTCCATAATAAGGGGTTTCGATATATTGTGTGAGTACCTATTGTAGTAGAAAGAAAATATGCACAGTAAAACTCTCTAAATTGGACGTTACATTTAGTATAGATATCGGTCTTGGCGACAGGTGGCACTTTTATGCAGAGTAAAAGCGTGCAGAAAGCTCCCCTTGGAGATTTCTGTACGACTTTCACTCAGCATTTAGCAGCCACCTTCCTAAAAGTATCAACAGTCTTCTCTGCTAGAATTCCGGTTTAGGTGGGTATTGTTGTATCATATATCAATGCGTCACTGCCAAACTGTCATAGTTTGGCTTACTTTACCCAGCCATTATAACATCTATGATCTTATTTAATATGTATCTACGAATGTCACGGACAACTGTGAAATCCTCTTCATCAAACAAGACATCAAAGCTTACCAATTACCTTGTTATTCTCCACCTGACTCGCACGTGCAAACAGTATAGATCCAGATGAGACGCCGATGATGCAAGCTGTTTGACAACTCGCTCAATGACTTCTCAAAAGTTTGCTCGAGTTGTAAGCACATGTAGTCACATGCACCGGATCTAAATTTGAGCAGACATTATTGTTTCACAGCGAGGTGAGGGTTAAGTGAGTAATTGGTCTATTTAGACAAAGTTGCCAGGCCAACGGTTCACTTCGCGTACAGGCTAATTTTAGTATTTTACTAAATTTCATGTAAATGTTTTGGGAATCCCTCAAAAAAGACATTATCATGCATATTTAAGACAGAATGATGGCTGTTCACTGAATGATCAAAGTAATGCGAAAGATCGTACAGGACATTTATATACAGTAGAAACTGTCGTAAGCAGTCATTGATTTATTTGACATATGAGTCTTAAACCGCAGGTGGTTGTTTAGTGCAATGTAACATAATGCAGACAGCTCCTATATTAGCTTTTTGTGTTACTTTGACCTGCGTTAAGCTACCACCTGCCTGACAAACCCATAAATAGATATTGTTTTGATAGCCGCTCAAAACATGTTTCATTGTATATGAATTACTTTAGTTCAGCCAATTGATTAAAAGACAGATGTCCTGCCTTTTCATTAACATTTTACTCTATTTATACGCATTTAAGTCTTTGAAAACAGGATATGCTCTGTTTGTTTATGACATTATATGGATCATCATCATCATCATCATCATCATCATCATCATCATCATCATCATCATCATCATCATTGTTATTATTATTGTTACTATTATTACTATTATCACTACTACTACTACTACTACTACTACTACTACTACTACTACTACTACTACTACTACTACTATTACTACCTACTACTACTACTACTATAACTACTACTACTACTACTACTTCTACTACTACTACTTTACTACTACTATTACTACTACTACTACTAATACTACAACTACTACTACTACTACTACTATTTTACTATTACTGCTACTACTACTACAACTACTTCTACTTCCACGTGCAAAATGAACATGTTACTAGACTCTCCACTATGACCACTCCAAAACGTCTAATTCGGGATTTTTAAACAGGTGATAGCTTTATGAAGGCAGAAGTTATACAAAAAGCTCCTACAGGTGCGTTTGCATTACGCTTGCCCTGCATTAACACTTTCCGACATATAAACGCAATGCAAACAGAATAGACCCAGATCAGATGGCTCCTGTAGGGGCCGTCTGGTCAGGGTCTGTTCTGTTTGCTTATGGAATAATACAGATCTGTCTGCCACCGTTAATGCTTTAAAATAGTTCGGCTCATTACTATCCACGGAGATAATTAATAGTTCTTCCAGGGAAAGGGTTCAGCAACCACCTGTTTTTACATACTCATTATGTTAACGCATGTTTTGGTCGCATTGACGAGAATTCACTGTATTGAAGCAAATGGGATCAATTGCTGTAAACATGACATTTAGGAAGCACTTGTTGTGTATCCATACGTCCACCCGTCTGTCGGTCTTTCAAATTTGCAGATGACACGAAACTCTTGCTTTATCGAACACATGAAACGATTTATACAGTAAAACCCCGCTAATGTGACCACCTAAAAGAGGTATAATTATGGGTGCAAGATGCAGGTGGTAGTTTAATGCAGGACAAAAGTAATGCAGAAAGCTCCCAGAGGAGCTTTCTGCATTACTTTTTTCCTGCATTAAGCAACCACCTGCGTATAACGATACCTACATGTATGTTTATTCATTAAGTGGTCGCATTAGAGGGGTTCTACTGTATATCAATGTTGATAACGTGACCTTTTACATGCATATATAGCTTGTAAGTGCATTTATCAGTGTATGCGCTCAGAATGATGTTACATAATATACAATTGTGGTGTACTTGTCATGTTCCGTCTTGTTGTTTTTTGTAATAAACAAAATGTTATGCTGCCTCATAGATGTGTATATAATTGTTTAACTCTTTCAACAATATGCACCAATTTGTGACGAAATTCTTATACAGTGTAGACCAAGATAATAATCCAATCTTTATAAAAAGGAAATGAAGAAAAAAGACGTACTTTGGTAATTGAAAATGTAGCAGACGACCAAGTTTACCAACGAAAGTTACTCAGTGTTGAAAGGGTCAGCCCTTATCCCTCAATCCGCGACCTGACTCGCATTTGCAAACAACTTGGACCCAGATGTAACACCAAGTAACACGACGTCTGATCTGGATCCAAACTGTTTACAAATAGTTTCAGATGATTCGGCTATTGCAGCAAGCCGCGTGAGTTAATGTCTGAAAGAGTTAACTTTAAGGTAACCTTCTACAAAGTTGAAGAAACGACATTCAACATGCGGTATAGTGTTTTATAGACATCTATACTGGATTTATAGACATTTTCCATGAAGAAGAATGTGCAAAACGTGTTGCCAAATATATTTATACGGTAAACATGTTAATGTTACCACTGAAAAGAGGGGAAGTTCGTGGCCTTTGACCCTTTCACCGCCAATGTCGCAAAAATGCACCACGACAAATAGTGCAGTCCCAGATCAGACGCTGCCTTTTCAAGGCGGCGTCTGACCAGGGACTTAACTTTTTGTCTCAAACTCTATTTCTATATAATTATGTGCTTTATTCCTTTCAAATTTGCATTTATTTATCTCATTTTTCTTATTTTACCAAATGATTTAACAAAAATGGTTTGCAGACGACAATTAGAAGAACTTTGGCGCCGAAATAGTTAAGGCAGGTGGTAGCTTATTGCAGGACGGAAGTAATGCAGAAAGCTCCTACAGGGGCTCTCTGCATTACTTTTGTCATGCATTTAGTGACCACATGCTTTAAATACATATGTGTTTATACATGGTTGGTTTAGATTTTAAATGTGTATGGAATCCATTTAATATGCAATGATTACGATATTAACTTATGTCAATTTCTGTCTATCACACGTATCATCACAGCCAAAATGCCAGTCAAAATCTACTTTATTTACATTGTATCGGTAGCGCCCTATTTACTTGGTTTAATTCTCATTACGCAGTGATAAACTTCAGGGTTTCTATTCATAACGGTTTCAGACGTGCGAACTTTGCTCCCTAGACCGGCAGTGCAAATATAGATATTCATTACTTTTGATATATGGACATGAGTGCTTGCCAAATCAAACAGAACCACGGTGCATTAGTTATATCTACAGGGGATTTTCGCTAATGCGCCCACGTAATTTATTAACACAGGAGTCTGTAAAAGCAGATGGATGCTTAATGCAGGGACAAAGTAATGCAGAAAGGTTCTATGGGAGCTTTCTGCATAGCTTTTGTCCTGCATGAAGCTACCGCCTTTTTTTCTAAAAAAAGGCCGGACTTCTTTTGAGAGGTCGTATTAACGATACTTCACTGTATCTCTATAAGCATGGCACCAACCGAGCAGTTGGTCTGGACATTCGACTACAGTAGAGCATGTCTTAAGCATCTTTACTGGATCTCTATATGCATGGCACCAACCGGGCAGTTGGTCTGGACATTCGGCTACAGTAGAGCCTGTCTTAAGCATCTTTACTGGATCTCTATATGCATGGCACCAACCGGGCAGTTGGTCTGGACATTCGACTACAGTAGAGCATGTCTTAAGCATCTTTACTGGATCTCTATATGCATGGCACCAACCGG
The DNA here is from genome assembly GCA_963576725.1 of Azorinus chamasolen. Classification (NCBI taxonomy): domain Eukaryota; kingdom Metazoa; phylum Mollusca; class Bivalvia; order Cardiida; family Solecurtidae; genus Azorinus; species Azorinus chamasolen. The sequence goes on along the minus strand of OY755237.1, from coordinate 93,768,521 downwards.
GCAGTTGGTCTGGACATTCGGCTACAGTAGAGCCTGTCTTAAGCATCTTTACTGGATCTCTATATGCATGGCACCAACCGGGCAGTTGGTCTGGACATTCGACTACAGTAGAGCATGTCTTAAGCATCTTTACTGGATCTCTATATGCATGGCACCAACCAGGCAGTTGGTCTGGACATTCGGCTACAGTAGAACCTGTCTTAAGCAGCCAACAAAGGAGGTCTAATTATGGACATGTAAGGCAGATGGTAGCTTAATGCATGTCAAAAATAATACAGAAAGCTGCATTAATGTTGCCATGCATTAAGTAACCACCTCCTTTTTAAAGCCCCCTGTGTTCCATTAATGACTGGCTGCTTTTAAAAGACAGGTTCTATTGTATTGGAATATGTTCGGAATGAATTACATGGAACTGTTAGAACAATTGTGTTTCTACGTCTTGCTATACGAAATTCCACCTTTAGTTATCTGAACACAGTCAGCCTTATGTCTGCTCATTGTTTACTTACTTTGGATTTTTGTTGCTTTTTTAGAAGCTATTGAGTTAGTGTCAAACAGCAGAAGATCCACTATAGTGCTTGCAGATGCCAATATCCACTATAGTGCTTGCAGATGCCAAGATCCACTATAGTGCTTGCAGATGCCAATATCCACTATAGTGCTTGCAGATGCCAATATCTTCTATAGTGCTTACAGATGTCAAGATCCACTATAGTGCTTGCAGATTCCAGTATCCACTATAGTGGTTGTATATTCCAAGTCATGTCACGGATAGCGAGACAGGGGTTACTCTAATCAAATAGTGTTTTCTAGCACCAGTTTCACGAACGAGCTTCAGTTTTAACCTTACAATGCTGAATTTTCAAAAGGACTATTCCAAAATTCAAACAGGTCAAGCTTATGGTGAATATTTAGGGATTTGTTTTAATTGTAACATAACAACCAGTGCATGTCCTAATGAGAGGGTCCTTCTAGGAACCCTCTCATCTGGGTCAACACTGTTTGCAAAGGGCATCAACCATTTTACCCACATTAGTATTAGCTCAGTAAAGCGCCCAACTTGTCTTGTATCTGCAATATCGTACAAATTCCACATCCCTTAATATACATATTTTTCTGGATCCATATCTACCAATTCCTTATGATGGTTTACTATAACTGACAAGCTTTGAAGAAAAGGACAGTTTTAAAGCAACAAATGTACTTGAGCAAATACTCAGAGTTTCTGAGCAGGCTGAAATCATTTTTTCATTATTACTGATTGAAATTTAGTATTATTAAATGATATTACTTACAAATATTAATTTATCAATACATAGAATTGTATTTGATGTGAAAGCATAAACTGTATTCACTTAGTAGAAATCACACGATTTTGAAGTATAGTAGAAACTCGAAATTTTAGTAATGAGGAGTTGGTGTCTTTTTAGACAGGTGACAGCTTAACGTAAGGTAAAAGGCATGTACAAATCTCCTAGAGGAGCTCTCTGCATGAGTTTCACTCTGCATTAAGCTGCAACATGTCTTAAAGACCGATAAAAATACTTGTGTTAGTGTTCGTATAATCGAGTTTTTACTGTAACAGGCCCAGACGAGCCATTACTTTGAGCGTGTGCGTGTTACCGGGGCCTGAGTGAGGCTGTTCTGTTGCAGGGTTTGCACGTTCTGTATAACAAGTATTCGTATTACTCCACCTTTATCCTGTTGAGACACATAATGTCAACTCCCACCTGCTGCACTTTTTAATCCTGTCCCTCATATTTATAAATGCATGCCCAGTGTTCACGCCTTTGTAAACAGAGCAGAGCCAGACCAGGGTCTGTTCTGTTTGCTTATGAAATTACAAACATCTGACTACAGAGTCTCTACCAATATCAAACAAATTATGTTGCCCGGGATACGATGCGTAAATGAAAATAATTTCAAGGTCAGCTCATTTATTTCTTTACCAAACCATAATGCTGTGATCACATTTAGAATCGACTCTTCGAGACGACACAACTTATGGTTGGATGGAGAAATGACGAATCGTAGCGTTTGAATACACACCATTATCTATTGCTCTGGCACATCTTGTATCATAAACATTCAGCTGAATATATAAGCATGCAGATAATATATATTCATGATGTCAATATTTCTTCCAGGAAAGGGAAATGGTTAAACATAAGTTCGATTCGCTTACTTGTTGGTATTTATTGAATTTGTGGCAAACAATCTGAATCTATATTAGACGTCGCATGCAGTGAAATCACTCTAAACAGGAAGTACGAGACGTCGCATGCAGTAAAATATCTGTCTGTCTGTATGTCTGTCTGCAGTACAAATGTGTACAGTAAAGCCCTTCTAAACAGGAAGTTCAACTTAGCATAAATATCGGTCTTGGAGACAGGTGACAGCTTAATGCAGGATGAAAGTCGTGCAGAAAGCTTCTGTTTTAACTGTCTGCATGACGTTCACCCTGCATTAAGAAGTCACCTGCCTGAAACTGTCTAAATTCTTCTCTACTAGAATCCCAGTTTAGAGAGGTTTTACTGTACATACTCTCTTTGTAAATGACAATGTAGACGCGTTCAGCAGGATGAAGATCAATACGCTGAGTGGGGTTAGGTTGCTGTCTATATGCGTTGAATACTGTGTAGACCAAGATCATCAGATTTCCTGGATTAACCCTTTTGTCAATGTCTACTGTGTGTAATTCATTTGTAGTTAGAACATTTTGTCCCGTCAGGTTGTTTTGATTTTGCTATTAATCATTGCGACATGAATAGTCATGTAAGAAATGATAAGGTATGTATGACTATTAATTAACTACATTGTATTGATAATGGCATATGAAAGAGAATCGGGTATATTTAGATTCATAAGCAAACAGAGCAGACCCTGATCAGACGGCTCCTACAGGGGTTGTCTTATGTGGGTATACTCTGTTTGCAAAGGCGTATAAAGGCGTATTTATGTAGTAAAATGTGTTCCGGCCATTCCCCTTTGTACATTTAGTATTCAAAATGTTTTACCTAAAGAAGAGAAAAAACAAACACTAGCAAAAAGCGCTGCTGTACCTTCTATAAATCTCCTTATAACTACCAACAGAAATATTTCTATTTCTGAGTCATTTAAGGAATGGTGTAGCTTAATGCACGCCAAACGTAATGCTTTGGGAGCTTTCTGTATTGTGGTTGCCCTGCATTAAGCACCCACTTGCTTTTAATATGCCTATATCGAATTAGTTAATAGTCGCTGAAAGTTTTACTCTGTATCTACATCTATTGTACCAGCCAAGGCAGACATTAAACGCTTATCGACCCGAACTTATTCAATTCGCATTTATATAAACTAATGTAAACTTTGTGTTTATATCAGCGATGCGGGGACACAGAAAGCAGAAATTGAAAACATAAATCTTGCCTAGAGTTTTGTTTATGGCCTTCACGGAAGAATGAGTCAACCCTCCGAATACGCAATGGGCGTTATCTATCATAGTCGTCAGCTAAAATCCAATTTTCAAACTTTTAACCCTTTACCTGATATATTTTGCAAACAGAGTAGATCCAGATCAGACGGCTCCAATAGGAGCCGTCTGATCAGGATCTGTGCTGTTTGCATATGGAATTAAATAGATTCGATTCTATAATTTCTGTCATAGTCAACACTTTCTGTATTCTAGCATTCAATTAATTAGTACTCACAGTGTCTTTGTTTCTTACATGAATATTCACGATGGAAATTGGTAAAATGTTTTAGTGAACCTAATTTGATATGTCTAATATCTCGCAAACGATTTCTGATTTTGCTTGCTTGTATTTTTTTTTAAACAAAGTAAGCGGTTTGCACTTTTTTGTTGAACAGTAATTTGCATGTAAATGTATCAGGTTGTATTGAAGTGTGAATAACCGGGCGTTTTGGCTGTGTGGTTACGCAAATCGAGTAGGAGTAAAAGTTCACCTTACGAGCTATTGGTTTAGATTGTGCAAAGTGTCACACCCTGGTCCTGGATTAAGACGTTTATCTGAGTGAAGGTAGGATTTACATATAATATCTTTAAAACTTGTTTTGATCCAGGTTACATTTACAAATTATTTCAGAGGTCCAGATAAGATGCGTAAATTAAAACATTTGCAAGAAATAACTTTTTTTATTATTCCACCAAACCCTATGTTGTGACCATTTTTTTTAAAGAATGGTCACAACAAAAGGGTTGTTGGAGAAATGACTATTTTAGTATTTGAGGACGCTTCTTTATCTGTTGCTTGGTAATTGTGTACATATTAGACATCGAGATAGTGAGCGTCTTATCACATGGTCCAGTTTATTGCATGCGTTCATTGCTTGGGTGTGTTTTTTAACCTATTCCCTAATGGCTATATTTAGATCCTACAACTTTGAAAAAATCTACCGAAAAGGAGCATTTACTAGACAAAAGGAAATTGTTAGAATTGATTATTTTTGAAACCATTGTGATAAATAGAGCATTTGCTCTATTTATCACAATAGTTTCAGAAAGTGTCTCTCAACAGAGGCGCAAAAAACGTCAATATGAGGGAATGGGTTTTAAAAATGGATGGAATATCTCCAATACAATTGATTCTGACATTTCATGAATTACCATCGGTGTGCTTAAAAGCAAACTCTATCACTACAACGTATTGTCGTCTGCAAAAGCTGTCGTTTCAAATTTTACATTTATTTTCTTTCTGTTCTTTCAAAAGAAATAATCACAGTATCAAACAGTTTTGATCCTGGTCAGACGCCGAGTTGCTCTTATCTGAACCAAATGCTTCTCATAATGTGCACTGGCAAAGAAAGAGTTAATGCAAAACAAACGGAATTCAGTAAGTTGTAGATAAGAACCCTGAATTAATTAACCTAATATCTCTCTGTAAGATCCAGAAATAGTGGTAGTCGTAGAACAAATTCACCGTACTATGATACATAGCCAACAGCAGAACAGAGGGTTATAGAAGGAGAGCAGAGGGTTACAGTGGCAGAGCTGAGAGTTACAGAAGCAACGCAGATGGTTTCAGTAGCAGAGTAGAGATTCATAGTAGCAGAACATAGGGCTATAATGGCAATCAGAGGGTTGTAAGTAGCAGAGCTGAGGGTTACAGAAGGAGACCAGAGGGTTATATTTGGACAGCAGAGGGTTATTATAGTGGCAGAGCAGAGAAGTGTGTTATAGCAGCAAAGTATTGGGTGATATAAGGAGATCAGAGGCTATATTAGCAGAGCAGATGGTTATAATGCCAACGCAGGGGGTTATAGTAGCAGAGAAAAGGGTTGCAGTAGCAAAGCAGAGGGTAATAGAAGGCGAGCAAAGGGTTATAAAAAGAGAGCAAAGGGTTATAGAAGAGCAGAGCGTATAGGGTTATAGAAGGAGAGTATGTGGTCATAGTAGCAGAACAGAGGGTTATAGAAACAGAGCTAAGGGTAATAGTAGCAGAGAAGAGTTCATGTATTCTAGTAACAGAACAGTTGTATTATAGAATGAGAGCAGGGTGTTATGTTAGCATAGTGTTATAGTAAGAGAGTAGAAAGCTTTAAAAGTAGACTAGAGGGTTATAGTAGCAGAGTGTTATAGTAATAGAGCAGAGTGTTTTAGTAATAGAGCAGAGTGTTTTAGTAATAAAGCAGAGTGTTATAGAAATAGAGCAGAGTGTTATAGTAGTAGAGCAGAGAGTTATAGTAATAGAGCAGAGAGTTATAGTAATAGAACTGAGTATTATAGAAGGAGAACCTAGGGTCATAGAAGGATAGCAGAAAGTACCGTATAACCTCTCTACAGCGACAATACTCTCTCTCTCTCTCTCTCTCTCTCTCTCTCTCCTTCTCTCTCTCTCTCTCTCTCTCATTGCATGCTTTATTGATGGCCTATTTAGTCAAAAGATGCAGTAATCTCTCTAGAGCAATACAAACAATCTAAGTATTGGTCTTAAGGTAGTAGACCTGTACAGTTCAGTTCATAGTTTATTAGTAATAAGGCCTCCGACCCGTACACAAATATATTATCATATACAAACAATATAAACGCATGTGTGTGAAGATATATACAGTAAGAATTACACTAAACATTGCATAGAGAACATGTTAATATGTACTCGCATAGTAGCCATATAATTATGTTAGGATAGATCTCTTTCAAATGCCATCTTTGCAAGATGGCTACTTAAGAGGAAACTCCTTATGGTGATGCCAAAAGTGCTTGTACTAACTGTATAATTTTGCGTTCTAGTCAAATACTTGTAAATAGTCTGATCGTTCTTTAAAGGCATAATAAATATACATGGCACAATTTCGTATAGTATCTGTATCATTGGTATGTACATGTCACGAAGGCTTTTATATAATGGACAAATGAGTATGAAATGAATTTCATCCTCAATACATCCATCACAATATGGACATTATTATTATTATACCACATTTACATGTACGAAATTCCTGTGTTAATCCATAATGTCTACCCTTTTCAATCATAAGGCAATGTGAGGAAGACCGGAAATTTGCCACACTCACTCTGAATTTCACTATATCAATAGCATGCGCATGCTGTTCAACATTAAACTCATGTTTAAAGCCAACATAGTACTTTAACTTGCTTTTCTCTAAACAACTTGTTCTCCAATTTTGTACAAATTGGTCATTGATTCTCTGCAAATATTCAGACAAAAATATAAGATGATTCTGTACATGTTGGGCTTCCCAAATATATCCAAAACCGTTTTCATATAAATGCATTCTCAAAATGTAGCTTAATGCAGGACGAGCTTTGTGCAGAAAAATAACACCATTTGACGCCTCTGCAAACAAAGGAAGCCCAGATCACAGAATATAGGCCTATATAGGGCATCTGATCAGGCTCTGCCCTGCTCGCTACTGGGTTAGTATAGATATGATACAGTTTCTGCCTTGGGCTAACACGTCTGTGTTCACATGGCATGACAAATTTTCATCTAGATTAATATCCGCGATGTTGTTATTTCTTACATGAATTATCACCAGGTAGAGGGATTTAAGCCTTTCATATAAACACCCTTTCACACCTTTGCAAACAGAGTAGACCCAGATCAGACGGCTCCTATGAAATTATAATAGATTTGACTGTACTGTTTCTAACGAGTACCACACACTCCTGTGTACATACATGTATGTCATTATAAAAATTCTGCTAATGAATATTCATGACGTCATTATTTCTTACATGAATAATCATCAGGTAAAGGGCTTAAATGGACACAATAAAGACGATATATTGTAATACCTATCTAAAGCGATGACCCAATATGAATTTAAATTTGTTTTAAGACATATAGTAGCTTAATGCAGGGCGAAAGAAATTTATGAGCTTTCTGCATAACTTCCGCCCTGCATTAAGCAACCACATGCTCTTATCGACCTTCGTATTTATTCATTATATGGTTGTTATATTCAGGGTCTACTCTAATTAATGATCATCTCAACTCGTTCGAATTGTGTTAAAATGCCGAGTTACCTCGATTTCGATCCAAATCATAAATGTTGGCAAACACTGGCCCAGTAAAATAACAGTCCGGGGAATTATGATAAATTATGACAATTTGCTTGATAAAGTGTTTTATGGAAATTGGTATATACGAGTACATATTACAAGTGCTATTTCCTTAACCCTTTCCTTCATATAAACTCCTTTTTCATGCCTTTGCATACAGAATAGACCCAGCTCAGACCCTGTATGAACCGTCTGATCAGTGTCTGCTCTGCTTATGGTATATTATAGATCTGATTATACAGTTTCTGTCTGAACCAAACTGTCATGTGTTCATATGCCATTATAAAAAAAAATGACGGTGTCATCATTTCTTACATGAACACTGAATATGTAAAAGGTTAACACTTTGAATGCTGAAGTTTAAAAGAGGAATGATCCATGATTAGTTAACGATAGAGTCCATTCAATATGGAAGGGTATCATTTACCAGAGGCTTTTGAATGACAAACGACGCATACCCTGGTAAGAGGCCACATTTAGGAGCCCTCTGATCTGAATCTGCACTGTTTGCAGATGTCATTTTGTTCGATTTCTGTATGTAAAGGGTTGAATATTTAGAGCAAAGAAAATGAAATGTAGATATGCTGAAACAGTTTCGTTTGATGTTACGCACAATTTGATTTTCCTGTCCATAGCACACGCTTGATAGAATTCATTTTATATATACAATAGAACCTGACTTAAGCGGTCATTAAAAGAGGTTTAAGTTTGAGTTTGTAAGACAGGTGGTAGCTTAATACAGGTCTTGTAGGAGCTTTCTGCATAACTTTAACACTGCATTAAACAACGTCCTGCTTTTTAAGATTCCTATGTTCAATAAAGGAATGACCGCTCAAGACAGGTTCCACTGTAGGAATAAAAAAATAAAAAAAGTAAAATTTGATATTATGCAAATAATTATAAAATGTATTGCGTTATCACATGAAGAGAATATAGATATTAGCAAATGTATTAATTGAGTCTGAAAATGGCTTGGTCCTGATTAGACGCCGAGAAACTCTTCGTCTCTTAACCCTTCTCTTGCTGTTCACGTCAATATACCTTTCTGTAAATAGTGAAGACCCAGATGAGACAGCTCCTGCAGGAGCTGTCTCATCAGGGTCTTCACTATTTACAAGTTGATTGTGCAACCAGTGCACTCCACAGCAGTGATTGCATGTAGCGAAATACTTGTACACAGTAAAGATATGTGTAATTATACAACAGGACATGGGTAAAGAAGGAGAAATGTATTTCAAAATTCAGCAAGCGAAGGGTTAACATTTAGCCTGTAGAGTGAATAAGTGTTAAGTTAGAAAATGTTACATGTTCAGTTTTCAAAACTGATAAATTTGTCTTACATTTATTTTCCAAAACATTATCAGAGTGCAAAACAGTTTAAATCCTGATGAGATTTACTTGGCGTCTCATCTGGATCCAAACTGTTTTTCTGAGGGGACATATTTTTGGCATAACTTTGTTTTTTAAAGGTCGTACATTGTGAAGAAGACACACTTTTCTCCCTTAGTTTATGCTGACTGATATGCAAAAAGTGGCGTGGGCATCCTCAGCCTAAAATTATCAGTGTCCTTATATATGAACCAAGTGTGTTTTACCGCGGACACTTATATATAAACATTTGAAAACCGTTCAACAAGTGATTAATACTGATCAGACCTGATCAATATCTGTAACTCGGCGTCTTGTCAGGGTAGAATCTGATTGACACTGGTCAGTTGTTTCTTAACTTTGAGCGAATCGATAGATACGGGCATACAGGCACTGTTGTTCGTCAGTCACACGTTTTCTGTCGGACATATATCCAGTCATGATCATTTTTAGAACCTGGGCATTGTAATGATATGCGCGCAGATACACAAAATTTATAGCACATGTTATAAGCCATTTAACAGATGCGAAGTGTGCATGAGAGTGTGCGCGCGTGTGTGTGTGCAAAGTGCTTTCTGTTTAATTAGTAAATTACTCGTATTTTGCTCTTTCTTACATGAAAAGTTAATGATGTCGCAATGACCATTGCCGTATCCACAAAACGCTCGTTTGTTTCATTTAAAAACAATAACAATATACGATCTGCTTCTGAGGTTTGAATTGTTTGTAACTTAAGCAGGAGTTATTTTACAAAATCATTGCAGTAAAACCCCTCTTAACTGGACGTTGAATTTGGTCCCAAATCCGGTATTTGAGACAGGTGACAGCTTAATTCATGTTGATAGTCATACAGAAGCTCCCCAAACGAGCTTCCTGCATGTTGTTCATCCTGCATTAAGCTGTCAACTGTCTAAACAGATCTAAATTGCCCCTTAACACTTTACTACGTAAAGACGTCTTTCTATGCCTTTGCAAACAGAGTAGACTCTGTTCTGTTTGCTTGTGAAATAATATAGATTTAATAATACCACTTTTGTCTTTGCCAAAATGTCCCTCTGTTCATATGCTGTTAAAAATAATGTAATTAATATTCATGATGTCACAATTACTGACATGAATATTCATAGATTAAACTGTATTCTTAAACCTAACCCCTCAGCTAGTCTAGTGTTTAATACTGCCCTCGTGAAACTTCTCTTAACCCATTCCCACTTAGGCTATTTTTAGACCTAACCTCTTTGATTAAATCTACCAAAAAGGAGCACTAACTAGAGAAAAGGAAAACTTTAGAATTGTGTAGTTTTGAAACCATTGTAATAAATAGAGCATTTGCTCCTATGGAGCAAATGCTCTATTTATCACAATGGTTTCATAAAGTGACTTTTACAGAAGCGTCAAAAGGCGTCAATAGATACTACTGGTCAAGTGTCAAATAGCTTGGACCCTGATGAGACGCCGAGTAACTCGGCATCTCATCAGGGTCCAAGCTGTTTGCAAATATGAGTCATGTCGGGATTCGTGGGTTAAACAAGAAGTATGTACACATGGCAAGAATGCATCCAATTATGCATGACAACAACAGGAGTCACCGAGTAATTATCATTAGCATGTTCATGGTGGGCTACATATGTGTACATACAACAGGGTTTCCTTGACTCTGTGTCAAATGTGTACAACCCACTCGCATCCCATATGTATATTTAAAAATGTATGTAGCTTTTACTAGATTCCTTTTAATGTGCTTGTATATATGTTACTGTTGAGGGCCTCATGGAAGATTGATTTTATCAAATGAGTTCTCTCGTTAAATAAAGTCTTTATTATTATTATTATTATTATTATAGTTAAGGTTCTCGGAACTACATCCCCTTCCATATTGTGCCTACTGAATTTCTGAACATTGCGTTCGAGTGCATATAGATCTGTGTTTTACATTTTTGTATATTGTATGAAATGCTTTTGTTCTAGGGCCTCAATGTAGGCTGGTCATTATGACTAATTGAGCTACCCTCGTTAAACAAAGTATTTAATTCATTCATTTCATTCGCTTAGTTTTATTGTTACTCATTTTTTTAGTTTGCTCTTGAATGTTTTTATCGTTTGTAAGCTAGACATTATTTGTCTCCATTAATACAGAAAATCAGAGTGAATCAACCAGCTTTAATCTGGATGAGACGCCAATTGCTTTGGTGCTTCATCTTAAAAGCAACTGTTTGTACGGTATATCCGCTTAATAACACCTAGCGTTTTAAATAGCCTTTCATTTCGATTCCATGCATATGTACAATAGCTGGTGAATATACGTTACCACACAGCGTCTGATCGTGGTTGGACCCAATATCATTGCGATATTGGGCCAACTTTGCGCTGACGTCTTGTGTGATCTGGGTAAAACCTTGAAATATTATATTATAGACCCTATGCTAACCATTAAGTAAAACTTTCATTTTACCAGTAACCATATGTATATTTAAAGATGTATGTAGCTTTTACTAGATTCCTTTTAATGTGCTTGTATATATGTTACTGTTGAGGGCCTCATGGAAGATTGATTTTATCAAATGAGTTCTCTCGTTAAATAAAGTCTTTATTATTATTATTATTATTATTACCCCAAGGGGGGAGAGAGAGACAGAGACAGAGACAGAGACAGAGACAGAGACAGAGACAGAGAGAGAGAGAGAGAGAGAGAGGGGGGGGGGGGAAACAAACATGCAAAACAACAGCCACAACCACAATAAGAAAATAAGAAAGCCAGATCAGATGACAGACGGACGGACGAGCAGGCGGACTGACCGAACAGACAAACAATTGTAGATGTAAATTTCAACGTCCAGAATTGATTTCATAAATATAATTTTAATTACAATTTTAATGTTCTCTCGTGACTAACACACACATCAGTCTCGCTTGGTTACATGTAAGTACGTTTTATGTGAGAACTCGATCGCGTCTTTGTGCAAGAAAAATATCCCTTTGTTATTTAAGATTTATGAATAATTCATTAGAATTAACCCTTTACTTCATGGATACAACTTTTGACGCCTATCGAACAGAGTAGACCATGGTCAGCATCTTACATATTATGTGTTTACATACCATTAACAAACAGATCAGACCCTGAGGAGCCGTCTGACCTGGGTCTGCTCTGTTTGCAAATGCATAGAAAGGCGTATTTATGGAGTAAATGGTTAACCTTTTCGTCACCAAAAACATTTCGTCTCCTACGATTATCGCGTGTTTCATGTTTTCTTCAATTTGTTTTCAAAGAATGTGACTCAGTGCCAAACAGCTTGGGTCCTGATGACGTAGACTCTGGTCCCCTGTAAACCCACCTCTTAACCCATGCCCTCATGTTGACGCCGTTTGATGCCTATGTAAATATCACTTTTTGAAACATTTGTGGTGCTAGAGCATTGACTCAAATGTTTTAAAACTATACAATTTGTTTCCGTTTTTGCATTAAATGCTCTTTTTTAGTAGATTTACTCAGAGGTTGGATCTGAACATAACCTATGAGGTAATGGGTTAATGAATAAGCAAGTGTCTTTAAAAGTAGGTAAGTGCTGAATGCAGCATGGAAGTAATGCAGAATGTTCCTTTATAAGTTTTGTGTAATGTTCGTTCTACATTAACACTTCCACCACTGAAGTCACCAGAAAGCGACTCACAACACTGCGCTGTAATGAGCGAATCTACGAATACTTTTGCAAACAGTTTGGATCTAGATGAGACATTGAGTAACTCGGCGTCTCATCATGATCCAAACTGTTTGACACACTACTTACGGTTTTAGTAAACATTGCAGGAAAATCCGCTCTGAAACTTAAAGCAGGCGACATTGTTTGCAGATTATTTGACGACAAAAGAGTTAGACTACACGTGCCACATTTTTCAAACACCCAGAATAATGTTTCTTGTAGGTGGTTGTTGTAGAAGGGTTTGTCTGTACTACATAAGTTTATTGACTTCTTTTTTCAATTTAAACACTGTTGGCTATAAAACTGTCATATCTTTTTTATGGATAAAGTATGAGATCTATTGTACTTGTTAGAAATCGCTCTCACTATCCTACAAGTGTGTTCTTGTCATCGCATCCATGTTTGCGTGGGACACCTTGACAAATTATGTACAATAAAACCTCTCTAAACCGAAATTCTAGTTGAGAAGATTTTAGATAGTTTAGGCAGGTGACTGCTTAATACAGGGTAAAACTAGTCTAGTCTAGTGGTAACGCGCTTGACTATCAGTCCGAAGGTCCGGGTTCAAATCTCGGTCCCACCCGCACATCCTCTCCACCCAGGGGTTTAAATGGGTACATGTGAGGGTCTCACGCCGGTACTGCGGCTGCATGATTGCGCCATATGTTAGCAGTGCTCAATATTGTAGGCCAATGACTCAATGATCAGGGGAGTAAATGTACAGTCGGCTGAGCGGTCATTCGGACTGAAAGTAGACTATAACTAGGTACTTTTTTACTTTTTGAAAATGCAGAAAGCTCCCAGGGGTGCATTTCTCATGACTTTCATCCTGCATTAAGTACTTAATTGAACGTCCAGGTTTGGAGGGGGTTATTAATGTACAGTAACACTACTCTGTAACGGGTACATACAGCAAAATCATAATGGTGGCCTAAAACTCTGCCCCTACCACGTGTTGTCGTCTGAAAACTTTGGCGTCTCTCTAGGAGCTTTCTGTACGACTTTCACCCTGCATTAAGCAGTCACCTGCCAAGAAGTATCAAAAGTCTTCTATACCATAAGTTACCGCAATAGATATTAGATTTGTTAAAATGCCATATTGAAACAGGACATTTTTGTCATGGCAGAAACTGTAGAATCATATCAATAAGACTTCAAAACTCCTATTTATGGAGTATAGGGTTAAGAAGCCACAAGGTGTGTTTAAAGAACCCTAACCCTAACTCCTTGGCTCTCTCTATGCAGTATTCGTGATTACCTTGTCAAACATGTTCGATCCTGATAAGACGCCGAGTGATTCGGTGTCTCATCAGGATCCAAACTGTTCGGTTCTTTAATTGTGACTTTTGAAACAAACAAGGAAGACACATTCAAAAATGGAAATTGCAGCAGACGACAAAGTTTGCAGATTTCATTTACTCTTTCGCTGCCAAATATTGTCGTCTGCAAACTTTGTCGTCTGCTACAATTTTCATATTTCATTTAACTTCATTTTTGTTTCAAAAATCATAGTCACAGTAACAAACAGTTTGGACACTGATGAGTTACTCGGCGTCTCATCTGGATCCAAACTGTTTTCATAAGTAATCACGGATGTGACATTGGCAACAAAATAGTTAAGCCAACGAGGTATTGTGGTTCACAACAGGAATTTTGCGGTTATTATCACTCCCCCAGACTGATTCTCTTGAAGTGTCTACTTCAGCGAGTCATACGTAATTTGTCAACTGGAAATCAAAGAATACTCATGTAATATCTAGTACGGGAGCCCATGATCTTGCACGGGAGCCCGAGACTCTTGCAAACTGTTCGGATCCGGGTGAGAAACTGAGTACCTCGACGACCCAGTACCTCATCGGGATCCGAAACGGTTGACATTTTGATTGCAGTTTTTAAGGTTTGAATTTACATATTTTTAATAAAACATTGTGCAGATCACAATTTACTCCGCGAGGCTGGTTTAAACTCTTCTCCTGCTTTTCGCGACTTGACTCGTAGTTGAAAACAGCTTGTATCCAGATGAGACACGGAGTAATTCGCCGAGTAACTCGGCATTACATCAGGATCCAAGCTGTTTAACACCTGGTCAATAGTTTCTCAACATCTTCATCGTGGAGGTATCCAAAATTGCACCAGATAAAAATATAAGCAGACATTTTTACAGCATGATTAGAATTAAACGAAAATCTGCGTAGGCGTGACGTATACTTATCGAGACTACGTCTAGATACCTCTTGTGAATGCACGGCTCTTCTTCAGCTACGTGCAATGTAACCGTCCGTAGACAGAGAAGTGGTTAACCCTTTCCCTTATAAAAACGCCTTTTCACGCGATTTGCAAACAGAGTATACCCTGATCAGACGGCTCCCATAGGAGCCGTCTGATCAGGGTCTACTCTATTTGCTAATGAAATTTTAATAGAAATGACACTATAGTGTTTACTAGCAACAAAACATCCTGGGTATGTATGCCATTTTAAATATTCAGCTGATAAATATGTGTGTCATTATTTATTAATCAAACAGCTAATGGGTAAAACAGCTTTAATCTAGTTTACTAATACATATCGCCAGGATCCGAACAATTCGAAGTCTTGAACTTTTTGTGTTTGTCTTTTAATTAAAATTATCGGAAATCGAATGTCATCAGTAACCTTTAGCCTGCTGTGATCAGTGCCTGATTGGTTTAGCCTGATAAGTCAGGGCCGATGCAAACAGTTTGGAACCAGATGAAACGCCGAGTAACTCGGCATCACATAAGGATCCAGACTGTTCGATACTCTGATTGTGTTGTGGAAAGGAATGCAAGATGTGTAGCTGTGATAACTGGAGTCGATGGCATTATCTACCAACAAAACTTTGTCCAGCACGGTAAATATTAAGCAGGATTAACGTTTTGTTAAACTTGCATGAAAAACTACAATAAAACAGATTACGTATCTGTCTCTGAGTAAAACCACGAAAGGCGACCACCAAAAAGTTATCTTATTCTTAGTTTTAGTGTTTTAAAGACATGTGGTAGCTTAAAGTAGGGCTGGTACAGGACTCTTATAGGAGTTGTCTGTGTTACTTTCGTCCTGTATTATGTAATCATTTGGTTTTACGGCTTTTGTTTAACCCATGAGTTCATAAGTACTCATACAAGAAATAATGGCATGCACAGTTAACTTCTCTAAACCGGACGTTGAATTCAGTATAAAAATTTAACATCGTTCCTGGAGACAGGTGGCAGCTTAATACAGGGTGAACATCATGCAGAAAGCTCCTAGAGGAACTTTCTGCATGACTTTTATCCTGCATTATGCAGCAACCTGTCTGAAAGTATCTAAAATATTCTTTGCTAGAATTCCGGTTTAGAGATGTTTTACTATATATTAATCATGATTTTAATCGCATAATAATTCGGGAAAATTTTGGCAATGAAAAATATATATCATTAGATTAGCAAATAGAGCAGACTCAGATCAGACGACTCTTACAAGATCCGCCTGATCTGAGTCTATTCATTCTGCAAATGAGTAAATAATGCATATATGGAGTCAATTTACTTTATTCAAGTTTTACTCAATAATTGTTATCTTCCTGATTTATTTGTCTTGACCACCCACATTTTGTATCGTTACAGATTAGTGATCAAAGTGCACTGAGATGTCCAAGCGGTGACCCTGTCAAACAATCCTCCAGGATATTTCAAGGACAGAAATTAACATCTAAAACCGCTTAAATCACCGTACGTCGACTTGCAGCGAGCCTGTCCCACTAGGCAAAACAAACCAAATAAAAACTATACCGTTTATCTATTACCCGGATGCTATAGACAAGCCTCACACTAAGATATCTGACAGATCTACTTAATTTCTCCCAAGAAATGAAACTTGATATTCGTGCGCAGCGAAATGAAAATTAAATTCAGACTCTCTTCATGGAAATCTTGTGTTGTTTACACTCTTAAGTTGCGTTTCAAATGAAAGATGGATATACGAATATGAAACGGTATTTTATTCAGGTGCACGGATATCATTAGATATGCAGGGGATTATCGGTAAACTGTGCATACTGTGATAGGCGATATTGTACCTTTAACTACAAGGGCAGTGATAATAGTTGAAAGAGTTCAGCGAAGCGTAACTGCGGCTCGCGATTTAGTTTTACAGTATATTCATTAAACATGAAACATGATCATTGAGATATATTATAAGGATGTGATTCATTACATAAATGATGATATCATGCAAGGACGCACCGTCGACCTTGGTGCACAGTTATAAAGTGCGTTTGATATGTACATATATGGATATGGTAAACAGTGCCTATGATAAATACCTAAACGGAATTTGTGTGTTTTTTTGTGATAAGAAATAATAGAATATCAACATGTCTAACGGCATCAAACATAGTAATGGAATGAACGGGTTAACAAAACCCCCAAATGGGTTAAAACCAGTTTACACAGCTAAAAATGGGAAACAATTACGAAAAGTCAGTGACAGCGAGTACATCCGAGAGGTCTCGGTCGGAAATGCTCCGGACACGTTTCCGTGTGGTCACGTGATGTGTCATAAATGTATCCGGAAACACATGAAACCGTCCAAGGATGAGAAACTGGCATGTCCTCTGTGTGGAAAAGAAGCGTCTCGGATATACACCGCTGATCCAGGAACCTCCTTCGGATATAACGTTGAGGACGTTGATAATATAACGCTGCTGTCGAACTTCGACGCCATGGTGAAGCGCTTTGACGAGTATAAATACTCTATTCGACGCCTGCACAAGGAGTCCGTGCAAAGTCGGAGCATGGCGATGTCGTTCACGAACTGCGCGTGTGATCTCTGCAATGAAAACCATGGCACTCTGCAGGTACTACAGGAGTTCAACCAGCTGCAGGTTGCTCAGGAGCGACCGCGCACACCGTACCCGCATTTTTACAGGTGAGATTGTCCGAACTATTGTAGTACTTCCATATTCTTAATATAGTATGCTATTTTAATCCATTTCCTCATATTGGCACCTTTTAACGCCTCTGTAAAAGTCACTTATTGAAACAATTCTTATAAACTGAGCATTTGCTCCATAGGAACAAATGCTGTATTTATCACAATGATTTCGAAACTACACAATTCTAAAAGTTTCCTTTTCTTTGGAAATGAATGACCCTTTTCGATAGATTTATTCAAAGAGGTTGGGTCTAACAATAGCCTATGAGGGAAGAGAATAAACATATGGTATTTCTGCTAATCTAAACACAGTATTTCTGATATTCTAAGCTTAGCATTTCTCCTATATTTAATATAGTATTCTAAACAACGTATTTCATCTATTCTAAATATAGTAATCCTGCTATTCTAAACATAGTATTTCTCCTGTTCTAAACATAGTATTTATGCTACATGTATGTTAAACATAGTTTTTGTCTTGTTCTAACCATAGCATGTGTCCTATTCTACATTTAGTAACTGGCCTGTACTGAAAAGACTATTTGCCCTATTTCAAATAGAGTATTTCATTTCAAATACGTAATTATAGTTCTATTTGTAACATTGGAAATGTAAACGTAGTATTTCTCCTATTGTAAGCAGGGTATATTTGTAATTCTAATTATTTCTGTTCAGATACGGAATCGGAATGTCAGACTGATTAGATTCTAACGCAACTCAGTTTTTCTCGATTTCTCTGTTTACAAAGTTGATCAAGAATTCACCCGCAGCGGGAAAGCTATTAAGTAATTTAATACATGTACATGTAGCCTAATGCAGGACACACGTCATTACTTTAACACATTCCTCCATAGGCTATTTTTAGACCCAGTCTCTTTGAATGAATCTACCAAAAGGAGCATTTACTAGAGAAAAGGAAAATGTTAGAATTTTGTAATATTGAAACGATTGTAATAAATAGAGCATGTGCTCCTATGGAGCAACTGCTCTATTTATCACAATGGTTTCAGGAAGTGACTATTACAGAGGCATAGACAGGCGTATTTATGGAGGAAAGGGTTACCATCAGACACTCGTATTTATTTATTAAGAAGTTAATGTACAGTAGAACCTGTCCTAAGCGGTCATATATCTATTGAACACGAGAGTCTTAAAAGGCAGGTGGTTGCTTAATGCAGGGCAAAAGTAATGCAGAAAGACATATAGGAGCTTATTGCATTACTTTTGACAAGCAGTAGTAGCTTTACATACCCATAATTAAACCTCTTTTATATGGTCACTTAAGACAGGCTCTACATATTCAGGTAGATATAGGTATATGGTACAAAGCAGTAATCATTTTAGACTGTAAACTGTGTAGACATAAATTACTCACGGTGAAATCTGATGAGATGTATGTTGACAGTAAAGTTTGGTAATGCAACATTGTAAATAACATATTATCAAACAGTGTAGAACATAATCATATACCCCAAACCTGGTGCATGTCTTCATTGTATACATTTCTTCGAAAGTATCCCTCGTTTAGTGCAGTTCATACATATGTGTGATCTAAGTATGTATCAATATTATACGCCGATACGTTACTCTCGGCGCGTGGTGTATATTGTTAATGAATGTAAATAAAAAATAATTATAGTTCTGTTGTCTTTAAAATGAGATTTTGTTCTTTTGCAAAAACCTGTCATATTTAGCAAGGCACGGCTCTATACTTGAAGCATAAGTTAACTAACGTGTTAAAAGAGCTAATGAGTCTACATGAGGACAAACTACAACTTTAACCATTTCCCTGTTCTATATTCATTCCATTTCAATACCTACTGCATATTCATGGTACAAATAGATATAATGAAATATGAAATGTCGAAATTTGTAGCCATTTTAGAAAAGAAAGAAACCGATCTTTCAAAGTCCGTTAGCAAACGGAGCAGACCCCAAGCTGGTGCAAGTTTTACTCATTTCCATTTCGTTAAAACCTTTTGAGAAACTACTGTATGAGTCAAACAGCCTGGCTCCCGATGACAAGAGGTCAAGATAGAATGTGTAAATTGAAACATTTTCAAGAATATCTCAACCTTTTCTCCACCAAACCCTATATTGTGACCACTCTTTAGAATCGTCTCTTCTAGATGATTCTAAAGAGTGGTCACAGTATAGGGTTTAGTGAAGAAATGGCGATTTTAGTATTTGTGTACGCACCTTTATCTGTAGCTCTGGATCATGAGACGCTGAACTATTCGGAGTCTCATCTTGATCCATGCTGTTTGCAAATGCCAGGTGATGCTTACTAAGGGTTAACACAGCATTTCTTGGCACCAAAAAAGTCATTCTTTTGAGCTAAGTAACAGTAAATAGAGATGACAGTCCAGACGTCTTAAGCGGCTTCATCTTGCTTCCCCATTCTGTGACCCTTACAATGATGATTTTCAAATAGACAATTCCAAACTTCAAACAGGTCAAGCTTACAGCGAATATTTAGGTATTGTTTGAAAAGGAAAAGTGTAACATGACAAACAGTGCAGACCTGGTGAGAGGGCTCCTAACCTGATCAGACGACTCCTCTAGAATCCCTCTGATCTAGGTCTACACTGTTTGCAAATGACATTTCAGAGGATAAACCTTCATAATGGTACAAGCGAATCAAATGAAATCTTTTAAAAGCAGTTTGGTTCCAAATGAAACACATAATAAGTTGGCAGCTTATATGGATCCAAACAGATTGACACCCTGATAGTGTGATGCAAACAAGAAAGTTATAAGACATTAAGGAAAATCACGAGGCTTAAAAAAAGTTTGAAGGAAGCAAGTGCAATGTTGTATATCATTGGTATCAAATAAATCTGAACGTACCGTCCCAGACAATGATGTCAATAAAGAAATGAATAATGAAAGACGAAAGCCATCTAACACAGAATGCTACACTCATATAGGCTGCGTGCACAGGAAATTGAGGGAAATAGATCTTAGGGTATATCTTTTGTTACTTCGATAAATCTTTATCTCCTTTAAAGAACGATAGGTGCGCAATTAAGCATTTTCAAACAGAGTAGACCCTGGCCATACTGTTCCTGTAGGAACTATTTGCTAATAGTTTAAACATATTTATTAGTATACCACTTGCAATACATAAACACACATAGCATTAACACTTCTCTTGCTGAATTTTAAAATACATTTCTCCTTCTTTACCCATGCCCTGTTGTATAATTACATATATCTTCACTGTGTACACGTATTTCGCTGTGCAATCACTGCTGTGGAGTGCACTGGTTGCACAATCAACTTGTAAATAGTGCAGACCCTGGTGAGACAGCTCCTGCAGGAGCTGTCTCATCTTGGTCTTCACTATTTACAGGTAGGTATATTGACGTGAATAGCAAGCGAAGGGTTAAGAATAAACATAATTGGATCGGAAGCATACTGCTTATTGAGATCCTCTCCTCAGGTATTGTTTCGTCTATAAATTTACATTCGATGGTGGACATGAGAATAAACATGTTGACAAAACCCTTTACATGATAGAGACATCCTTTGACACATTTGCAAACAGAGTAGACCCAGATCAGACAGATTCTACAGGAGTGGTCTGATCAGGTTCTGCTCTGTTTGCTCATATAATATAATCAGATTTGACTCTATGCTGTTTTCATAGCAATGTATCGTTTTATTTTTGAAATATAATAAAGTATAATAAAATATAATAACCTCGGTTCATAATGGACACGGTTTACCATGAATATTTATAAGGTTAAGAGTTAAACCATTACCTGTTCATTATTCATGTAGGAAATAAACGACATCGTGAATATTTATTAGCTGAATTTTCATGATATAAACTTTTCAAGGAAACGTTTTGCTTTGTCAAAACCTGTAGACTCCCATGTCCTACATGGGCCGTCTGATCTGGATCTCTCTGTTTGCATATGAGCGAAAAGGCGTTTATATGAAGGTCAGGGTCAAGAGAGGTTTTTACTGTATATTAAAGTTCCACATCTATGTACATAAGGTTCTTTACAAAGAGATTTCTGTCGATAATACATAGTTTTAACCGGTAAGAATTTACTCAATGAATATTCATGTAAGGAATCATATTTGTATTATTCTATAAGCAAACAGAGCAGACCATGATTAGACGGCTCCTGAAGGGGGTGTCTGATCTGGGTCTACTCTATTTGCAAAGACGTTTACATGCGAATTTATGTGACTGGGGTTAAAGTACAATCTACTCGTAATTGAAATCTAAACCCTCTGCCTGTTCTATGTTTATTACAATTTCCAGGACCTACTGAATAATCATGGACAGAATAGTTATAATGAAATATGTAAGGCGGAGCAATGTAGCCATTTTAGAAAGTATAGAAACAGTTCTATCAAATTTCTTTAACAAGCAGAGCAGACCCTGATCAAGTGGCTCCTATAGGGGCCGTCTGATCTGGGTCTTCTCTGTTTGCAGATGATTGAAAACATGTTTATATGAGGGAAAGGGTTAACATGTTACATTCATTAGCCCTTGTCCTGCTCAGTAAACACACATACTGTTTTCGCAAATTTGGATCTAGTGCAATCTTGAATACATCCGATGCGATCAAACTTTGGAGAAACTATTGCCCATATGTCAAACGAATTTCATCCTGATTAGATGCCGAGTTACTCGGCGTCTCACATGGATCCAAATTGTTTGCAAATGCATGTAAGGTCACGGATAGGGGATAAGAGTTAAACCCTTATATAGGTGTTTACCGACCAGTATTCACAGATATGTTTAACTAAGCATTAAATTGCAATCCTTATTGAGCTCGTTGAAAGTGTGATTTGAATTTTAAATCTACTCCTTTTAAGCTTTGTATCATGATATTCTTGTTCATGGTTGATCCTTTCTTCCATGAATATTAATGTAAGAAACAACGATATCATGAAGGTTAATTACATGCTATTTTATAATGGCCTATGGACACAGACGTTTCCTTCCATGGCACAGACGGTAGAATTAGATCTGTATTGTATCATGAGCAAACGGAGCAGACCCTGATCAGACGGCTCCTATAGGAGCCGTCTGATCTGGGTCTACTCTGTTTGCAAATGCGTGAAAAGGTGGTTGCATCAGATCAAGGGTTTAAAATCTTGTAACATGATATACTTGTTTCTGGTAAACGGAGAGCACTGTTGTTACGCCGGGGTTCGCAAACCTTCCAGATTCATTAGTATGCTGTATGTGGTGTGAGGTGTCCATGGGAATACATGTACGTATAGTCTGGCGCACAAGTAGTAGTGTCAAAATATAGACGAGGAAAATCATACCGGAGCATTATGAACTGACAAAAATCTAAACAGGGCGATTTTGAAGAAATCACTTCGATTCACTCTTAAACCCTTCTAAACCGGACGTTCAATTTGGTATAAGATTTGGTCTTGGAGACAGGTGGCAGCTTAATGCAGGGTGAGAGTCATGCAGAAAGCTCTTCTGGGAGCTTACTGTATGACTTTCCCCTCCATTAAGCAGTCACCTGTTTAAACTTATCTATTTTGTTCTCTATTAGAATTCCGTTTTAGAGGGGGTTTACTGTATATTACAAGGATTAGTTTTTCGATAGAATACTGAGCTAAAGACTCGTTATAACGTTTATATTTCCAGAAATAAATACAATATATCAAAACAGATTCGAAAATGGTCCTTTGGTTTGAGCGTACACGCGATAATAAAACATAAACAAACAGAGCAGACCCTGATCATATGGCTCCTATAGGAGTCGTGTAATCTTGGTCTACTCTTTTTGCAAAAACATTAAAATGCGTTTATATTAGGAAAGGGTTAAATGTCATTTTAAAATGTGCGTCCTTATAACTGCAAGATTCCTGCCAGAGTCTCATGCTCTTGCTTTTACTGCCAAGACAAACTAATAGGGTCAAATATTAATATATATAAATATGTGTTAGTATAAAATCCTCGCATTTTATGATAGAATGTCTTATGGCAACATTATTGTTTTAGTATGCTTAGGTGTTTCAAGAATAACATTTTATAACCCATTACCTGAAAGAGTAACCTTTTGGGACACCACTGCAAACAAAATAGACCCAGAATCACGACTGCTCCTGTAAAGGTCATCTGATCAAAGGCTAGTATTATTGGATTACATAGATAGATCTGATGCTACAGAATTTGCTAAAGCCAAAACGCAATGTCTTCATATGTCATTATGACGATTTAACCAATAAATATTCATAATATCATTCTCACAAGAATAGTCACCAGGTAAAGGGTTAAGGAATTTTGCAACACCAACCTCCGATGCTTGCCTTTAACAAAAAGTAATGGAAACATATAACATCTGTACATGCGTATGGAACTCTCTGTCTGTCTCTGTCTGTCTCTGTCTCTCTGTGTCTTTCTGTCTCTGTCTGTCTGTCTGTCTGTCTGTCTGTCTGTCTGTCTGTCTGTCTGTCTCTGTCTCTCTCTCTCTCTGTCTGTCTGTCTCTGTCTCTGTCTCTCTCTCTTTTCTCTCTCTCTCTCTCACTCTCTCTCTCTCTCTCTCTCTCTCTCTCTCTCTCTCTCTCTCTTTCTCTCTCTCTCTCTCTCACACACACACACACACACACATATTGAGACGATTATAAAGGGAATCAAATTTTGACTATTCCCAATTTGAACAATCTTTTCGGAATATATCGACATAGTGACAAACAGTTTTCCTCCTGATGGGGAGTCGATTTCCAAATACCAGTAAATATGGTTTACTTAGTTGATTTTACTTTATTCGTAACTAAATAAGATTGTTTATTGCAGGTTGTGTCAGGGCGAAGTCGTGACATCATTTTACAGTTTGGTGAACTCGTGCTGCATTTGTGTTCCATGCACGTACAAAGAATTACGCGAGAGTGAACATTTCCCCAAATTAAAGCTGCTTGACGACACGGTGGCCACCCACAATCCCAAGGCAGTCCTGGCAGAGGTTGGCAAGATCATAGCCCAGAACACTGCACCCCTGGAGTCACTCCATGGCAAAAATGTGATAGAAGTAGACCACAAGATAAAACTGAGTCAAAGAGCGGACGAATTTAACTTTAATGACACTACAGAGAGGATTAAAAAAATGGTCAATGATACAGAACAGAACTTGATTAAGGTAGCCTCTTATAGGGTACAAGACAAGGGAGGTCTGTATCATATTAAAGAGAGCAAATCTGTGGAGCAGAACTTGAATGAGACAGTGGTGTGGTGAGAAGAGTACATATAACTGTTGTACAGATCAAACTTGACATATTTAAGGTATCTGATCCATAGATATACTGCGATCCTTCGGGGGAAATGTGGTATGAATGATTGCCTTCCGTTAAACACCTTTGACGCATCTACATATAGACACAGGGTTTCGCGCTTACTTTCCGAAGTATGATACGAACAGCAACATGTACGAGTTTAGGTTGATATGTTTTCCGAAATTAGACAAGTTAAACCTTTTCGTCGAAAAGCATTTTCTCGTCTTTACAAACATGGTACACCAGGATCAGGCCGCTCTTTTAAGAACTGTCAGATCAGGGCATGCACTGTTTCCTTATGGAATATTTAAGTACTTTTGCGGATCTTTTCATTGTTTGTATGCCATTAAAAGAGCTCAGTTAATTAATATAGTAAAACCTCTCTATAACGGCCACTAAAAGTGTATGAATTAGTTGGTTTTGGGGACAGACAGGTGCTTGCTTAAAGCAAGATGAATGTAAAACAGAACGCTCCTAGGAGCGTTCTGTTTTACGTTCACCTTGCTTTGAACAGTCACCTGCCTTTAACACAAAACACTTGATGTAATTTAGTGGCCGTTATAGAGAGGTTTTACTGTATTCATGAGGTGTAAATTCTTGCAAAAATGTTGATGCAGTAAAGTGTAAGCAATTATTGAATTCTTGATAATATGCTGTAATTAAAAAGACCCGGAAGTTACATATGGTACCTCTCTTAACCCTTTCCTTGATGAATACCCGGTATTCATGTTAAAAATAATGACATCATGAATATTTATTAGTTGTTTTTTTTATAATGGTACATGCACACAAGAGTTATTTTACCTTGGCTCTAACTGTAGCATCAAATCTATATGCATGCAATACCACAAGCAATCAGAGTAGACCTTGATCAGACCGCTCCTAGTGGATCTGATCAGGGTCTCCTCTGTTTGCAAATGCGTAAAAAGGCGTTTATATCAGGAGGTAAAACGTTATGGTTTGAGTTTGACAACATACCCACAATCTCAAAAGCATAGATACGGTGTGTAAAGTGTAAACTACAGTAAAATCTCTCTATAACGGCCACGAAATTACATCGAGTATTTTGTGTAAAAGGCAGATGGCTGTTTAAAGCAAGGTGAAAGTAAAACAGAACGCTCCTATAAGATCGTTCTGTTTTACTTTCACCTTGCTTTAAGCATCCCCATACCCTAAATACAAACTAGTTAACACAATTCAGTGGCCGTTATAGAGAGGTTTTACTGTATACACTTGTTACAAGAATATATGTACCTTTTTTATTTCTCCACCAGACTCTTTTTTCAGCCCATTATTTAGAATCGGCTCGAACAGAACGTTTTAAAAAGTGGTACCAATATACTAGTAGTATTTTGTGGAGAAATGACGAGTTCAACTTTTGAAATACATCTTTTATCTATAGATCTGATCTGGGTCAAAGTTCAAGAATATGTAAAAAAAACATTGGTGCTTGGTTCCAACACGTTTTCGTTAGAAGCTGGAAATCGGGTAACATGTTTTAGAGTACGTTGAGAGTCTCAAGTCTTTGAATATGTTGGTGAACTCAAACCAAGTATCATGGTAATGTTTTCCATTTGAAGTAGGAATGATAGATGAAGAGTTCAGTGCACAATGATGCAGTTGGATTCTCTAAGCCTTTTTGTTCTGTAAGAAAACCGTCTGCTTCACCCTTGATTTCATGTAAGAACAAATGACATCATGGATATTATTTTGATGGATTTTTAAAACTAGCATATTAACATAGATTATTATTGTGATTGCAGAAACTAAAATCCGATTTGTATCATTCCATATGCAACCAGAGTAGAACTTGATCAGACGGCTCCAATACAGCTCCAATAGAGTTCTAATAGAGCTCCAATAGAGCCATCTACTCTATATGCAAATGAAATAATATACAGTATAACCTCTCTTAACCGGAATTCTAGTAGATAATAATTTAGATACTTTTAGGCAGGTGGCTGCTTAATGCAGGGTGAAAGTCATGCAGAAAGCTCCTTCTGCATTACTTTCACCCTGCATTAAGCTGCCATCTGTCTCCAAGACCGATATTCATACTAAATTTAACTGCCGGTTAAGAGAGGTTTTACTGTATACGTGTATCTGATTCTACAGTTTCCTGACTAGACTCCGGGTGACTCGGTGTCAAACAGCCTGGATCCAGATCAGACTCCGGGTTACTCAGTGTCAATCAGACTGGATCCAGATCAGACTCCGGGTGACTCGGTGTCAAACAGCCTGGATCCAGATCAGACTCCGGGTTACTCAGTGTCAAACAGACTGGATCCAGATCAGACTCCGAATGACTCAGTGTCAAACAGCCTGGATCCAGATTAGACACCGGGTTACTCAGTGTCAAACAGACCGGATCCAGATCAGACTCCGGGTGACTCAGTGGCTTCATTCATAAGCATTATCAAACGCATTGTCTTCCAAACCTTGTTGTTTGAATTTTCTTTCATTTCTATTGAAATGAGCGTCAACCAGTTTGGATCCTGATGAGACACCCAGTTAACACCCAGTTATACGACGTCTCATCTAGATCAACATTGTTTGTAATGGTTAACGCTCATTCGACTTGCATAATGTAGTTAACTCTATATTTCTATATTTAGTCCAAATGTCAATACCTACTGGATATTCATGGACAAAATAGTTACACTGAAATATGGAGGGTGAAACAGTGTCGCAGTTTTAGAAACTAAAGAAACTTATCTATCAAATTGCATAACCAAACAAAACAGACCCTGATCACACGGATTCTATAGGAGTTGTCTGATCTAGGTCTAATATGTTTGTAAATGCATTAAAAGGCGTTTAGATGAAGGAAGGGTTTAAAAGTGTTGCGATCAGCACACCAGGGTCCATGCTTATAAAGCTTTTAGTTGAGTCTGAGTTTCGTTCTCAGGCGTTTGGTTGGTCAGATTTGAGTTCTCAAGCTTTTGATTGGTCAGATTTGAGCCAAAGGCTCAAATCTGACCAATCAAAAGCTTGAGAACGATATCAGACTCAACTAAAAGCTTTATAAGCATGGACCCAGATGCTGTCGTTCGCAAACAAGAATCTCTGACTTTGTATACTCTTTTGTGGACAACGAAAGCAGCAATTAATCATTTACTCCATGAATATTCATTTAAGAAATAACAACGTCATGAAAATTATAAATTCATTTTTATAATGGCATATGAATACAGTTAATGTTTCTATGGCAGAAACTGTAGAGTCATATTTATCTTATTTCAGAAGCAAACAGAGCAGACCCTGATCAGACAGGTCAGGAGCCATCTGATCTGGGTATACTCTGTTTGTAAAGGCTTAGAAAGACTTATTTATGGAGTAAGGGGTTAAATTGAGCTTTATTAATGGTGAATTGTCTCATATATGTAGAACATTGTGATTTTTAACCCATTACATCATAGGCTATATTTAGATCCAACCTTTTTCAATAAATCTACCGAAAACTAGAGAAAAAGAAAAATTTAGAATTTTGTAGTTTGTAACAATTGTGATAAATAGAGTTTTTGCTCCTATAGGAGCAAATGCTCTATTTATCACAATGTTTTAACAGGTGAATTCGTCAGATACGTCAAAATACGTCAATATGAGGGAATGGGTTAAAGCTATAGCTGGTGCTTCTTATTCTTTGAACCGTCTTTCATGATCATCTTTATATGTACAAATAATGTAAATATGTTCAGAATACTGCTGGGTAGAAAATTACATACACAAAGTATCCTAAGGATTCGGGCAGATATGATATTAAGCAAATAGCGCCAGTCCGTGATCAAACAAGTCCTGAAACGTATATAGAAGGTCAAGATCAGAGGTTTAGATATGCACATCTACTGATACACAATGCACATGCGTACATACCTCTTAGTCTATGTAGTCGTTTGTAGACAGCTAAAACAGCAATATGTGTAATGTGTCTCATATATGTAGAACAATTGTGATTTTTGAAACTACATTGTATGTCTGGTGCTTCTTGTATTGTGAACTGGTTTCTATGGTGATCTATATGTACAAAATAATGTAAATATGTACAGAATGATGTCGGATAGAAAATTATATACCCTAATTAGCATATGTATTCTGGCAGACATGCATAGGCATATAGTGCATACCAAGATCAAACTGCTTCTGAAAACGTATAGAAGGTCAAGGTCAGAGATAAAAATGAACTGGCACAATTGCACCGTGTGTGCATACATTTAATGTTGTTATTGCGAGGGAGAGTTTTCCTTTTGTGTGTCATTGGTTTGCTTAAATGCAGTAGAACCTGTATTAAGCGGCCATCAAAAAGACATCTAATTATGGGTCTGTAAGGCAGGTGGTAGAGTAATGCAGATCAAAAGTAATGCAGAAAGCTCCAATAGGAACGTTCTGTATTACTTTTGCCCTGCATTTTAAGACTCATGTGTTCAATAAATAAATGACCGTTTAACCCATTCCCTCATATTGACGACTTTTGATGACTCTGTAACCGTCACTTTTAGAAACCATTGTGATAAATAGATCATTTGCTCCTATAGAAGCAAATGCTCTATTTATCACAATGGTTTCAAACTACAAAATTCTAAACTTTTCCTTTACTCTAGTTAATGCTCCTTTTCGGTAGATTTATTCAAAGAGGTTGCTTCTAAAAATAGCCTATGAGGTAATGGGTTAATGTTATTATTGCGTGGGAGAGTTTTCCTTTGGTGTGTCATTGGTTTACTTTAAATGCAGTAGAACCTGTACTAAGCGGCCATCAAAAAGACATCTAATTATGGGTCTGTAAGGCAGGTGGTAGATTAATGCAGATCAAAAGTAATGCAGAAAGCTCCAATAGGAACGTTCTTTATTACTTTTGCCCTCCTACAATGGTTTCAAACTACAAAATTCTAAAAGTGTCCCTTTCTCTAGTTTATGCTCCTTTTCGGTAGATTTATTCAAAGAGGTTGGATCTAAAATAGCCGATGAGGTAATGGGTTAAGACAGGTTCTACTATATAAAGAGATGCATTGTTTTATAATGTACGCTAAAGTATGCAAGTGGACTAGTCTATCAGTGTTAACTATACACTCCACTCAGCGTGAAAGGTTTAAACTTGCTAGAGACATTTGAATGACAAGAAGAACAGACCCAGACCAGATGGCGTCTCTAGGAGTCCCCTGATCTTGGTCTACACTATTTGCAAATTGTATTGCGTGCGTGTCATGTGAATAGACCCTCCTACATGAACCGTTTGATCAGGGTCTGCTCTGTTTGCTTATAGCATTATACAGATCTGATACTTCATGACCAAAATATTCTGTGTCCATGTGCCATCATAAAAATTAGTCTAAATAATATTCATGACGTCATTATTTCTGACATGAATATTTATGGAGTGAAGGTATAATGACTGTCGTACATGTATATTAGCATTTACGATAGCAGAACAGATCCTGACCTGGGTGTACTCTGTTTGCACAGACTAAAATCAGGTCTGGATTATCACATAAAGGGTTATTCTCGTGTAAGATGGTATTACGTTTTTATTGCATTGCTGTTTTTTTTTTTTATTGTTTTATGTTGCTTTGTTTTAAAGAAAATAGCTTCTTAATAGATAGATAAATCTAAATTAGTAACGGAGTACATAGCAGCGCTGTTTGAGAAAAGCGTAGTTTGTGAAAAGCATTATTTGAGAAAAGCTGGTTTGAGAAAACCATAATTTTAGAAAAGCTGAGTTTGAGAAAAATATTGCTTGAGGAATGCAGTGTTTGAGGAAAGTATAATTGAGAAAAGTATAGTTTGAAAACAGTAATATTTGAGAAAAGCATGTTTTGAGAAAAGAATAGTTTGAGAAAAATATAATTTGAGAAATGCAGAGTTCGAGAAAAATACAGTTTGAGAAAGCAGGGTTTAAGAAAATATAGTGAATGTTGCACAAATGATCCGATGTCTGAGAATAACGGTCTTATTGCTTTGCAAACAGTGTAGACCATGACTTGCACTTCAAGCAGTGTAGACCCATCACTTGCTAATATGAAAATAATGGCTGCTTAACACTGATCTGTAATATTTTCACTAGATTTGAGAAACTATTGACCCAGTCTCAAACAGCTTGTATCCTAATACAATACCGAGTTACTAGGCGTCTCATCTGGATCCAGACTGTTTGTAATTGCTTCAAAGTTACATATAACCTTGCGCACCCAAATACTAAAATCGTCATTTCTCCATCAGAGCCTATACTCACCGAGACGATTCTAAAGATTGGTCTCAGTATATAGTTTGATAGAGAAATAAAGGAGTTATTCTTGAAAGTGTTTCGATTGACGCACTTTATCTGGACCTCAGTGCCACGTCATGATTAACGAGCAAAGGGTTAATGGTCAACTGAACATTACAAGACACAAAAATAAAATCCAGTTCTTACTCTAAATGGCATTTCTTTTACCCCTTTGTTTTTGGCACTTCTGTTTTTGTTGCGTTGTTTTACTTTAATTTATTATTCATCTACTCGTATATGTTATTGGTTTACTCATTCAAACCGGTCTCAATATTTCTGTTTTCACAATGTCTGCAACTGTTTAGTCGTTGTACAATTTGTGTGTGTTTTAGTTTTCATTTTATTTGTGATCATCAAATTGTTTGTATTTGATAATTGAGTCTCTGTTGGGGGTAAAGTGTATTGGAATACAAACAATGTACACCCAGGTCAGAATTACAATCAGTGTAGATACAGACCAGTCGCTATGTCGAAGACATGGCGGCTGCTCAGGTTCTAAACCGAATGTCCATTACCAGACCCTGTAGCGATGTGTGTGTATTTTTCCATACAGTGATACAACTTGATCAGGTACCCCCATCAAAACGTGATATATGAGCCTGGTCGACACTATTTGTAATGCAATAATACCGTTTTTCTTAGAGAGCATCTCATATAATTTATATGCAGAACAACAGATAAACGTTTGGTGTAGCTTCAATTGTGAAATGTTTATTTATGTTAAATGACAAAAATGGCATAATACTACACTCTATGTCTTAGTTAAATAGTCGTTGTGCTCATTATGTTATCATAAGAATACATTAATAAATATGCTTTTTACGCCTTTGCAAATAGAGTAGACCCATATCAGGCGACTCCAGTAGGAGATGTTTGATCAGGGTCTGCTCTGTTTGCATATGGAATTATATAGATCTGATTCTACACTTTCATGCCCTAGTTAAATATTCATTGTGTTTATATGTTATTATTAAAATACATGTATTAGATGTTCGGGTATGGTTTAGAGAGGTTCAACTAGTTCCGTAATGTTTATGATGGAGTCTGCTGTCCAAGTTGATGTTTTTAGAATTATATTGTCGTGTCAATACTGATGTACAAATTGTAAATAAGCCATCGAATCTCTATCGCTAGCGAACAGTTCATGCTATGCTTGTTTTGTTATGAAATAAAATCTTGAAAATACCAATCTGAGATTTGTGTTGTTGTAAAGATCCAGTTATTTCACCATTGAAGTCACCGGAAAACGATGCACAGGGCCTGTCGCATACTATTCATGATGTCATTATTTCTTACATGTACAGTGAAACCACATCTAAACGGGGCGTTACCTTTAGTATAAATATCATTCTTGGGGACAGGTGGCAGCTTCATGCAGAGTGAAAGTCATACAAAAAGCTCCTCTAGGAGCTTTCTGTATGACTTCCACCATGCATTAAGCAGCCACCTACCTGAAAGTGTTTACACTCTTCTAGAATTCCGGTTTAGATGGGGTTTACTGTATATATTCATGGAGGGAAGGATTAAACG
This sequence comes from Azorinus chamasolen, assembly GCA_963576725.1. Classification (NCBI taxonomy): domain Eukaryota; kingdom Metazoa; phylum Mollusca; class Bivalvia; order Cardiida; family Solecurtidae; genus Azorinus; species Azorinus chamasolen. Next base: position 93,735,951 of record OY755237.1, on the reverse strand, counting down.
TAAAAATAAGACATATAATTAGGGTTAGTTTTCATTGTACATGTATTTATATAGTAACCGCTATTCCATACATGGGACCAAAGCAAACGATGTAGACGCATATCAAACAATATATTTCATCATGTACACTTTGTCACTAGCAACAATTTAAAATTCTGTTTTCAAACCAGAGTGAATAATTCATGAATGAATTGTTCTCTTCAAACAGTTCACATGAACAGTAGCCCCTACTCCACCGAGAAAAAAAAATGTTTGCTTAAATTTGGATCTTTAATATGCATTTTGACTACTTCCAATCCGATCGAGCTTTTGAGAAACTATTGCCCGAGGGCCAAACAGTTTGGATCCTGATGAGACGCCGAGTTACTCGGCGTCTCGTCAGGATCCAAGCTGTTTGGCAAATTCGAGTCCCGTCGCTGATAGATTGATAAAAGGGTAAATGTATTGGTACACGTCCATGCTGTTTGTATTGACTAATGGATAAATGGATACAAGGGGCACGGTGTTGGCACACTTCCATGCTGTTTGTATTGACTAGCTAGACTATCAGAATTCATTTCTGCAGTACAAGAGTATCAATATAATGACTCCACTGTTGAAGTATTACAACTTCAATGAGGGTTTTGTTTCAAGAGTCTATTAAGTCATGCCATTATGTCTAGTAATTAGCTGGTGTTTATTATGACATATGAACACACGGAGTTTTGGTTATGCTATATACTGTAGACTAAGATCTATAGCATTTCATAACTAAACAGAGCAGACCCTGTTCTCAGTGGAACCATCGTATCTGGATCTACACAGTTTGCAAAGGCATTGAAATATTCATTTTTCATTTCCTATCATAATGGATCTTACTTAGTTGAATTCATGCAGCTAGAATTGTATTTGATAAAGGTCAAATGACCGAAAAGTCGGAAAAAACGTGTTTAGTATTGTTACACATTATATGATGTAAGTTTTGATTGTCTTCATGAACAGGGTCCATGCTTATAAAACATTTTAGTTGAGTCTGAGTTTGTTCTCAAGATTTTGATTGGTCAGATTTGAGCCAAGGCTCAAATCTGACCAATCAAAAGCTTGAAAACAAACTCCGACTCAACCAAAAAGCTTTATAAGCATGGACCAAGATTCGACGTCATCTGACTAAACTGACGCATATTAACCCTTTCCCTCATGTACACGCCTTATCATGCATTTGCAGCCGGCTCGTATAGGACCAGGGTCTGCGCTGTTTGGTATAATCTAATTCTATAGTTTCTACCTGAGCCAAAACATCCTGTGTACATATGCAATCGTACAAATTCAGCTAATAAATATTCATGATGTCCTTATTCCTTACTTGGATTTTAAACAGGGAAAGGCTTTAACGTTATCCGCGACCTGACTCGCGTCTGTAAACAGTTTGGATCCTGATGAGTGAGACACCAAAATAAGATATGAGCTGTTCAATAGTTTCTAAAAGCCTGTGACATGACACTTGTTCAATACTTTCTAAAAGCTTGTGCCATGACACTTGTTCAATACTTTCTAAAAGCTTGTGCCATGACACTTGTTCAATACTTTCTAAAAGCTTGTGCCATGACACTTGGTCAATAGTTTCTAAAAGCATGTGCTATGACACTTGTTCAACGTTTCTAAAAGCTTGTGCCATGACACTTGGTCAGTAGTTTCAAAAAGCTTGAGCCATGACACTTGGTCAAAAGTTTCTACAAGCTTTTGCACTGACACGTGTTCAATAGTTTCTAAAAGCTTGTGCCATGCCACTTGGTCAGTAGTTTCTACAAGCTTGTGCCATGACAATTGTTCAATAGTTTCTAAAAGCTTGTGCAATAACACTTGTTCAATAGTTTCTCAAAAGCTTAATCGAAGCGGAATTTGTTAACATTGCACAAGATCTACATTCTTAAAGCGGGATAAGACTTTTAACCCTTCTCTTGCTATTCACGTCAATATACGTACCTGTAAATAGTGAAGACCCAGATGAGACAGCTCCTGCAGGAGCTGTCTCATCAGGGTCTGCACTATTTACAAGTTGATTGTGCAACCAGTGCACTCCACAGCAGTGATTGCACAGCGAACTACTTGTACACAGTGAAGATATATGTAATTATGCAACAGGGCATGGGTAAAGAAGGAGAAATGTATTTTAAAATTCAGCAAGCGAAGGGTTAAAAAGACATAAAACATACTGTGCTCAGAGCTGTTCAAGAAAGTTGATACAAAATCCTTTGAGATTTACAGAGACAGACGCATTACGCACACTGAAAGGAGATGCGATTTTCGAACTATTTGTTTTCCTCGCGACACAATTGAAATCTTATGCTTTGCAGACTCGTTTGTCAATAACAGTGGGATCACTCTGTAGCGACCACTGAATGCATAACTATGGGTGTATTTGAAAGTAGGCGAATGCTTAATGCAGACAGTCAGTAATGTTAAACTTTCTGGCAGGAGGTAAATATGGGAGGTACAGTGTAGTAGAACCTTAATCGGGCATCAAAACCATGTTCACGTAATGGTCTGTAAGGCAGGTGATAGTTAAATGCATATCAAAAGTAATGCAGAAAGCTCATAGCTCAGATTGCGTTTTTGCATCACTTTTACCCTGCATTAAGCAGCCACCTAATTTTTAAGACCCCTGTGTTCAATAATTGAATGGCCGCTTAGGACATGTTCTACATTATATGGAATTCTGAATACCTTTCGTCTTGCATTAAGTTACTACCTGCATCTAAGACCCTGAACTAAACCTCGTTCTTTGGTAGTAGTTTTAGAGGGTTTCCGCCGTATATATTTGGCTTTCGACATAATACAATAAAACCCTTCTAATGCGACCACTTAATGAATAAACATGGCTGTATTTATAAGCAGGTGATTCCTTAATGCAGGAGGAAAGTTATGCAGAAAGCTACTATAGGAGCTTTTTGCATAACTTTCATCCTGCACTAAGCTGCCACCTGCCTTTGCCACTGAGAATTATGCCCCCTTTTTGTCGCATTAGAGTGGTTTTACTGTATGTTGTAATCATTCTCAGGACTTACATACCGCTAATTGCAGGACTTACATACCGCTAATTGCAGGACTTACATACCGCTAATTGCAAGTTTGCATAGTGTTCTTTACCGTCTTCTGTAGGATACATGTATGAGTATTTAGATACACTGATAGAAGGACGCATATTAGATTTTAATCGGCTGTAAAAATTATGTTTACTAAAACCCTGACCTGCTACATTATTTTCTGATTATCCATTCGTTAACATTCTGCAGGAACTATTGACCGTGTGTCATATAGCTTGGATCCTGATGAGATGCCGAGTAACTGGACGTTTCATCTGGATCCAAGCTCTTTACAAACGCTGGTCAGATCGCGCTTAGCAGGTGAAAGGTTAAATAATGAAATCGTAATTTCTTCGCCAAACCTTGCACCGTGTGCTACCACAGCTTGGAATCGTCTCAAACGGGCAATTCAAAAGAGTATTCGCAACTTAAGATATGGTGCTGGAAATGAAGAAAATGTTATTGAAAACGGATTAAGTTTGCATAATGTTATTTATGTTTTTGTTATTTGGTCGATGGTATAGTAAAAATGGTCAATGTTTTAGTGAAAACCGTTCTCAGAACACGCAAACCATGGAGACCCAGATCAGCTGCACGAACGCGTACGCGCTGTCTACACAGGATCTTCCTTATTTACAACAGTGTATGTCATGCTCTGGCAGATTAAATGTATTACTTTGTTCTGTAACAGACGACGAGGACTTCATAAGTTATCCTATTCTAAAACAGCCGTTGTTCTCGGTCTGCACTGATCACATATAAGTCCGTATTACTCTTATTCTACGGTGGTGGTTCTACAATGATTGTATCAGTCCGTATTATTCTTATTCTACGGTGGTGGGTCTACACTGGTCTACAATGATTGTATCAGTCCGTATTACTCTTATTCTACGGTGCTGGGTCTACACTGATTGTATCAGTCCGTATTATACTTATTCTACGGTGCTGGGTCTAAAATGATTGTATCAGTTCGTATTATTCTTATTCTACGGTGCTGGTTCTACAATGATTGTATCAGTTCGTATTACTCTTATTCTACGGTGCTGGGTCTAAAATGATTGTATCAGTTCGTATTATTCTTATTCTACGGTGCTGGGTCTAAAATGATTGTATCAGTTCGTATTACTCTTATTCTACGGTGCTGGGTCTACACTGATTGTATCAGTCCGTATTATACTTATTCTACGGTGCTGGGTCTAAAATGATTGTATCAGTTCGTATTATTCTTATTCTACGGTGCTGGTTCTACACTGATTGTATCAGTCCGTATTATTCTTATTCTACGGTGCTGGGTCTAAAATGATTGTATCAGTTCGTATTATTCTTATTCTACGGTGCTGGTTCTACAATGATTGTATCAGTCCGTATTATTCTTATTCTACGGTGGTGGGTCTACACTGATTGTATCAGTCCGTATCATTCTTATTCTACGGTGCTGGGTCTACAATGATTGTATCAGTCCGTATTATTCTTATTCTACGGTGGTGGGTCTACACTGATTGTATCAGTCCGTATCATTCTTATTCTACGGTGCTGGGTCTACAATGATTGTATCAGTCCGTATTATTCTTATTCTACGGTGCTGGGTCTACACTGATTGTATCAGTCCGTATTATTCTTATTCTACGGTGGTGGGTCTACACTGATTGTATCAGTCCGTATTATTCTTATTCTACGGTGCTGGGTCTACACTGATTGTATCAGTTCGTATTATTTTTATTCTACGGTGCTGGGTCTAAAATGATTGTATCAGTCCGTATTATTCTTATTCTACGGTGCTGGGTCTACAATGATTGTATCAGTCAGTATTATTCTTATTCTACGGTGCTGGGTCTACACTGATTGTATCAGTCCGTATCATTCTTTTTCTACGGTGCTGGGTCTACACTGATCTACACTGATTGTATCAGTCCGTATTATTCTTATTCTACGGTGCTGGGTCTACAATGATTGTATCAGTCCGTATCATTCTTATTCTACGGTGCTGGGTCTACACTGATCTACACTGATTGTATCAGTCCGTATTATTCTTATTCTACGGTGCTGGGTCTACAATGATTGTATCAGTCCGTATCATTCTTATTCTACCGTGCTGGGTCTACACTGATCTACACTGATTGTATCAGTCCGTATCATTCTTATTCTACGGTGCTGGGTCTACACTGATCTACACTGATTGTATCAGTCCGTATTATTCTTATTCTACGGTGCTGGGTCTACAATGATTGTATCAGTCCGTATCATTCTTATTCTACGGTGCTGGGTCTACACTGATCTACACTGATTGTATCAGTCCTTATCATTCTTATTCTACGGTGCTGGGTCTACACTGATCTACACTGATTGTATCAGTCCGTATTATTCTTATTCTACGGTGCTGGGTCTACAATGATTGTATCAGTCCGTATCATTCTTATTCTACGGTGCTGGGTCTACACTGATCTACACTGATTGTATCAGTCCTTATCATTCTTATTCTACGGTGCTGGGTCTACACTGATCTACACTGATTGTATCAGTCCGTATTATTCTTATTCTACGATGCTGGGTCTACAATGGTCTACAATGATTGTATCAGTCCGTATTACTCTTATTCTACGAGGCTGGCAGTTTCTGTCTACTTCTCTTTAAGCTTTGCCTAATACATTAACCGTTGTCTAATGAATATTCATGTACAAACGCTGTTTGAATATCAGTTAGCTAATTATCATAATGAAACACGAACACAGCAGAACTGTAGACTCCGGTCTATGTTATATCAGACGTGAACAGAGGAGACCCTGTTCAGATAGCTCCTACTGTCTTAAGTCAGACACATAAAACGCATAGCAGTATCTTTATGTAATCGTAACCAAAGGTGCTCGACGCATGCTTGGACTCACCCATGGACCCCCCCCCCCAAAAAAAAAAAATAAGAAAAAAAAATGTGATCAAAGTATGTTAAACTAGCCTAAAACTATATATTTGAACCTTAAACCACTCAGAAAAACAAGAAAAACACGACCCGGAAAAAAAATCCTATCGGGTCTATATATGTATTGAAAGGTATCTAACTACGACAGATCAGCGGCGGAAAATACAACAGTCATGTTTTTCAAAGTCTTACAGCAAAGCCAATTCAACACCGATTTCAATCAGTTTGGTCTTGATCCGTTCCAAATTCCATATGCTAAGCGGCACAATTAGTGCTTTCTTTAAATATTGCTCCGTCTTGTCGCTGCAAGACCGCGAATTTGAAAAAACGCTAGAGCGAAACGATGTGACTCCCGCCAGGATGCATAGACGTATATAGGGGGATCTGTATTCGTTAATCTTTTCAACAAAAACGCGAATTGTGGTTAAACACTATCTAAAAACATTAAACTCGCCGCAATTAAAACGGTGCTTACTATTTCCAGTCAGCTAAGAGGCGCCAGTTTTCTTTCTCCAACTTTCCTTTTGAACGGATGCGACCATTTTGCTGTGACCCGGCTCATAAACTATTCGATATGCAAATTGACTACTACTTCCGGGCCACAGCGATTTGGCCACCTCCGTTCAAAACGAAAGTAGGAGAAAGAAAACTGGCGTCTCATAGCAGACTACAAATAGCCAGCACCGTTTTAACTGCGGTAAGTTGAATGTTTTTCGAATGTGCTTCAGCATAATTCGCGTTTTTGCTGAAAAGTTTAACGAATACAGATCCCCCTATATACTTCTATGCATCCTGGCGGGAGTCACATCGTTTCGCTCTAGCGTATTTTTAAATTCGCGGTCTTGCAGCGACAAGACGGGGCAATATTTAAGGAAAGCACTAACTGTGCCGCTTAGCATATGGAATTTGGAACGGATCAAGACCAAAATGATTAAAATCGGTGTTGAATTGGCTTTGCTGAAAGACTTTGAAAAACATGACTGTTGTATTTTCCGCCGCTGATCTGTCGTAGTTAGATACCTTTCAATACATATATGGACCCGATAGGAATTTTTTCCGGGTCGTGTTTTTTCTCGTTTTTCGGAGTGGTTTAAGGTTCAAATAGATAGTTTTAGGCCAGTTGAACATACTTCGATTTTTTTTGATTTTTTTTTTTTTTGGGGGGGGGGGGGGGGGGGGGGGCATGGATGAGTGTCTAAGCATGCGTCGGGCACCTTTGATCGTAACCGCTCAGCGATATCGGCTAAGCCACACTTACTTACAGTCGTATATAGACATATTAGTACATTACCTGGTGGATATCCTCGCAAAAATGTACATCACGGCCACTAAATCAAATCAAGTGCTTTGTGTTAAATGCAGGACTATAAGAGCGTTCTGTTTTACGTTGATCTTGCTTTAAGCAGCCGCCTGCCCTAATATACCAACTAATTAACACAATTTAGTGGCCGTTATAGAGAGGTATTACTGTAATAATTAGTACGAATGTATAGTGTAGCCATGGCAGAACTATAAACTCAGTTTATTATTTCATAAGCAAACAGAGGAGACCCTGATCAGACGGCTCCTACTCGAGTTGTCTGATCTGGGTCTACTATGGTTACGTGAAAATGCGTTTCTACTGGGTAAAGTGTTAAGGAAGCAAGGTGATTCCCTGGAATGTGACCAAGTGTCGGGTATTTGATTGGTTGTTTGTGCTTCCCCACTGGAAGGTGTGGTAGCTGTTTACGCTGAAAATATTTCCCAACTTTTAAACATCGATACATTTATGAAATAGTATACTATTTAACCTTACATTCTTACAATAGTATACTATTTAACCTTACGTTCTCAAAATCCTTACATTCGAAACTGTCAGTGTAATCAAACAGTATGGAAATATGTTGTTGGCTAGCGTTCTTACTTGAACAGTCGTTCAGCCTTGTTCTCTGGCTAAAACCTGATATCAGTTTCTTCTTGTGATGACTTCAAAACAGTTTGACTTATGCTTTACAAATCACTTGTGTGGTGTGGTGGTAACACACTTGACTGCCGGTCCGGAGGTCCGGGGTTGAAATACCGGTCCCTCCCGGAAATTTCTGAGAGGCTTTTCGGAGCCTCCCACCCGCACCTCATCTCCATCCAGGGGTTAAAATGGGTACATGTGAGGGTACCAGCCGGTACTGCGACTGCATGATTGCGCCATATGTTAGCAGTGCTCAATATTGTAGGTGAATGACCAGGGAAGTAACTGTTCAGTCGGCTGAGCGGTCCTTCGGACTGAAAGTAGACTATGACTAGGTACTTTACTCCTTTGTTTTTTACTTGAAGAAGCTGTCATCGTTCATCAAAAACCCTTCCAGTCAGCAGGTTTCTTTGTATCCTTCCCTTACACTAACAGCTTTTCTGGACTCCCATTCCCTCATTCTCTCCATATTTTTTAGTAGTTTTTCTAATGCAGATCGTCCATGAATATTTTCAGGCGTCATGTTGAAGGTCTTTCAGATGTTTGTTTGAAGAAGCCTGGAATGTCTCGCATTGAATGAAATAAAGCATTCCGGGCTTCTTTTACAATGTGTTTATCATCTTGTGTTGGTGCATTTGTCATGTCTACCTCTTCAATTAGGTATTCAGCTCCTTGACGTGTAGTATTTTGCTAAACAGCCATCAGAAGTATCAATGCTGAACGACACTGGTGTTGGAGGCTGCTTCATGAGATTCCCAAGATCAATAACCATACATGGCATTTATGACTGAAATAGTAATTGCATTAAACTATTTATGTGTTGCCAGTATACTAACACCGAACCTGCCATTGTCTTCAATATCAGTCTTTAATAACTCGAAGAACCGTGCGTGGATTTCAAGCCTGTTGTTTACTAAAGCTTCTTTAGCGACTTTATCTATTACAAGTTATCTTCATTTTTATCCGATTCTTGGACACACAATACAAACGACATTGAGCGCGAGATTGACATCGATCATTGTCACATTGTATAAAGTTGGTTGCGTTGATTAACGCCCATTACTATATTAGGCTAATTTGATACCCTCAGAAAGAGGTGAGCGGATACAGAGAAAACCGGGTGCGATGCCCTACTACTTTCTCTGGTTCCATAATTGAGGATGAATTGTGGAAGCATTCTGGAGAAGGCTCTTGAAGCAGATGACGAATATGAAGAACTGGATGGGGGCTTTTTAAAGATTATTATTCAGTCTAAACTTGCATTTCGATTAATACAGATGTGATGATAGTTGAATATAACACGCATAAAGGTCTACCGCTTAAAACCATAGAAACATTGAGGACCAGAATCGAAATGAAGGATGGGGTTTCCGTGTCTTCTGTTATCATTAGTATTTATTGAATTTGACATGAAAACGTTTCATGCATTTTTCGCCATGTATCTTATTTTAGTAATGTGATATGTATTGTTTCTAAAAAAATCTAGCTACCCATCTACAGCATGCACTTATAACGTTTTGTACATGTGCTGAAAAAAATGATATGATGGTTTGTAAATACATGTATGCTTTTGTTTGTAAATACATGTATGCGTCAAAAGAATTAGCTTCGATAAGTCTAATGTCACGTGTATGTCACGGACAATACATATTAAAAAAGCCTTGTTTCATTTCTACTTTACAAACCATGCTATAGTACTTTTCGATATCCTCATCAATACTGGTAATTTACACGCCATTACATTGGCGTCTCCTCAAAATGTGATACTTTTAAAAATGATTTTAAATTTCATAATCATTGCTGTGGTGTACTGATACGGATAACAACAACGACAATACTCGTATATATATAACACTTCAAATGAGCCGAGACATCAGCCTACACATACTCCGTTTAGTTTACTTAATAAGTTTAAATTCTGGGGTCAATTATCTTAATATTTGCTTAAGTCAGACACTGGGTAAATCATTTCACGTTTTCTTATGATACCCTACTCATTGTTATGGATATAAAAGTAGGCAGATTTTAAAGTTTCATATCACACTTGGAAATTGAAACGCTATTTATTACTTAACTGTTTATAAGTTTTCATACCAGATAGGTGCACACTCATGTCAGTATAAAGAAAATAACGGATACAGACACCATCGTTTGATATAAAACCAGCTAAATTATAATTAATTTGAAAGCGGTTGCCCAATACCCTGTGATATAAGGGTTTTAACTTCTCTGTGCGTTGGCGCTGTCCGGACGTACATTTGCTATGGAAACTCTAAGACTTAATAAAATGCAGATGACTCATAGAGACACGTTTTATATCTGTTAGAGTACGCTCAATTAGGTGGTTTTATGCATAAGAACATATCTCTATGCATTTAGAGCATCACAGATGATTTCAGATCTAGTTTGCACCATTTCCCTTTTTCTCTAATTTAAGTGGGGTTCTCATTAATATTCATGAATATGCTAATTAACTTATTAACAACATGACATTCTAAATAAAAGACAAGTGTATTTATTTTATGTTTGGTAACAAGTTGATACTATTAGCTACCAGCTCTCGAAGGCCTTGAGATATAATGTTATCTCCTCTATGCGCTGACGCTGTCCGGGCGTACCACTATGGATACTCAAAAAACGCAATAAATATGCAAATAAGCCATAGAGACACGATTTTGTTTTGTATAATACTCTCCTTGGGGATATTTTATGTACAAAAACATATTAGGGTGTATTTGGAGCATCACATGTGATTTCAGATCTAGCTTTCACCATCCTCGAGTCTTTTTTCCTTCATTTTCCAGGTTTTTCATTAATATTCATGATTATGCAAATGAATTATTTAACAAAACACATATTCTTCATTAAGGAGTAATATCTTACCTTTAGTTTGGCACCAGTTTCAAACTCTTAGTGCCCAAAATAGCATAGAGATACTACATTATAGCCTTTACCCACCGTCGTTGTCAAGACCACTGGTTGCCATGGAAACGGTAGAAATTCCCATAGCAGGAATGAATTTTTTTTATGGGTACAATTTTGATTTCCATTCAGCAGACCCTACCAAACACCCTGGTACCCATAAAAAAGGTCAGACGGGGATGCACAGTAACCCTTTCTGGCCCCCAGGGTAACAGGGAAAGGGGTAAGAATTCTCCCAGATCCTCCTACTAGATATATTCTAGATCTGATCGGCCTTTCAGGAATTTGACGGGCCTTTCCGATTGAATCATCTAGGCAGTAAAGTTATTTCAAATTGTATTATTCATTTAGTCTGTTTTGACATAACACGGCTACCTAGGGAACGGACCAATGACGAATCAGCCAGAAATTGAGACCCGGTAATGGTGGATGCAGACACACTAGTACAGTACAGCCTGATTTAAGCGAAAATAAGATGATTCAACATGAGGGTCTTAAACAACACATGGTCGCTTAATGCAGGGTCAAAATAGATAACCCCTAAGGTGATGTTCTGCATTATCTTTGCCCTGCCATGTAGGCCTAGAATTAGACTTCTTTTTAATATAGGGTTAACCCTACTGTAATTTGAAATTTGCGACGGTATATTATAGGGTTAATCCTACTGTAATTTGAAATTTGCGACGGTATATGAGGTTTTTAACGGTCGCAAATTATTTTAATGGCGACGCCGAAGGCGGAGCCGTTAAAATAATTTAAGACCGTTAAAAACCTCATACACCGTCGCAAATTTCAAATTACAGTAGGATTAACCCTATTCTAACGCAATCTTAACACGAAAAATGCCAAATTGTTGTTATATCCTATGCGCGCAGGTGATTGAATGAGTGATGAGGCGAGAAATAGTGCCCAGTTTCTCTCAGATTTCTTAAAATAACTGGATTTTTTTCACCCTGGTTTACACAAAAGTCAAAACACCGGGCCAATTGTAAGTTCCCATTTACATTTGTCATGAATCATTATGCGACAGCTATTTTACATTTCAATACACTTTCAATACACACGTCAGGAAAAGTAACGTTATCTTAGTCTTTGGCGCCGTGCGCAAAAACGTCGTCTGTTACAATGACGTCACGTTATAACGTTATGTTTGAATAGTATGATAAATAAGGTTGAATCTGAATCACAACGCTTTGAGTATATCAACAATTCTCCACATAACATATAAAAGACCGGTCAAGTCGTGACAAAGAATGGAAATTAATAACTTTCGAAATACCGGACTGAACTTGAATATATGTCAGTGTATGCATACGAATTTATCAGTAGATCTAAGTGTTAGATAAACAAAGCGCATTAATATATTTACAGGCTAATGCTGTTATTCGGCCGTTTTCGATTGGTTGAATTTGCGACATATAAAACACTTTTTATATGCCGCAAATTTGGTCACATGAGCCAATCAGATTGCAGAAAATTGACAGATTGCGTTAGAAGAGGTTTTTAACGGTCGCAAATTATTTTAATGGCGACGCCGAAGGCGGAGTCATTAAAATAATTTAAGACCGTTAAAAAACTCATACATGTATACCGTCGCAAATTTAAAATTACAGTAGGATTAACCCTATTCTAACGCAATCTTTACACGAAAAACGACAAATTGTTAAGCTGATTTTAACTCAAGTAATATCCTTTGCACGCGGATGATTAAATGAGTGATGAGGCAAGAAAAAGTGCACCATTTTCTCTCAGATTTCTTAAAGTAACTGTGTTTTCACCCTGGTTTATATATATACATGTACATTTCATTAGTCATGAATAATTGTGCGATAGCTATTTAACATGCTCAATACATACATTCAATACACCTTTTGGTAAAGTAACGCCATCTAAGTCGTTGGCGCCATACGGGAAAACGTCGTCTGTAACAATGACGTCACGTTATAACGTTATGTTTGAACGATATAATAAATAAGGGCTAATCTGGATCCCAACGCTTAGAGTATCTCAATAATTCTCTACATGACACATGTACATATAAGAGACCGTTCAAGTCGTGACAAAGTCAACAACGGAAAATAACTTGAAATAACGGGCCAAACCGGAATAGATCTAGATTTATATGTCAAAGTATGCATACGGATTTATCATTGCTTATAAACAACGCGCATTGATATATTTACATGCACATGGTGTTATTCGGCCGTTTTCGATTGGTTGAATTTGAGACATGTAAAACACTTTTTATATGCCGCAAATTTGGTCACATGAGCCAATCAGATTTCAGGAAATTGACAGATTGCGTTAGAATTGTCGTTTTCCCTTTTGAATATTCGTATAAGACATACTGATATGATTAATACAGTAAAACTTCGATTATCCGAACACTAAAATACGTATTATTATCGATCTTTAAGACAGGTGGCCGCTTAATGCATGGTGAAAGTCATGTAGAAAGCTCCTCTAGGACCTTTCTGCATGACTTTCACCATGCATTAAGCAGCCACCTGCCTAAAAGGGTCTAAATTCTTCTATACCGAAAATTCGAATAATCGAGGTTTTACTTTATTTATTTGCTGAAATATAATGACACACACATACATGTATATTATATACACACAGTTCTGTTTTGGTAGAATTGTAGAGTCAGATCTATTATAATTTCGTAAGCAAACAGCAAACTCTGATCCGGATCTACTTTATTTGCACCGTTTGCATGAAGGAAGGAAGGACAGTGTTAAAACAATATTTACTGTACATTAGTCTGGTGACCATGGCAGTATACGAATTATTATTGATTTCAATACACCATGAGGACATTAACTCTAGGTCTTCTTGAGACTGTAAAGTAAACATTTGGAAGAGTGTGACACTAACTACTACAGTAAACCGGCTGTACAACGACCACTTCTTGAATTAACATACAAGTATTTTAAAGCAGGTGGCTGTTTAATGCAATACGAAATTAATGCAGAAATAGCATAACGAAGAATCCTTCATAACTTTTGTCCTGCATTATGCTAGCCCCTGCCTTTAAGACCCAGAATTATTCCTCTATGTGGTGGTCACTTTAGAAGATTTTCATTGTACTTCAAAATATTGCATTTTATCGGGGAAATGGTGTGCAATCGTTCCAATTGATTTATGCGGTTGTATGTCTACAGTAAAGCCAATTTAAGCTCCCATCTACTGAATAAACACATAAGTCTAAAAACAACAGGTGATTGGTTAAGACATTGGAAAAAGTCGTATAGAAACACCGCTTGTCAGCTTCATGTATTATTTTTATCGTGATATAAGCTACGTTAAAACCTGTCTTAAGCGACCATTTACAGATGGCTAAAATGGATATTTAAGACAGGTGTTAGCTTAATGTCGAAAGTAATGCCGAAAGCTCCTATTATTCTCGCCCTGCATTAAGCAACAGCATGCTCTTTAAGACTTATATGTTCAATAAATGAATGGTCGTTTAAGACGGATTCTATTGTACCTCCTGTGTAAAACAATAATTGGGTTTCTTTATACCGATCGCTTCTGAAAGGTGCTGCTGTACTTCAAAAACTTTGATTTTTAACCGCAAAGAATGATATAACCATTCCCATGAATATCTGACGGAGAAAATGTCACGCATGGGCACGTGCGTCTTCTCAGGGTGTATGCAAAATGTAAATAATCGCTGTCAGCAGTAACGTCCTGATCAGAAACCACTCCGAAAAATGATGAAGCTAGTTTATAATCAGTAGATTCTCCCTATAACGACCATTTAAATCTTCAACATAACTGTCCTTAAAAGCAGATGCATTTTAAAACCCAACTGCCTTAAAGACCCAGAATTAAATGTCGATTGGGTTGTCATTGAAAAGATGGTCTCTTTTCTATGGCACGAAGTAAATACAGTAAAACCTGTCTACAACCATCATCCAAAAGATTCTTCTTCAAGGGTTACACACAGAGACAGATGCTAGCTTTACTCCATAGAGACACATTGTAACGTTTTTGCAAACAGAGTAGACCCAGATCAGAGACTCTTGTAGGAGCCGCCTGGTCAGGGTCTGCATCGTTTGCTTATGGATTTATATGCCCTGTTTGCTTACTGCAGTATATTCGTTATGTACAATTTCTGCAATTGCCCAAAGTTCTGATTACATAACGCAGAAATACTACAGACTTCTCCTAAAGGAGCCTTCTGTATACCGTTTATCAACCCTTTACTACAGGGTCCATGCTTATAAAGCTTTTAGTTGAGTCTGAGTTTCGTTCTCAAGCTTTTGATTGGTCAGATTTGAGCCTCTGGCTCAAATCTGACCAATCAAAAGCTTGAGAACTCAAATCTGACCAATCAAAAGCTTGAGAACGAACTCAGACTCAACTAAAAGCTTTATAAGCATGGACCCAGGATTAATCATGTAAGACACATTGTATGCTGCATTTTATAATGGTGTATGAAAAAAGAGAACTGCTCTCATAAAACCTCTCATTTATTTACTCAGTGGTCGTCACAGAGAGGTCGTACTGTAGTTGGCAAACAGAAGCGTAGCTGAATCCAAATGTAATGTACGCACCGTGGCTATAGGGGTCCGGGGCATGCTGCTCCGGGAAATTTTAGATTTGTGTAGTTTTTAAACCATGGTGATAAATAGAGCATTTGCTCCTTTAGGAACATATGCTCTATTTATCATAATGGTTTCAAAAGGTGACTTTTACAGGGGCGTCAAAAGGCGTCAATATGAGAGAATGGGTTAAAGCTTACATGACAAGAAAGAACGTTTGTCAAAGTCTATCCCATATGGTCTTCATTATAAAGAATGGTTAGTTTAATTACATGTACATGTCAATCCTAGTGTTCATGCACTGCTTAGAAGCCCGTATCTAAGATTCATACATACGATATAGCCTCGCTATTGCGACCACACAATGTACAGTGAAACCCCGCTAATGCGACCACTTAATAAACAGCCACTGGTGTCGTTTAAAGCAAGTGGTTGTTTAATGCAGCACGAAAGTTAAGCAGAAAGCTCCTATAGGAGCTTTCTGCATAACTTTCGTACTGCATTAAGCAACCACCTGCCTCTGCCACTCAGAATTATGCCCTTTTTTGGTGGTCGCATTAGCGGGGGTTTACTGTATTAACATAAGTCTGTAGCAGCAGGTGGTTGCAAAATGCAGGAAAAAAGTAATCCAGAAAGCTCCAAAAGGAGCATTCTACATAACGTTTCCCCTGCATTTATCTATCACCTGTTTTAAACATCTAGATTTATAATTCTTTTTCGTGATCGTATTTGCGAATGTTTACTGTGTAAGACAGCCATGTTGTAGTATAAGACAGTCATGTTGTAGTGTTAAAATGAACCTTTTTTAACAATTCATGAGATAACTGGATACTGATATAACACAGTCCACTGTTGGGATAACAAAGCGTATGAAAGACAACACAGCAAGTGAAAACTCAAACAAAGGCGAAGATGCGAATGTTTCGAACTGCACACTTGTCCAACAGCGGCATCCTGAAAATAAACCAGAGCAAAATGCAGATTTAGTTAACCCATTCCCGCATATTGACGCCTTTTGACGCCTCTGTAAAAGTCATTTTATGAAACCATTGTGATAAATAGAGCATTTGCTCCTGTGGAGCAAATGCTCTATTTATCACAATGGTTTCAAAACTACACAATTCGGAAAATTTCGTTTTCTCTAGTTAATGCTCCTTTTTGGTAGATTTAATCAAAGAGGTTAGGTCTAAAAATAGCCTAAGTGGGAATAAGTTAATCATCTAAACATTTTACGTAGACACAGATCGAACAGCTCCGATAGGACATGTCTGAGCAGTGTCTTCTCTGTTTGCTTGAATGGTACGCTTCGGATTCTCTTCTGTTTGGAATGGAAGTAATTTTCTCTTATTTTGTATTTGATGCATGAATGGTATTCATCACAATGGACTGAAATATGTATGAATATTCTTTAAGTAATAGGTTGAATAATTTGAAGTGTTATATGTTGATGGAAATATTTAAACAGTTCACAACGAGAATAAAGAATTGAGTGAGATCAAAGAACTTATTTATTTTGAAATTTAGTATATAACTCCTGAAGCTCATAAAGAGATGCTGAATTATCAGATTTAAATGGTCCATTTTTTTTTGACAAAATATACTCAACAAAAATATTTAAGGGTCATTGTTGCTTTTCCCATAGGGTTTATGCAATGACCATACAACTTTGGCATCCTGTATTTTCCATATACATAAATGGATCTTGGCACAATTTACAGGAAGTATTGTAAAAATGTCAAACTACAGATTCCAGTGAGATTGAGTTATGTCAAGGTCCTATAGCCATCTATGGAATGAAAAATGAAAATTGGGAATTTCTGAAATTCTGTAAAAAATTCAATTTCATTTTACTCTTATCTGGAATACCAATGAACATGTCTTTGGTATGTCAAACATTTTGGTAAACCTTTCCATTTTCCATTATTTCCAATATTGATTTGATTTTCGATTTTCAGGGCAAGGAAACCCCTGTTGAAAATCATGCATATTTTGTGAAAAAGATCGTTTTACATTTTTTTCCCCACGGATGTGCATAAGACTCCCGCAGGTATAATTTTCATCTGCACCCGTTAATTGAAACTCTAGCAATAATTCCTGCAACTTTCGTTGGGATTAAGCGACATTTGTGAAAGATACGAAGTACCAAAGTTGTTTAGTGAATACATGTACATTGAGCCCTATGGGAAAATGGCCAGTGACCCTTGAATTATTTTGTAGAGTATAGTTCATTCAGCATGAGAAGCTTTCATCTGCTAGATGATTTTGAATAGCAGACAGTGCAGACCCTGAAGGGAGGGCTTCTTTAGGAGTCCTCTGATCTGGATCTACACTGTTTGCAAACACTTACATAGTCGTTTTCCGTATTCTTAATATTAACCCTTCGCTTGCTGAATTTTAAAATACATTTCTCCTTCTTTACCCATGCCCTGTTGTATAATTACATATATCTTCACTGTGTACAAGTATTTCACTGTGCAATCTCTGCTGTGGAGTGCACTGTTTGCACAATCAACTTGTAAATAGTGCAGACCCTGATGATACAGCTCCTGCAGGAGCTGTCTCATCTGGGTCTTCACTATTTACAGGTATGTATATTGACGTGAATAGCAAGCGAAGTGTTAAGGGCATACATTATACGCACATATACATGTATGTAGTAATCTTTCCTGCAAAATTTTCAGAGATCCAGATAAGATACGTAAAGGTAAACATTTTCAAGAATATCTCCTTTATTTGTCCACCAACCCCTATACTGTGACCACTCTTTAGAATCGTCTCGAATCGTCTCTTAGAGACGGTTCTAAGAGTGGTCACAGTATAGGGCTTGGTGGAGAAAAGACGATTTTAGTAATTCGGGTACGCACCTTTATCTGTAGCTCTGTTAATTAGCATTGTCTGCAAACTCCTTATATTTTTGGCACCTTTGCAAACAGAGTAGACCAAGATCAGACGTTCCTGTAGGAGCTGTGTGTGATCATGATCTGCTCTGTTTGCTAACATGTTATAAATCTGATTCTCTGTATGTACCATAACAGTATATTTCCTTATTTTATTCGTTTATTACAAACATAGATTATTGTTCAATATGAATGGAATCTGAAATGAATATGCAAGGACTAAAGGGTACAATCCCTACAGGAATTTGCCAACAATAGAGATTCTGATCAAATGCCGAGTGACCCGCTTTCTAATCAAATTCCAAAATCTTTGGCATTCTTGTCGTTGGATCTTCTTCAGGACAAAACAAGATTACTTTTGTACATATCAATTTAGATGCGGAAATTAATTCTTATTGAAAAGATAGTGAATTCCAAATTGTTAATGATTACCTTCAATTATCATTATATATAGGCCTAGCCGTTTCCCTATTAAACATTTATGCGTGAATTGATCACTTTAGACTATTCAATAACTTATTTTTATAAGGTGAACATATTAAAGGGGGGGGGGGGTCTTGGACAAACACTGTAGGGTCAGATCTATATAATTTCATAAGCACACAGAGCAGATTCCGATCAGACGGCTCATGCAGGAACCGTCAGGTGTGGGTCTGTTCTGTTTGCACAGGTGTGAAGAAGGACAGCGTCAAAGACTGTGTCGGGTATTCACTCTGTTTAGTTTCAAGATAATAGCTTCAAAGAGTATTCTCCCTTATACTTGAAGTTCAAAGACTAATGATAAAGTGTCATGTAGCATCGATGAACGATACAAAAAAGTATGATGATGATGATGATGCTGATGATGCTGATGCTGATGCAGATAATAATGATAAAGGTGATGACGACGATGAGATGCTTCTAATGATGATGATAACGATGATGAATAGTACATAAAGATGATTGTTTTTAATTTGACTAAGAATTCGGTATAATTAAGGGATCAGAGGCATTAAAGTAATGAAATCTTAGATTTATAAAGATTCCTACTGTAGGAGACAGTTAAAGTTTTATTTTATGGCGCATGAAGGGCTACTACGCGACAGTTACACATTTTGAACTATTTGTCTTTATTCCGAATGACGCATATACAGAAGAACATCTCTAAAGCGGCTACATAAAGATGTATTATGCACATTTTTTGCATTAATCAAACAACACCAGAAGCTGTACAGGTATACATATAATGAAAATAATGCTTACAACCCATTTTCCGAAAGGATATATTTGTTCAGCTAAATATTATCGCTATCCGAATACTGCTAAATTCTTAAAAAGGAGCCTCCGTTTTATTACGGTGATTTTGTACGAAAATCAGCGGATATCTTCGGCCAAGTTCTGAATTCATCCGATTCTATTTCGGAACAACGCTTTGAATATTGATTTAATTAGGTTGTTACCACATTACAGTGGCTGACACTGGTTGTTGACCTACATAATATATTTTATTCAGGAAAATAAGGCAATATGCCCATCTTACCCCATGCTAAATATACCGTTCAATGGTGTTAATCAAATATAACGGTCAAAGGGAGCTCATACAGGTACGTCGACTGATTATTTCCGGTATGTAAAAACAGATTCCGGCCAATGGCGAAGGCCGTTCCGTTTGTTTCCGTAGCAATCCATTTTCTAGTTTTTTCGACACAAACAACCATTTACCTGACCACACTGTTAAAGCGTTAAATAAGTTTTAAGGTACATATATTCCAATTCTGAAGTCAGTTCGAAACGCAAAACTTGCGCAGCATACATATTTAATGAATGCACGTCTTTTAAAGCAGGTGCTTGCTTAATGCAGGATGAAAGTTATGCAGAAAGCTCCTATGGGAGCTTTCTGCATAACTTTCGTCCTGCATTAAGCCACCACCTGCCCTTCAGATTTTTGCGTCTCGTTGGTGGTCGATTTAAAAGAGTTTTACTGTACGTATAACAACTACATTCGGAGAATTGCATTTGCGCACATTGGCATATCATTTGCGGATTTATTTTCCTTCGTTTGCGCACAAAAAAATGTTTCTTATGCGCACAAGTTTTTACTATCAAATGCGCACGTGTACCTATTCCGTTAGCCTATGTTAAACATTGTCAGATGTTAACAGTGTTTCCCCTTGATTACCATGGGGAGGTGGAAGTAGGATTTTAAACTGTCACAGTGTACATATACAGTATAAAACATTTGTCGTAGATAATGTATTTTTCCCCTTTGTTTGTTTTAGAAATTGTAAAATCCATTTTGAACAATTTATAAGAATAAAGCCTTAAACAATACATGTAATTTGAAAAAGTAGCGTGTGTGTAAGTCAGTCCCGTACGCTACAGTGTTTGGGCCACGTGATTGACTACATTTCAGACGTCAAAAATGCCGTGCGCTTTTGGCATACTGAACTGTTTTATTTTCGTTCGCAAATGATATGAGGTTTTCGTCCGCTTTTGATATGCAATTATTTTTCGGTTTGTGCGCAAATGCAATTCGCCCACAACAACAGGACCGTGCTGTGTGTATATAATACCTAGATATAATCACATGAGAACGTCTATAGCGAGCAGTATTACACGTGATATCGATTACAGCCTGGTTCCGTAAGCAAAGCACAGAAAAAACCTCTATTAGCCGGACTTTCAAATTAGTAGATGTGTCGGTGTTTAAGGCAGACCATAGCTTAATGCAGGGTGAAAGTCATGCAGGAAGCTCCTATAAGAACGTTCTGTATTTCTGTTTAAGCGACCATCTGCTTAATACATTCTAAATTATATTCTTTACTATAAGTCCACTTTCAAGGGGGTTACGCTAATGCAAAACACGACTTGATAAAATTACTGATATTTGAAACCAAAACTTCACAAATAAAGTTTTGCAATTCGCAAGCGTAGTCGTTGTCTTTAGTGGGCCATTGATGTTTATGTGCGATTATTAAAAATGAGACGACGCCAATTAGCGCTTTCACTGTTGAATATTGATTTAAGAAATAATGACATCATGAATATTTATTAGCCGAATTGTTTAAATGGCAATGTACGCAGGAATTTTTGTATAGTAGAAACTGTAGGGCCTGATTTATTATAACTCCATAAGCAAGTAGAGCATACCCTGGACAGACGGCTCCTGCACGAGTTTCTGGGTCCATGCTTATAAAACTTTTAGTTGAGTCTGAGTTTCGTTCTCAAGCTTTTGATTGGTCAGATTTGAGTTCTCAAGCTTTTGATTGGTCAGATTTGAGCCAGAGGCTCAAATCTGACCAATCAAAAGCTTGAGAACGATGTTTACAAAGACGTGAACAGGTGTTTATATGAAGGAAAGGGTTAAGCATGTTTCTGCTACCCGACTGGCATTAACGCGCTGCTTGGGTCCGGTTGTGACCCCGGGTAGATATCCAGTTCGATGTCTCATAAGTATCCAAGCTGCTTGACAATCGGTCAACAGCATGAACGAATGGAAAGTAAGTGAAAGTATTCAAGATTGATCTGTTATACCGTGTAGCCCCGGGTTAATCACCGCATCAACAGTAATGCAATTGTTACGCGCTTATGTCGTTTGCAAACTATTTTTCTCGACTTTGTCTTATAGATTCACGTAGCGTTTACGCTTATGACCTGTATAACTAAGAGAAATTGTCCAAACTGGTACTTTAACGTAATTACCGTCTTCAAATATTGTCGACTGTTGCAATTATCCCATTCCTCATATTGATGCCTTTTGATCCCCCTGTAAAGGTATTTTTGAAACCATTGTGATAAATAGAGCATTTGCTCCATAGGAGCAAAAGCTCTATTTACCGGTATCACAATAGTTTCAAAACTACAAAATTCTAAAAAATATCCCTTTTTCTAGTAAATGCTCCTTTTCAGTAGATTTATTCAAAGAGACTGTGTCTAAAATAGCCTATGTGGGAAAGGGTTATAAAAATAAATTTTTCTTCCATTTCTTTAAAAGAAAAGTGCCAGAGTGTCAAGCAGTTTGGATCTTCATGACTTTCCGAGTTACTCGGCGTCTCATCTGGATCCAAACTGTTCACAAAGGCTATCACAAAATCGCCGGTAGATGCTTAATCCTTGTCCTCAGTACAGTAGATTTGATAATAATTTTGGCGTAGACAACATGAAGTTCCAACAAAACTCTTTTATCGTGGTTTTCAATCTTTTCATATTTATATGTGATTTAACCTTTTACCTGGTAGAGACTCGTTTTCTACACCATATAAAGGGAGTAGACATTTTTAGTTGTAAAGTCCGCCATAATCCTTTAAAATAATATTTAATGCAGTGATGCATTCGTTTGGTTGATTCGTTGACTTTAATCTTGTACCATGTTGTGCAAATAATTCGAATTGTTTGAAAAGCTGTTGCGATCAAGGCACCAATAAAAAGTATTTTCTTTTCTGATTACCGTGTTGTATGTAATGTTTAGATTAACTCGTAAATGGACTTATATGCGCAGTGTAAGCTGCACATGTAATAAAGAAAAAAATAGGTATTTTTGGGTTGGTGACTGCTTAATGCAGGTATAGTCAGACAGAAAGCTCCAATCAGAGTGTTCTCTATGTCTTTCATCCTGCATTAAGCTGCCACCTATCTCAGGGACCGACATCCTGCATTAAGCTGCCACATATCTTAGAGACCGACATCCTGCATTAAGCTGCCACCTATCTTAGGGACCGACAATAGTACTTATTTGAATGTTCGGTTTAGATGGGCGTTACTGTGTACAGGCTAAACTATAATAAGTTGGTGTCAGTTATTAGCAGTTCCGTTTGTTCTTTTCTGATTTAAAAGAAACTAACTTAAGAATTATTTTATAGATTAACTTACATTATTTTGTAGTCTTTAAAGCAGATTGGATCGTCTAGAGCATATTGGGGTCTCTCTACATACATTTCTGATCGAAAAGTATATCATTCCGTAAAAACGCCATTTTATCCAGGACTCAATAAACCCCCTCAACGCTGAAGTGGAATAGCCCATCAATGTTTAACCCTTCGCTTGCTGAATTTTAAAATACATTTCTCCTTCTTTACCCATGCCCTGTTGTATAACTACATATATCTTCACTGTGTACACGTATTTCGCTGTACAATGACTGCTACGGAGTGCGCTGGTTGCACAATCAATTTATAAATAGTGCAGACCCTGATGAGACAGCTCCTGCAGGAGCTGTCTCATCTGGGTCTTCACTATTTACAGGTAGGTATATTGACGTGAATAGCAAGCGAAGGGTTAAGTACATAGTCCAAGCTGAAACTTGCTAGACTATTTGGAATGACAAACAATGCAGACACTGCTCAGAGGGTTCCTTTAGGAGCCCGCTGATCTGGGTATACACTGTTTGCAAATGGCAATTCATGTGCATTCATATTCACCGTAAGCTTGACCTGTTTGAATGTACAGTGAAACCTCTCTATAATGGCCACTAAATTATGTTAATTGGTTGGTATTTAGGGCAGGTGGCTGCTTAAAGCAAGGTGAAAGTAAAACAGAACGCTATAGGGTCGTTCTGTTTGACTTTCACATTGCTTTAAGCAGCCACCTGCATTTAACACGAAATACTTGATGTAATCTAGTGTCCGTTATAGAGAGATTTTACTATAGGATAAGTCAGTGTTTTAGACTTACCCCGATATAAAACCTAATGTCTGCTCAAATCTTAATCTGATGCAGATTTGACTACCAAGTTTTTGAGAAACTATTAATTGAGTTTAAAATAGTTTGGATCCTGATGAGATGCCGCGTTACTCAGCGTCTCATATAGACTCAAACGAACCGCGTGAGGTCGAGAAGAGTGGGATAAGCAGAATAGAGGTCCGGATAAGGTGCGTACATTTAAACATTTTCGAGAACAGCTCCTTTTATTTCCACATCAAAACCTTTACCGTGACCATTCTTTAGAATCGTCTCGTGGTCATGGTATAGGGTTTGGTAGAGAAAAGACGATTTCGGTATTGGGATTCGCACCTTTATCTGTAGCTCTTGGGATAAGGATTAAAATACTCGCATACGAAATACATCGGAGGCATGATAGTCTTGCCGGAATTAGACGAGGATTTCCGATTACTCTCGAGGGTTAATTTACCTGTCCTAAACCTTAGGTGGATTTTTACACTGACACCTCTTCTCTGTAGGAACGTCCTTCAGGACCTGCTCTGCATGCTTGCCACACCCTGAAAAACCAAAGGACGCACGTTTCAGTATTAGGTTCGATCACCTTTCAAAAATGTACAGGTCGAATGTACTAGTATTTGTAAACTGTTTAGTCTCAATTCTGAGAGGTCCTAGGGGATCCCTTAGACCAGGGCTTCGTTATTCAAAATCCTGCTGCTAATTACACCCTTTCATACGGAATGGACTCTATGATTAAACACTAATGGATCATTCCATTTTAAATATTCAGCATAAAAATGGTATACCCAGTATCTAATCCAGGATTCGAATCTTTGCAAAAATTCTGGTATTATAAATATTTAAGCGAATTCGCCTTCTTTATCTACGTAGATCCCCCACTCCCATAAACATATAGGTTGGGGATGTTCAAAAAGTGGGATGAACCCAACCTTCCCCCTGTTTAGAATAGATTGATTGATTGTGTTGATCAACGTCCGTTTCTGCTCACTATGGACTAATGGGACGATGCAGAGAAACCCTGGCGCGATGCCTTACTCTTATTATCGATAGAGTTTCTCTGGTTGTTTTAATCTCGTCCGAAGGACTTGACCAGAATATAGTGTATAACGTGTATGATGTCCGAGTGTTTTTAAATTTACAGAATTTATGAAATGCACGCAACTCTCTGATATAAAAAGGTTAGCTAGATTTTTGTATGAATCATTTATGTTGCGCAATTCCTTAAGTATATAAACTGTAATAACAGTTTCAGTTTCAGTTTTATTTCAAGCAAATCGGCAATGCAATTGCCTTTGGCCATATACAATTTCATAGTGAAAATGGCTACACATACAATATATTTACACATACATATAATTTACAATTTAAGATATTATGGAACAGTATTAAAAGTTAGCAAGGTATTGCTACGTGAACAGAAAGCATATTTCAAATATTTACAAAGCTTTAACAATTTAGTTTTGTTTCCAATAGACATACTACTCACAAATTTGTTTAGTGAAGGCCACGAAATATTACCCAAATACTTATTACGAATGTGAGAATATTTGTTACAGCATGGTAAGAAATGATACTCAGATTCAACAACCAAAGTATTACACATTCTACACAATCTGTTTTCTCTATTTACACCGGCATAACGCCCAAATTCAATTTCCAAGTAATGAGAACATAATCTAAAGCAGGTTAAATACTTTCGAAGTGTGTCATCTGCGACTAAGTCTAGATAAGTTTCGTATTCAAATGTACATTTATACTTTCTGTAGTATTCTAATTTTGACATATATACTACAGTTGCTGACCACTCCTGCATATACTGATCATATACGCGTCTTTTAAGTAGTGGCAAATAGTTGACATGTGGATTAAAGTCATTCAAAATATAGGTAAAACCAAGTTTATCAACAATAATGTTTATACGTGATGACCAAGAGTTAACAATATTTTGACTCTTTTGATTGTTATAGATTCTATATATAGGCGACATAACACATTTCTTGATTTTCATCAAATACTTTACAGCTCTAACTTTACTTAAAACTGAAAGGGGAAATCGTCCAAGCTCTCCATAAACAGCAACGTTTGGTGTCTGTTTGCGAACACCTAGAATGTATTTACAGAATTTAATGTGTAGCTTGTCAGTTTCTTTATAATCGTATGCTCCCCATACTTCTGACCCATACAATAATATAGGAACAACCATAGAGTCAAATAAGTACAATTTGGTTTTTACATCTAACTTAACGCTATCAAAAATAGATAACAAGCTTTGATAAGCACGTAAGGCTTGTTCTGACAAGGCTTTAACTGCCTTGGACATAGTTCCGGTATATGTGAATTTTATTCCAAGATAAGTGAACTCATCTACTCTTTCTATCTTTTGACCATCTATGAAAATCTCTTTATGTTTTGAATATCTACGTTTTTCAAAAATACATAATTTTGTTTCAGCAATGTTAATTTTTAATCCCCATTTAACAGAATATTGATACAAACTATCAACTTGTGCCTGTATACTTACAGGGTCAGTCGTAAACAACACAATATCATCAGCAAATAACATAATGTACATGGATAATAAGTTAAGGTCATTATCAGTTAAATTATTAAAATCTACAGATTTAACAACATCGTTTATAAATAGGATAAACAATAGAGGTGATTAGGGTTCGCCCGTTTTACACCAAGTGTTACATCAAAGAAGTTTGTCATTGACATATCGGCAGATATTTTTACACATGAACTTACATTTGCATACAAATAGACTGTGATATACTCGTCTTGGCAAGTCCAGCTCCTAATAATTACTGTGCACATTCAATTATGTCATGTTTGCACATTTAATAGCAATACTTAGTCACGTGATACTTGTTTAATTATTATGTATATTTGTATGACTAGAAACTGTATCAGTTTATGTCAAACTAAAATATTCTATTCTAATCATAACATAACATAGTCTAATAGCAGTGGTATTGACCTATACGTATTGGTGTAAGGTTTCAGTTATACCGCGGCCTCCCGCTAATTACAGGGGGGGGGGGGGGGGGGGGGGGGGGAGAGGGGGAGACCCCGACGGGTTTTCTATGCTTGGAAACAAATCCCAACACATTGTTTCTTGCACTAAAGAACGACCCACCCACCTCAAGCCGAGTTTGCAAACTTACATTCAAGAATCAGCTAAGTATTCTAAAACATTATTTTTAAGTGGAGACAAAGCTTTAAGATTTTTTTAAAACTTTTATAATAATATACATGTGATCAAGAGTTTAGTCCCGGCTATTAATTAATGTGTGGTACAATCTATTTGGATATACAGGCTGTGTCCTCGTGTCCTGCTAGATGGCTTTAGCCGAGACGATAATTAAAGAGAACACACATTTATAATACACCTTTCTATGCCTTTACAAACAGAAAAGACCTAGATCCTGTAGGAGCCGTCTGATTATGGTCTACTCTGTTTGCCTATTAAACAATATTAATGTGATTCCAATATTAATGTGATTAAATTTCAAGTGTCCATGTGCCGTTATGAAAAATAAACTAGTCAATGTTCGCGATCTCATTATAATGTCTCCCCAAATATACTGGGGATACATTTTGTTTTTATGAGTGACGTCCGTCCGTCTGTCTGTCCGTCCATCCGTCTGTTCGATTTTACTTTGTTCGCGCGGTTTCTCCAAATCTTGGGTCGCATTTTCATGATACGTCATAGGAATAATCCATACCATGCCTAGTTGTGCATATCGTATTTCTGTTCCGGTTCGATGATTTTCTGCAGAGTTATGGGACTTGGACATTTTTACATGTAAAATTTTGTTAGCGCGGTTTCTCCAAATCCTATGATCAGATTTTCATGAAACTTCACAGATTTAATAAACACCATGCCTGTATGTGCATATATTATTACTGTTTAGATAAGTTGATTTTCTGCAGAGTTATAGGACTTTGGAATTTTACATGAAATTTTTTGTCCACATGGTTTCTCCAAACTCTTTCTTCAGATTACATAGAACTTCCTAGGATTGATCAGCACTATGTCTAGTTGTGCATATTTTATTCCTGTTTTGGTTTGAAGATTTTCTGCAGAGTTATGGGACTTTGAACATTTTACATGGAAAGGTTTGTCTCTCCAGAACCTTTGATCAGATTTTCATGAAACTTCATAGGATTGATCAACACCATGCCTGGACGTGCATATCTCATTCCTGTTCCGGTTCTATGATATGTTTTAGAGTTACGGGACTTTGAAATTTTTCCATGGAAAAATTTGTTCGCGCGGTTTTTCAAAACAATCCTTGGTCGGAGTTTGATAAAACTTGGTAGGATCGATCAGCACCTTGCCTAGTTGTGCATATCTTATTTATTTTCCAGTTCGATGATATTGATTATAACCAGTGTTAACTTAAAATTATCAACAATAGAATATAACAATATGACAAAGAGTGACTAAATAGTTATAAGAATCGATGTTAAACGAATAGAATATCATCAGTGTTAACTTTCAACTATAAACTTTAAAGCAATAGAGAAAATGGTATATTTAAAATCAATCGTAGACTAAAGGTTGCAATTTAGAGAGATAAAAAACAAAGTGCGATTACCTTAAACTATTGTCAGAGAAACAATCAGTGTTTCAAGTCAGCTATAGAAGGTAACTCTCAGATGAAACTATGTGTTAACTATCAGCAATTATAGGAAAGAGTGTGTGTACAGAACATAGATGTGAACAGTAAAACCCTTTACATATGATTAGAGTGAACCCCCACTACCAAATCTACAGCTAATACAGGTATATTCTTTAAAGACGAAGTCCCTACAATGATCACATATTTTCAATAATAGCATAAACCTTGGTATTTGTTATGCTCTATCATTATTATGAAGGTTCCCAATTTGAAAAAAATGCCCCTGTGATACAAATAAACCGATTTCATCAATACTGATAATTTTTGTTCTACAGCACAATATTATCGACCTTTTCCGTTCAATTCTTCCGTGTTTTGCCGATGATCACCCGATCCCTCCATTGTTTACGTAATAATTTTCTCGGAAGCGGTCGGAGAATCGCGAATAGGACGAACAGTTACGAATTAAAAACCCAACCCGAATAAAACTGAAACATCGGGGAGTAAAACCGGGATCGGCGATATCAAACACATGGATGTTTTGTCATTATAAACGGTAACTTGATGGGGCTTTTTGCGATATACTACTTTTCAGCATATAAACAAATGAGTTTTGTACATTTTAAGTGTTTATGAAACGCGTCAAATGTAGGGACACCCCCTTTAACAGAACAGAATAGAACATATTTTTATTCAAGGACTTGAACAATCCAGTTCATCGTCACATCACAATACAATTTAAGCATGATTGTAGCAATATGAAGAAAAAAACCCAAATAAAAAAATGAAAAAGAAAATAGAAAATAGATGGCGGAAGAAGTATATTAAAGAAAAGACTGTATATACTATATGCTACAGAAAAATTTGACCTCGTTTATCTATTGATCAGCTTATATAATCGTGCTCTAGAAGGTGTTTCCTCTTTTCAAATGCCTTTGAGCAATGTATTGCAAGTTTATTTATCGTGTTTACATTTGAAGAGCTCAAAAGATTTATGAGTTTATACATATTTGGTCTACGGAAGTAGTATTTCTTTAAGTAAGTTTCTCTTAAACCAGTAAAGGAACGGCAAACTAAAATAAAATGGAATTTGTCTTCGACATCATTTAGGTTACAGATCGTACATTTTCTAAGGTTTCTTTAAATTTTACGTGTCTTCCAGTTTCAATTTTTAGATTGTGTGATGACAAGCGTATTCTTGCAAGTGTGTTTCTTTATTTAAGATTTTACATTTTAGTTAAGTAATCTGAAAGTTTAAAGGTATGTTTCAACTCTTGGTATATATACAATAAAGAACTTGCGTTCATTTCTGTATTCCATTGTATGATATACATATCTAAAAGCCGCCTTCGAAGTACTGGGGTAAATATTTTAATGTCAATTGACGCAGGATATAACCATACTTCACCAAAACCACAAGTCTGTAATAGAATGCGCACACTATTTGCCGAATTGTGTGTATTTTCCTGGTTGGTGTTATCTCTCATTTTGTTTATTATCGTTGAAAGAATGCAATTACCCAATGTTGAACCATAGAATTCCAAAAATATATTTGACGATTTTCATTTGAAAATTGATTTTCAGCGCGTATCGTCCTAATTCTCCACATAACGCTGTGCTGTTAGTTGACTGTTTAACATTTAACATTGATTTTAAGAACTTTCTATGTACTCTTTCAATGCAGTTATGCTTGGCGAAATCCCATACTTCACATGCGTAGCTCAAGAGAGATGTAACGAATGAGTTGGAAAGGCTAAGCATGATTTTAATTGGTATTTCCTTATTGTTCGTCATTGACAAAAGTGCGCTGAATGTTTTTTAGAGCCTTATTTGAGTCTCAGTAGCTCTAAAGAAAGATATGCCACTTGTAAAGACTAATCCGAGGTAATTAAATTTGGTAACAATTTCAATTATTTTGCCGCTATATGTGAAATATTCTGCTGTTCTTAATTTACCACCTTTTCTGAAGACCATAATTTTCGTTATTTCAATGTTTACATATAATTTCCATTTGGAACAATATCTTTCGAATTCGCATATTAAAGATTGTAAGCCATCTGTAGTCTCTGACATAAGAACAGATTCGTCTGCAAAGAACATTAAGTATATATTTATTTGATATATAGTCAAACGGGGGCTGAACTATTTTGTAGAAAGGTTTCAATATCGTTCATAAAAAAGAGAATAAAATCGGTGAACTGATCTCACCTTGCAATAAACCGATATTACAGTTGAAAAAGTCTGACACATTTTCCATGTGTTTGACACATAGCTTAATATTTTACATACATTGACCGAAAGAGTCGAAATAGTTTGCTATTCAAGTTGGTTCGTAAAAGTTTAATCCAGAGACCATTTCTGTAAATCGTATCGAAATATTTTTTGAAGTCCACCAAACAACAGTTCATGTATAACATTTTAATATCGCTCAACTGCTGCTGAATAAAACTTTGTAACAAGAAAATTCCCTAAATAGTACTAAAATCTGATTTAAATCCAAACTGAGCATCTGTTATGACATCGTATTTTAAAGCCCATTCTTTCAAGCATTCTTTTACAACTGCCATGAATAATTTTGCAAAGCAGCTGGTAAGAGTAATCCCCCTGTAATTGGCAGGATCAGAATTATCTCCCTTTTTATAGACAGGTATAATTACGCCATTTGATCAGGACTTGGGAAATAGAGGATCTGTTGCGAGTTGTCTTTTAAGATCACATGTTCCTAAACGAGTCTTAGAAAATGTCATTAAGCGAGCCTTGGTGAGCTTAATAATATTTTCTCGGTGAGTTTAGGAACATGTGATCTTAAAAGACAACGACCATCAGATTCTTTTTTTCACATAACAAAAATGTGTATTTTCGCCGTTTAAATGACATGTAACCATCGGTTTCCATGGTTTGACATCGTATATAACGTATGACGTTATATAAATATGTTCTAAAGTGATCTTTAGTGGTGATCAATAGTGTCCTTACAAAATGGATAAAACAAATTTCAAATATAATGGATACACGTATCGCGTTTTACAAATCTAACATTCACCTTCTTGCACCTAAACCTAAGACTTCATTTCGCTTCTTAAAAAATAGTATACGAGAATTTCACTCTAAATACGTGTTTGTTCCAGCTGATAAAGCGTCAAACAATGTAATTATCGTTTGACGACTTTATTATGTGGACGTTTTAAAACAAGAACTCACTAAGACAAAGTCATATATTGTGGTCTCTAAATCTGAAAACGACATAATATCTGAACATGTTAATAAATGTAAACAGTTCAATGCTGATATATTAATCACACATCGTAAACTTCCGACAATGTACTGGATACCTAAAGTCCATAAAATGCCGTATAAATCACGCTTCATAGCAAACTCAGTCTCATACACAACAACCGCACTATCCAAACTAATTACATCGTGACTAACAGCGGTCAAAGAACATGTCAAGCGTTACTGTGATAAAGCTTATGAGAATTCAGGAATTAACCTTTTTTGGTCTGTAAAAAACTCCAATGAGGTTTTAACTAAATTAAAAATCAAGCAACACTAAGCTAACACTATAAGCACATACGATTTTTCTACACTTTATACCACATTACCACACGATCTAATAAAGATCAAACTTACAAATCTTATAAATAAAACATTTGCTAGAGAAAAAGTATCATTTATTGCCTGTAATTTTAGACATGCGTTCTTTACCAATGACATTACAAATAAATATACCTCGTCGACATGTTTAGATCTTTGTGACGCAATTACGTTTCTGTTAGACAATATATTTGTACGTTTTGGTAATTCTGTATATCGCCAGGTCATTGGTATTCCCATGGGAACCAACTGTGCTCCTTTAATTTCAGACTTGTTTTTGTATTGTTATGAACGGGATTTTATGCTTAACCTTAAACTCGATTCACAGGCGGATGTCATCAATGCTTTTAACAATACAGCACGTTATTTAGACGACATATTTAATATTGATAACCCATACTTTGATTCTATGATAACCTCAATTTACCCTAGAGAGCTCAAGCTTAATAAAGCAAATAGTTCTGACATATCTGCAGCCTTTTTAGATTTAAATTTATCTATAAACAATGGAACAATTTCTTCTGGAATTTATGACAAAAGGGATGACTTTAATTTTAAGATAGTTAACTATCCTCATTTGGATGGGATGTTCCCCGTGCTACATGTTACGGTGTATACATTTCTCAGCTTATTCGTTTTGCTAGAGCTTGTTCTTCTGTTGATGATTGTAACAATCGTAACCTTATTATCACTGAAAAACTACTAAAACAGGGCTACAGATGTGACAAACTTCGTAAAACATTTTCAAAATTTTACCACCGAAATGTTCTACTCATCAGCAAATACAATTGTAATTTACGTACTTTTCTAAAGTTAGGTATTTCACCTCCGGAGTTTTACGGTGATGTCATTTACAAACTTCGAAAAAATTATTGGACACACATATTTTGATACTTTGTTTGTCAAACGTATAGAACAGTTCATTAAAAAGGGATATGACCCATCTATTTTGCAACACACTACATGCTTGGTGATCGAACCCTTTACAGTTGGTCATTATGCTTTCCTCTTTGCTTGTGCGGCGGCGGAAAAGACTTAATTACTCTATGAAGATTCCCTCTTAAACTCGTTTACGGAGGGAGGAAATTAGATATTTGTATTTTGCCAGTTCTGTCGTACCCCAAATGACTTCTCCACAACTGCTCTTACATCTGAATAGTCATCGAGTACATGTCTACGATGTCTAGTTTATTCTTTTTCAAACAAAACAGTTGTACTTATTTAGTATCCACTAGTATTTATATCTTCTTTATTTTTATAAAATGTCGATGTAGAGGTGTTTCATATATTTTTCCCGTACTTTTAAGTTATGACCTCATTAAAATGATGACGTCGCTTGTTTATCTCTAACGTTTATTTTAAAGTCATTTCATTGTGGCAGACATCGTTATTCATGTTGTGAAGTTGTCTGGAGGGGAATTTTATTTACATTTTGACTTTGGTAAAAGTGGGATAAGGACGAGGTTGGGTATCCGTAAACCAGGTTTAAGTCCCCAAGTAGCTGATTTTGGTTACTGACCGTTCCAAGGCGGTACTCCTGCTTTCAGCCTATGGTCAACTTTATTGTTTAATATGCTTAATGTTTAATGGTTTTCGTCTTGATATGCGTCCTGTTATGTTTTGTCTTGTGGCTATACCGTTTCTTGTTTGATGGTGTTTGGTGCGGTGTCATTTCGTATTTGGCTCTCCCTGTTTGACTATTGTTCCATATTTTCACGTGTTACAGATAAGGGAATCTTAACCCGCTGTTCTAACTCGGAGATAAGGGAAGGTATGTGAGAAAAGACTGTTTTTCTAAAATATAGTTAAAGGCTATCTCTAAGGTTTTTATAAAATATCTATTCCCTGTATAAAGTATTCGTATAATATATTGTCTTTCGAACAGGCTTTGTTAGCTTTCAGTTTTTTTACAAGCTTTTCGTATTTCTGTAGGTGTAATTTGAGCATCAAGTTCTTGATAATATGGGTCCGTGTTGGTCAAGGAATCAAACGTATTAAAATGTTTACACACTCCTTATCTTCATCAAAATATAATTCAGATGTTATTGTTCTAAAATGTTCAAAACATGTTTTACTATCAATATCACAATTCGGGTCTATATGTTTTTGACTTTTAAACATTTTCCAGAAATCTCTTGGTCTTTTATTTTAAGATCATGCAAACTACGTGCAAAATCCATGTTATAGTTTCTTTTTGCATTTCTGCAACAAACCTTGTACTCTTTTTTTCTTTGGGGGGGAAAATCGTTCTATTTTCATTAGTTTTAGTTAGATTGAACACTGGACAGGCCACTAAGAATACTCATTATGAACTGTCAGTCAATTAAGAATAAGGTAGTGGAGCTTCACACTATTATAGAAGCATCTAAACCTGATCTGATCTTAGCAAACGAAACCTGGCTCCACCCAGATATTAAAAACTCCGAGATTTTCCCAGATGGGTATGAGGCAATTAGGAAAGATAGGATAGGTGACAGTCACGGGGGGGTACTTATTGCTTTTAAGAAAGACCTTCTTTGTGTAGAAACACCTGAATTAAACACTGACTGCGAGGTTACTTGGTGTAAGTTAGCAATTGCAGGATGCAAGACCCTGTATTTTGGGTCCTTCTATAGACCCCCAGACAAGATTAGCTCAGAGTACCTAGACCACTTAAATGAATCGCTAAGGCGAATAGTGACAAATAAATCTGCTCACGTGCTCATTGGGGGCGATTTCAATTGTGGGGACATAGACTGGGATGGATAGACTGTACGGCTTGGTGCAAACCAAGGGTCAACCCAAAGACAACTTGTTGACATTACCAAAGAACACTGTCTGAGTCAGGTCATCAATATTCCAACCAGACAGGACAAAATACTGGATATACTCCTGACAAACAATCCTGCCCCTGTTAGCAGAGTAAAGACAATGCCACCCATCGGCAAATCTGACCATGACCTTTTGCTAGTTGAATATGATATTAAATCCAAGAGGATACGTCACACTCCTAGGAAAATTTATCTTTATAAGAAAGGGGATATTATGAGTATTCGTGGTAATTTGAAAATTTACCGGGATCATTTCTTTGAAAATAACCTGGATTCATTCTCAATTGATGAACTGTGGTCAGACTTTAAGGCTGAACTACTGAGAAATATTGAACAGTTTATACCATCAAAAATGACAAAATCCAAGGCAAGTTATCCATGGATTGATTCCCATCTCAAAAAACTCATACATAAAAGAGAAAAACTATATCACAAGGCTAAAAGGTCTAACGATTTCGATCAAATTAATAAATATAAAAGGTTTAGAGCCTATGTACAGAGGGCCATTAGAACTGCTCACAGACAGTATGTTTCTGATATCTTTGAACGTAAGGAAAATGAAGGTGATGACGTCAACCAAGGGGGGGTTAAGAAATTCTGGTCATATGTAAACAATTTAAAGAATGGGAGTAACAGTTATATATCTTGTCTCCGTGATAACGGCATTCTGAAAACTGATAGTAGGGATAAGGCTAATATATTAAACAGACAGTTTCATTCTGTATTTACCCATGAACAGCCAGGGAGCTTGCCAGATAAAGGTAACAGTCCCTTTCCAAAAATGAATGACATTCATGTCAGTTCATGTGGAGTTAAAAATCTTCTTAATAAACTGAACATTCATAAAGCTTCAGGACCTGACAACCTCGGCTCTCGAATTCTAAAAGAGTGTAGTGACGAGATATCGGACATCCTTACAGCCATCTTCAATCAGTCCCTTAAGCTTGGCCAAGTCCCGGAAGATTGGCGTAAAGCTAATGTTACACCAATATACAAGAAAGGTGACAAATATGATCCCATAAATTATAGACCAGTCTCGCTCACAAGCATATGCTGTAAGGTTTTAGAACATATACTGGTAAGCAACATCATGAAACATTTACATGGATACGACATCTTAGTAGAAAGTCAACATGGTTTCAGAAGCGGTAGGTCCTGTGAAACACAGCTAGTTCAATTTATTCATGACTTGTCATCAAACTTGGACCGTGCTTGTAATAATAGAAAGCAGAAACAGACAGATGTTATTGTGATGGACCCTCACAATAGACTTCTACATAAACTACATTATTATGGTATTAGTGGAACAACTAATAAGTGGATAGGGTCATGGTTAACAGACAGATCTCAGGAAGTAGTCCTTGATAGCATATCTTCAGATGCAGCCCCAGTAGTATCAGGTGTCCCTCAGGGGTCTGTTCTGGGACCTATTTTGTTCTTGACATTTATTAATGACCTCCCTGATGGACTTAACTCATCTGTACGTTTGTTTGCAGATGATTGTGTTCTGTACAGAAACATTTACACAGACCGTGACTGTGACATATTGCAACAAGATTTAAACAAACTTGAGCAATGGGAACAGACATGGCTTATGAAATTTAATGTAACTAAGTGCCACTCTATGAGGATAACTAGACACAACCAGAAGAATCAGATTATACATAATTATTCACTACATGGACATATATTGGAAAATGTAGCTTCTGCTAAATATCTCGGTTTAACATTAACAGAGACTTTAGACTGGTCACAACATATAGACTCTATAACATCTAAAGCAACAAAAACACTGGGTTTTCTGCGCAGGAACCTTTCATTAGCACCCAGGCAGACTAAAGTTAATGCTTATAAAACACTGGTACGTCCTCAACTGGAGTTTGCTTCTTCTATCTGGAATCCACACTCTCAGACCCATGTTAAAAAAATTGAAATGGTGCAGAGAACTGCAGCAAGGTGGTCCTGTAGAAGATGGCATAACACCAGTCACGTAGGCGAGATGCTACAAGACTTGCAATGGCCAACTCTTGAGCAAAGACGAGAACATGCAAGTCTTGTATTTTTCTTTAAGATTCATCATCACTTAGTCAGCATAGATAATGAGATGTATCTCCTTCCCAACATGCATACTGCCCACATTTCTAGGGCAAATCATCCATTCCAGTACATCAGACCTATGGCTTATACAAATTCCTTTAAATTTTCATTCTTTCCTAGAGTCATTCCCTTATGGAATAGACTCCCCAACTCAATGGTTTCTATGGAAACCACTGAGTCATTCAAGTCGAGCTTATATCAATAGAGATGTACATGAGTACAACTCTATTAGTCAACCTTGTATATAGTTTTATGGTTTAGCCAGTGAGTTACAAAATAGTTCTTTTTGTTGGCCTTAAGCCAGTTACTAAATTTAACTTGAGTGCTAAATCTTTTATCCGCTATATGCCACCACCTGTCGTGATGATCAGTCTTGATCGAGGACAGTATTGGAAGAAAGAAAAAAGAAAAGAAAGAAAGAAAGATTATATTTCTGCAAAGCCTCTTGATATAGTTGTTGTTTTAGTATACACTCCCTGTAAAACTACTTCTTACTTTCATTCTCAGAAAACCGTGCTCCATTTGATGCTTTAAAAGTATTTTTAAGTATCTGTCACCTCGGGTGTTTAAGTATTTTGTAAATGTAGATATTACTTCATCTTCATCACTATTGTTTGATATTCCGTCATTCAATACAGAATACAAAATGTCTATGTCATGCTCAATGTTTAACAGAGTGTATGATAAAAACCCCAATTTGTAATGAATGGAAAAGTAGTAAAGTCAAGCAGGCAAAGCCACATGGAAGACGCAACCACCACCAAAACACCGATAGACAGCATGACACACACATACACACACCACACACCCAAACGCACACGCACACACACACACACGAAATGAACACAGAAAACACCAAAAGACACACAAGAACCAGGGACAAACGACACTCATGTAAGACCCTCTATATCTCGAACTTTAGGGCACTATACAAATTACTTCGACATATCAAATGTTCGAGTCATCCGATTTCTGATCTAGATAGCTTTTCCTGTAGGAACTTTCAACTTCGACCTCCACATATGTTTCTAGATATGCGAACTGATACATTCCGTATTGTAAAATTTGGAAGGACCGACCATTTCCTTCGAATTATCTCTATATTAAGAGTTATATTTGTTGTATTCGAGTTCGAGATGTCCAATTTCAGCTGTACAGTGTTCCCTCCCTACAACGGCCCTCTCAATAACGATTCCCTCCTTACAACAACGCATGTCACTGTTTCCCAAACAAAAAGTCTCCAGAAACAACCTTTGTCCGTCGTATTTTCTTTATGCCTCAATCAAACCCTATGTTGTGACCACTCTTTAGAATCGTCACTTTGTGACGATTCTAAAGAGTGGTCATAACATTGGGTTTGGTTGAGGCATAACGGTTTTAGTTCTCGAAATACACCTTATCTGGGGATCTGCAAATAAGCTAATTATGTTTGATTTTCCCTCCCTATAACAACTCCATCTGAACAACACATACAATATTCGTATCCCAAAGGGTGTCGTTGTAGAGAGGGAGCAGCTGTAATTGATTTTTAAGACGGCGGACGTGTTTCCGCTGTTTTTCGTAGTAATCACATGTTATAATTGTATCGATATATAAACACTACGTCTTTACCATGTTCGTTAGTACTAAAATTTAAATCATATAGAATCAGATTCTGGAGTCATTTTGTTTCGCAAAAGTTTCGAAAATATAAACCGAATATATCTTTAAGTGTTTCGTGATTAATTTTGCAACATCAAATTCCGATAATTACCTTTTCGAAAGTAATTTGAAATGCTGCCACGCGAGTTTTTCTGCATGCCGATCGTCCAGCAATAAGCTATCAACTGTCTTTTAATATACATTTTGTAGAGAGGTGTCGTATGTAAAGATATTTTTCTTACCTGACCATGTTGGCTTCTTACATTTGTCACACGTAACCTTGAAGCACATCGTGTGTTGATTTCTACTGCTGCGTCTTTGTATAATATAGCTACGCGACCCGAGACTAAAACAAAAGAAAAACATCTCATTACTAAAACAAGTATGCTGAAAACAATTCGCAGGATCTGGTCTTTATCACGGGTGCTTCCGTGGGAAGAATCATATGAGCACATTTAGAATCTGACTGCAACTAATGTTAGCATTCTAAACCACTAACCCTAACTCTAACCGTTATTTCGAACCGTTATTTCTAACCCTAATCCTAACTTTAACCCCTAATCCTAACACTAGTCCTAATCCTGAACATAACCCTACCTCTGACCCCTAATCCTAACCCTAATCCAAACTCTTACCCTTATCCTAACCCTATCACCTTAACATAGCCCTAGTATGCAAAATGAATATTTAATCCACATTGGTAATTTTAGATACGGACATATTCTAAAGTCTAGCCGAATCATATTTATATTATTTCATAAGCAAACAGAGAAAACCCTAACCAGGGTCTGGTCTGTTT
The DNA here is from genome assembly GCA_963576725.1 of Azorinus chamasolen. NCBI lineage: Eukaryota > Metazoa > Mollusca > Bivalvia > Cardiida > Solecurtidae > Azorinus > Azorinus chamasolen. The sequence continues at coordinate 93,696,437 of OY755237.1, read as the reverse complement.
GCCAAGGCGTGTACGGGTGTTTGTATGAGATACTGTGTTAATCCACATACTCCCGCGATACCATAGATGAGCATATGCTATCAATGTAGACCAAGATCAGAGGACTTCTCACTCTTTGCTGTACAAATAAATAGTTTAACTTTCATAATTTCTTTTGTAGGAATTCCCCGTTTGAACACGCCAACCGTAAATAATATGGGAGCAAAACGTAAAACCGTTACTTGATGAATAACCTATTCATGTATTTCATGTAAGAAGAAAACCGACAGTGTGAATACTCATTAAATCATTTTTATAACGGCATATGATTACAATTTATATGCCCCTTCTTAGTGGTGGTATATAGGGTTGCCATTGTCCGTATTTCCGTCCGCACATCTAGAATAATTTGTCATGGCTCTTTTTTTGGAAAGTGTTCATTTCACACCAAACCTTACACGTATGTTTGTGGCCATTATATCTTAGTCATGTTTAATAGCCACGTTAATCGCTTTCGTCGTTTAGGAGTTGCGGCCCTTTATTTGCAAAAATGACTTTAAAAATATATTGTCCGGACTCTTTCTTGAAAAGCATTTGTCCAATCCACACCAAACTGTGCACACCTGTTTGTGGCCATTTTATCTTGGTCTAGTTCGATGAGCAAGTAAACTGCTTCAGTCAATTAGGAATTGTGACCCGTTATTGCAAAAATGACTTTAAAAATATCTTCTCCGGTCTCTTACTTTCTGTGACAAGAAGTCTGAAGTGGGGGCATCAGTGTCCTGTGGACACATTTCTAGTTTTTCTACAGAAACTGTAGAATCAGATTGATATTATTCCTTAGGCAAACAGAGCAGACCAAGGTCAGAAAGCTTCTACTGTCCCCTGTGTTATAAAACTGTTTGCTTGAGTCTGAGATATTTCTCAAGCATCTGACCATTCAGATACTTGAGAATGATCTCAGACTCAGACTCTGATGTTTTAAAACCTTGGACCCAGGAATCTTTGACTCAGTTTGCACAGGCGTCAGAAAGCGTCTTTTCTCAAGTGCTGGGTTAAAAATAAACCCATGTCTTCAATGAAATACATGTAATGAATAACAAATGATATGGCTCTGATCTCTGATAAATGTATGAATACAATTAATATGCTTTCATTTGTCTTCTCCATTCCAGTTTATAAAACAAAACAAAAAGACTTAAATACAGGAGTCGGAGCCGAAGAAAACTATGATTTCCCAAGACCTTCAATACTGCTACCAAAGGAAAAACACGCCAAATAATAAATCAGTTTTATAAATCTGTATTTGTACCTTAGCACTTGGCGTCGTACTACAGGTGTACGTGCAGCATGAGCAAAATCGTTAAAACGACTGAAAATAGCTGAAGCCGACTTGGAGCTCGAACTCGAACGTTTAAGTTTGAGCGCCCGATTTTCCGCCTTGTAAATTCTATATAGCTTCATTTTCGCTGTCGCTTGTTACCGGGTTGGTCTGATGTTTGACCGTATCCTAACCACCAGATGAGCTCTTCATCCTCGCTGTTGCTAGCTACTGGTTTGGTCTAATGATGTTTGACTATATCCTAACCACCAGATGAGCTATCCATCCTCGCTGTCGCTAGCTACCGAGTTGGTCTGATAATGTTTGACGGTATCCCAACCACCAAATGATCTCTTCATTCTCGCTGTCGCTAGCTACCGGGTTGGTCTAATAATGTGCAATCGTATCCCAACCACCAGATGAGCTCTTCATTCTCGCTGTTGCTAGCTACCGGGTTGGTCTGATAATGTTTGACTGTATCCCAATCACCATGCAGATTAGCTTTTCATCCTCGCTGTCGCTAGCTACCGGGTTGGTCTAATAATGTTTGACCGTATCCTAACCACCATGCAGATGAGCTCTTCATTCTCGCTGTCGCTAGCTACTGGATTGGTCTGATAATGTTTGACTGTATCCTAACCACCTGATGATCTCTTCATCCTCGCTGTTGCTAGCTACTGGGTTGGTCTGATAATGTTTGACTGTATCCTAACCACCTGATGATCTTTTCATACTCGCTGTTGCTAGCTACTGGGTTGGTCTGATAATGTTTGACTGTATCCTAACCACCTGATGATCTCTTCATCCTCGCTGTCGCTTGCTACCGGGTTGGTCTGATAATGTTTGACTGTATCCTAACCACCTGATGATCTCTTCATCCTCGCTGTCGCTAGCTACTGGATTGGTCTGATAATGTTTGACTGTATCCTAACCACCTGATGATCTCTTCATCCTCGCTGTTGCTAGCTACCGGGTTGGTCTGATACTGTTTGACTGTATCCTTACAACCTCATGATCTCTTCACCCTCGCTGTTGCTAGCTACTGGGTTGGTCTGATAATGTTTGACTGTATCCTAACCACCTGATGATCTCTTCATCCTCGCTGTCGCTTGCTACCGGGTTGGTCTGATAATGTTTGACTGTATCCTAACCACCTGATGATCTCTTCATCCTCGCTGTTGCTAGCTACAGGGTTGGTCTGATAATGTTTGACTGTATCCTAACCACCTGATGATCTCTTCATACTCGCTGTTGCTAGCTACCGGGTTGGTCTGATAATGTTTGACTGTATCCTAACCACCTGATGATCTCTTCATCCTCGCTGTTGCTAGCTACTGGGATGGTCTGATAATGTTTGACTGTATCCTAACCACCTGATGATCTCTTCATCCTCGCTTTTGCTAGCTACCGGGTTGGTCTGATATTGTTTGACTGTATCCTTATTCCTAACCACCTGATGATCTCTTCATCCTCGCTGTTGCTAGCTATCGGGTTGGTCTGATAATGTTTGACGGTATCCTAACCACCTGATGAGCTCTTCTTCCTCGCTGTTGCTAGTTACCGGGTTGGTCTGATAATGTTTGACTGTGTCCCAACCAGCAGATGACGTGTCAGCAATACGATTAAGCTTACTTCTCCACATTTTCCTTTAGCAGTTCAGAGCAATAGTCTGACACCTGTTGTTCTAAAGCTCACACAGCTTGCTCAAGAAGCTCCTGTTTTCCTTTCTGAGTTCACAGAACAGTTATTAGTTTGTACCGCGACTCTCAAAGCCGAAACTTCTTGGTCCATGCTTATAAAACTTTTAGTTGAGTCTGAGTTCAAAGGCTCAAATCTGACCAATCAAAAGCTTGAAAACAAACTCAGACTCAACTAAAAAGCTTTATAAGCATGGACCCTTGTCATTGCTGCCGTAACTCCGACAAAACTTCATGAAGTTGGTTTTTTATTTAAACACGTGGCTCGGCAATCAGAAATTCAGTGTGTATTGCTTAACAATTAACCCGTCTAACACCGTCGACAAATACGCACGAAAAACCCGTGCGTAATACATTTGCACCCCTTCGGAGTGGATTACATTCAAAGGGAATATAATTTTCTTCTAATTCATTAACCCAAACGAAGAAAATGATATTTCTTATGAAGAGCGTAAATTTGAATTTATATCTAACAATGCCATTCAATGCAAAATTAGCCATTTTCGTCGATACTTATATTGTTGGAGTACAACAAAATGTGTTCAGCCTATTTCGAATAATTAGAAAACTTAAACGTAACCCGAATACATATTAACACATTTGGTACTCGATATTAAACACAAGGACGTTTGGTCTTCTTCAGTGTTTATTCAACCGGTTTTCTTGTGATTCTTCTTTTCACATAGAAACAAATGATTTATGTAAATTGTAGGCATTTTTAAAACGAGTTGCAAGTAGAGACTATCACTATAAGGTAGGTACAGCTATGTATGTAAGTCAGTCAGTTAACCCTGATATAAACTAAACATATAGCTAGGTTTATCTCCGGGTAAGTAGAGCAAATGTGTACATGTATGTGCGTTCAGTTGCAGCAGAGATTGCCCTTCACCCTTTAGTGTGCTAACTGCAGTAAAGTCTGTCTTAACCCTTCGCTTGCTGTTCACGTCAATATACCTACCTGTAAATAGTGAAGACTCAGATGAGACAGCTCCTGCAGGAGTTGTCTCATCAGGGTCTGCACTATTTACAAGTTGATTGTGCAACCAGTGCACTCCACAGCAGTGATGCACAGCGAAATACCTGTACACAGTGAAGATATATGATACAACAGGGCATGAGTAAAGAAGGTGACATGTATTTTAAAATTCAGCAAGCGAAGGGTTAATCCATTCCCTCATAGGCTATATTAGAACCAACCTCTTTAAATACCGAAAAGAACTATTGGTTTTACTAGAGAAAAGAAAAAATATAGAATTGTGTAGTTTTGAAACCATTTTGATAAATAGAACATTAATTTTGTTCCTATGGAGCAAATGCTCTATTTACCACAATTCAAAAAGTCACTTTTACAGCAGTGTCAAATGGCGTCAATATGAGGGGGTGAGTTAAGCGACAAGCAATAGAGGTCTAATTGTGGATATGTAGGACAGGTGGTAGCTTAAGTCAGGTTAAAAGTAATACAGAAAGCTCCTACATTAGTTTTCTGTATTAGTTCTAACCTGTATTAAGCAACCATCTGCTTTTTTAAGATTTCTGTGTCCAATCAATATAAGGTCGCTTATGGCTGGTTCTACTGTAGATGTGTTTATTACTAAACAAAACCAAAAAATAAAAGAAAAAATACCGTTTTCACGGATTTTGTTTCACTTTGTTTGCATGTAATAAATAGACAGTACAGCTAAACTATCAGAAGAGCATAACTCACAGAACAATTATTTTATTCAGTCACAGATTACAAGACATGCAATTTGTAATAAAATGTGAAGGAAAATATAATTACAGTGCTCCCTCCCTACAACGGCCCTCCCAATAACGATTCACTTCTTACAACAACGCATGTCACTGTTTCCGAAACAACAAGGCTCCAGAAACAACTTTTTGCCATCGAATTTTATCTATGTCTCCATCAAACCCTATGTTGTGACCACTCTTTAGAATCGTCACTTTGTGACGATGCTAAAGAGTGGTCACAACATAGGGTTTGATTGAGGCATAACGGTTTTAGTTCTCGAAATAACCTTATCTGGGAATCTGCAAACAAGCTAATTATGTTTGATTTTCCCTCCCTATAACAACTCCCTCTGAACAACACATACAATCATCGTATCCCAAAGGGTGTCGTTGTAGAGAGGGAGCACTGTATATAGTTTCTGAGGCAGTGGGACATTGGACGCGCTAATGAGAGATTCTGATATTAGAAGTTGATATGTCATTCAGCAATGTTTCAGCGATGGAGAGGAAGGCGGTAAATTACTGTAATGCTAAACTAGATTGTCTTAACACATCACACAGAACCACTAATGCGACAAATGATTTATTAAACCTTCTCTTGCTGAATTTTAAAACACATTTCTCCTTCTTTACCCATGCCCTGTTGTATAATAACACATATCGTCACTGTGTACACGTATTTCGCTGTGCAATTAATACAGTGGAGTGCACTGGTTGCACAATCAACTTGTAAATAGTGCAGACCCAGATGATAAAGCTCCTGCAGGAGCTGTCTCGTCTGGGTCTTCACTATTTGCAGGTAGGTATATTGACGTGAATAGCAAGCGAAGGGTTAAAATAAAAGTCTGTAAAACAAGTGGCTGCTTAATAAATCCTGAATCCTGTTTCTTTTGATTGGTCGTATTAGTTAGACTATACTGTAACTCGTCGTCTGATCTGGATCTAACATGAAGCCACTCAGTCAATGGTTGTTCTAAATCTTTAACGAATTACAGAGATCCGGATAAGATACGTAACTCAAAATATTTTCTCGATTGACTTCTTTACTTCTCCACCAAACCCTATGTTGTGACCACAATTTAGAATCTTTGAGACGAGTCTAAATAGCGGTCACAACATAAGATTTGGCGGAGAAAGGACTATTTGAGTACGCACCTTTATCTGTTGCTATGGAAATAGATGTATACACTGTAACGTGTAAGGGTTGAACAGAAATTATTTGCAGCCGAATAAGGGCTATATACCGAATTACATGGATAATATGTGACGCCAAACAATGTGCATTGTCATGCACCTTTTTACATCATCTAGTTACCTTGAGTACTGGCAGTACTCATGCGATGGTGAAATAGAATGCGCATGGATTTCATTCATATAGTTTTATGCTGATATCAAATATACATGTATTGGTTCTTCACCTGATATACGAACCCATGCTGTTTGGATAGGGCAGAATCAGACCTATATATTTCCATTAGCAAACAGAGTAGATCCGGATCTGACAGCTCCCGCAAAAACCGTCTGATCTGGTTTTACTTTTTGTGATAATAACAAACGGAGTCTCTATGAGGTAAAGGGTTTAGACCTTACAAACAGTGTAGAACCAGACTAGGCTCAACGGTAAAAACGTGACTAGTGATTAACCCTTCGCTTGCTGAATTTTAAAAAACATTTCACCTTCTTTACCCATGCCCTGTTGTATAATAACATATATCTTCACTGTGTACACGTATTTCGCTGCGCAATCACTGCTATGGAGTGCACTGGTTGCACAATCAACTTGTAAATAGTGCAGACCCTGATGAGACAGCTCCTGCAGGAGCTGTCTCATCTGGGTCTTCACTATTTACAGGTAGGTATATTGACGCGATTAGCAAGCGAAGGGTTAAGTTCTTCACAATTTACCATATGAGTATATTCTGTTCTCCTGAGATCTATGACACATATAGCACACTGTTTGCAAAGTCAAATGTTTGGATTTTCATATTTACAGTAAAACCTCTCTAAACAGGAATTCTAGAAGAGAAGAATTTAGATACTTCATAGCAGATAGCTGCTTAATGCAGGGTGAAAATCACATAGAAAGATCCTAGCATGACTTTCACCCTGCATTAAGCTGCCACCTATCCTTTCACCCTGCATTAAGCTGCCACCTATCCCCAAGACCGATACTTACACAAAACTGGACGTCCGGTTTAGAGCAATTTTACTGCATAATGTAGCCAGTACGGTGTGGTGGAGAGCAAACCCTGGTTGGACGCGAATTTTTACATGCGTTTGAATTTGGTCTACACTGATTGCAAATACCGGACTGTCTTTATCGCGGACTAATTAGTGCAAAGCTGTTGCATAATTATACAAGTAACAGGGCTTATGAGCCACTTTGCATTCAGCTGATACGCAGAAGTTAATGGAGCTGCATTAGGAGCTAACGTCAGTATAAATGAAAATAAACAGGCATTTTAGGTAAATAGATACTTTGTAGATACTTATAAATGAAAGGTAATGTAGTTTTTAAAATATCTTGGTGTAGAACACGACTCTACTGTATATGTAAACCGTGTAGATCCAGCACAGATTAGATAAAATAGCTCCTGGATGAGATATCTGACCAGGATCTGTATAATCACTTCTAAATACAGTAAAACCTCTCTATAACGGACACTAAATTGTGTTAATTGGTTGGTATTAAGGGCAAGTGGTTGCTTAAAGCAAGGTGAAAGTAAAACAGAACGCTCCTATAGGAGCGTTCTGTTTTACTTTCACTTTGCTTTAAGCAGCCACCTGCCTAACACAAAATACTTGATGTAATTTAGTGGTCGTTATAGAGAGCTGTAATCATTTAATATTCAATGCACTCTACTGTTAAAACATTAAGACCAACTCGATGTTGGACATTCAACATAACCTTTATTTGACAAAGACTCATTTAAACGCACTTGCAAACAGAGTAGACACAGATCAGACGGCTCCTACCCGATCAGGGTCTACTCTGTTTATGGAATAATCAGATCTGACTCTACAATTTCCACCAAAAAATAATAAAAATGCATCTGATAAAAATCCATGTTGCCATTATTTCTTACAAGAGTACTCGTGATGTAAACGGTTAATTTGAAAGAAAATGATTGATAGAATGTATTTAAAATGCAGATTGCAATATAATCATCTGGATCGATAATGTAAAATCAATTGTTCTCTATTACCATATTATGAAGTTAAAGATGACCTTACCTGTTCAAAACACAAAATCCAAATGAAAATGTTTACTCACCCGCCAAATATATACATGTAATCCAATAAACCTCTATCCTGCTGAAAAATGATGTCTGCTTACTTAAAGTCGGGTCTATTGCAATTTGCACTTTCTGCCGAATTGCTTAGGAAAGCGTGTATTGACTCGGCGTCAAACAGTTTGGATCCTGATGATACGCCGAGTTACTCATTGCCTCATCTGGATCCAAACTGTTTGAAAATACAAGTAAGGTCACGCTTCTTCCCAGGATAGAGACAAATGCTTGATAGGATGTTTGTTGGTGTAATGAAATTCCTAATAAATCAATTAAACGGTTTTGTTTATATGTACAATACAATCAGTGCGTCACATATTGAACAGAAGTTCCTACTGTATAACTCGGAGGGTTGATATATGTACATGTTAACCCTTTCCCTAATATAAACGTGTTTTCACGCAGTTGCAAACAGAGTAGACTCAGATCAGACGGCTCCTAGAGGAGCCGTCTGATCAGGGTCTGTTCTATTTGCCAGTATAATTGGATGGATCTGTTTCTTTACTTTCTAAAATGTCTACAATGTTCCACCTTCCATATTTCATTATATCTATTTTGTTAATGAATATTCAGTAGGTACTGAAATTTGACCTAAATACAGAACAGGGAAAGGGTTAAAGGAAAACTAACCCTTATCCAGCTGAGAAAAATAATGTCTGATCAAATTTGGATCTAGATCAATTGTGACTACTTCCGAATCGATCAAGATCTGAAGAAATTATTAACCGAGTTTCAAACAGTTTGGATCCTGATGAGTTGTTGAGTTACTCGGCGTCTGTGAACAAATGTGAGTGAGGTCATGCTTACAAGTACGAGTTAATGTCCATATGATAGATCCATACTGCCGTCTGCCTAAAACAATGTCGTCTGCTAAACTACTGAATTCAAAACTTGAAAACAAAAACAAAATAAAAAGCAACAACAAAATAAAAAGCAGCAACAAAATGTCTCTATCAGCTTAGATTCAAATCTGACACCAGAAATATGTATTCAAACTTTGTCATTCGCTTGAGTGGCTGGCATTTTAACTGTTTAACCCTTTCCATGTTCTATGTTTATTCCAAAGTCCAATAGCTACTGAACATTCATGGACAAAGTGGTTATAATGAAATATGGAAGATTGAACATCGTAGCCATTTTAGAAAGTAAAGAAATAGATGTTTAAAATTCCATTAGCAAACTCAGCAGACACTGGGTCTACCGTCTCTGTGCAAATGCATGGACTCACGTTTTATGAAGGAAAGGGATCACTCTTATCTCGCTGTAAAATAATAATATCTGATAAAATTTGGATCTGGTGCAATTTTGACTACTTCCGGGTTGATCTAGCTTTTGAGAACCCGTTCACCGAGTGTCAAACAGCTTGGATCCTGGTGAGTTACTCGGCGTCTCATCTGGGTCCAAGCTGTTTGCAGCTTTAGGTCGGTCGCGCTGAGCAGAATAAGGGAGGCATGGAACGTGACTAGCTTGTGTCGTAGTATACTGCACAAAGCTAACTAGGTGCATACTTGTCTGTTACATGTTGACTTTGTACTCTAGCTGCACAGGTTGCGGTATCGCGAACTGGTTGTATAAACCGAACGTTAAAGTTAAATTAGTATCAAAACATGTCTATAAAACAGGTAGCAGCTTAATTCAGGTTAAAAGTCATACAGCTCCTAGAGGAGCTTTCTACGTGACTTTCATCCTGAATTAAGCAGCCACCTGCATAAACAGACCCAAATTCTTCTTTAATAAAATTCCGGTTTGGATGGGTTATAATGTACAGTAAAACCTATAACGGCCACTAAATTACATTAAGTACTTTGTGTCAAAGGCAGGTGGATGCTTAAAACAAGGTGAAAGTAAGACAGAACGCTCCTATAGGAGCGTTCTGTTTTACTTTCACCTTGCTTTAAGCAACCACCTGCCCAAAATACCAACTAATTAACACAATTTAGTGGTTGTTATAGAGAGGTTTTACTGTATATCAATATGAAAAATCAGACTGGAACATAATTTATATCAATTCATTGCTTGGTTTTGAAATTGTCGTCCGATTTACTTCGTATATTGTAAAGCTCCTCTAAAACGGACTTGAAGTAAAGAATAATTTATACTTTTAAAGCAGTGGGCAGATAAATGATGGCTTAAAGGCATACACAAAGCTCCATTGGTAGCTTTTAAATTGGTTTTCACTCTATATTAAGCTGCCACCATTGTTAAAGATCGGCATTGTTACTGGTTTGAAAGTTCGGTTAAGACACGTTTTACTCCATTGATTTCTGCTCATGAACTGAATGCATACAGACTGGCAAAATATTGAGAAATATATACAAGATTGGCCTTCCAGACACAAATATACTTAAAATAGCAACATATCGAACAAGATCCGACATCGGTGGAGCGGTTTAACGCTTTTCGTCATATAAACGCCTTTTCACGCATTTGCAAAACAGAGTAGACCAAGATTAGACGGCTCTAGTAGTAACCGTCTGACCAAGGTCAGCTCTATTTGCTCACAATCTGACTCTATAGTTTATACCAATGCCAAATGTCGGGGTTTGACTGTATATTTGTGGAGTTGGGGATGTATTGAGGGGCTACGCCAATGTCTATGTCATATATCTGATTTAATCCCAGACCATGGTAATCATATCATAATGATCATCTGAAATAACAAATAACAATAATAAGAATACACACAAATCAATACATAAATACAATGATAAACTACGGGTTTCGCATAGCGATAAACACTCGACTTAGTACAAATTACAAAACAATATGTTTTAATAACGAAAAGGTACATTTACTAGAATGTATGAAATCTCAAAAGTGTCATTATCTATAAAATGTTAGAATATATCAATCGAGAATATAGTTACCTGTATAAATATTAAATTTATCCAGAGTTTATCAAAATAAGCAGACTAACTATGGCGACTGTTTGTATTTTTCAAAAGTTCCGCTGCCAATCAGGTGATGTCCGGTTAGTATAAAATGTTAGTTTGAGTTATGTCCCTTTAACAGTATTAAACATGTGGATAAATGGATCTAGAAATGGGTAATCAAAGGAAAATTAACACAATACTGCTGGTAAATTGATTTATTTCGATAACTCTGTAGTTTTCACCCTATGTCACAAACATCACGTGTTCATATACTGCAGCAGAACCCATCTAAACCGGACGATAAAATTTGGTATCAATATTGGTCTTGGAGACAGATGACTGTTTAATGCAGGATGGAAGTCACGCAGAAAGCTCCTCTTGGAGCTTTCTGCATCACTTTCACCCTGCATTAAACAGTCATTTGCATAAACGTATCTAAAATCTTCTGTAGTAGAATTCCAATTTAGAGAGTTTTTACTGTATTAGATATTCAACTAATAAATATTCGTGGCCGCAATATTTCTTACATGAATATTTAACAGGGAAAGGGTTATGGGTAAGATAAAACATTAGAGAAATCTTTAAAGCGGAACCATTGAGATGGACAAGGACCACACGCTCTTTGCATAATGTTTAATATCAAACCCTAATCAAAGGGTTCCATCTGGACCGTTTGAAAAGGTCTTATAAAGTACAACTTGTCTTAAGCGACCGTTCATTTATTGAAAATAGGAGTCTTTGATAGCAGATGGTTGCTTAATACAGTGCAAAAGTAATTCAGAACGCTTTCTGCATTACTTTTGACCTGCATTAAGCTACCACCTGCCTTACAGACCCATAATTATACCTCTTTCTGATAGCCGCTTATGACAGGTTACATTGTATACTCGATTCTCATGCATTCATTCAGGGTTAAGCTAATTTTTCAAAATGTTTTAATCCAATGTAGGCAACTGCAATAATTTATATGCTCATATACCGATCACTGATATTAAATACTTGTATTTCCAAGTTAAACACGTTAGGTATAAATCAGTAAATATAGTGAACGCTAAAATCAATGCACCTTAGCGATTTCTCCTGAATTATAGGGAGACGTAAGTCACAATGTATATACAGTAGACCCCCTCTAATGCGACCACTTAATGAATACTTATAGCTGTCTTTATAAGCAGGTACCTACTTCATGCAGGGCGAAAGTAATGCATAAAACTCCTAGTGGAGCTTTCATCATAACTTTCGTCCTGCATTAAGCTACCACCTGCCTCTGCCACCCAGATGTATAAGTATATTAAGCTTCCGAGTTGTATACACTGTGTTCATTGTGTTAACACCTTCCCTCGTACAAAAACTTTTTTTCACGCCTTTGCAAACAGATCAGACCCAGATCAGATGTTTAATACAGGAGTCGTCTGGCCAGGGTTTGCTCTATTTGCTCATGGACTTATGTAGAGCTGATTCAACAGTTTTCCAGGTGGTGGTCTGAGAAATCCACCGAAGGTTGCCATCTTTTTCCCTGTTGAGAGGGTGAGTGACGGTCATGGAGACATCAATGTAGTATGGAACAATCTGTCCTCCTACGATGCTTCCACACACGAACTTTGGAAATGCAAATCCAAGCGGTTGAGGGCATATCATCTAGACGAAATTTGCAGAAAGAATTCTGCTTAAATTTAGGCCAAGATCAGGGTATAGGTCACAAGGACACCAAAGTAGTACCAGACACTGGTCCTGCCTTCCAAAGATACATCTAAACTGTGACACATTAACTCTATGTTCTTTCAGCGCTATCAGCGCTTTTATTGAATAGTATCATCCAAAACAGGATTTGCATAATTTAGATAATTGAAATGACGCGAGGAAATCCAAAAGGTATTACAGTAGATATATACCCTCTATAGAACCGGATATTAAATTCAGTAAAAATATCGGTCTTGGAGGCAGGTGGCAGCTTGGTGCAGGGTGAAAGTCATGTATTAAACAGCTGCCTGCCTATAGGTATCTAGATCTAAATTATTCTCTAAAAGAATTTCGGTTTAAATAGAGGGGTTTTACTGTTAACATGTATTTTTTCTCAGATTGAATAATGTTGAAGATCTGGATAACTTATATTGATTTTATTTACTATTTTGCAACATAACTGTCAGTTTGGTTTCAATTATTGTAGACGTTTTCCAGCCTGGTAAAATCTAAATCTAATTCGAAATTTCTTTAGAAGTAACTTATACCCTAGCAGAACGAGATCGAGCATAGAGCATTCTAGTTCTCATGTAGCATTCCCTAGCAGAACCAGATCGGTCATGCTGCTTCGCATCTATAATATTTACCTATAAAGTACATTTGCCTGCCGATGTTATCAAGACTTCTCATCCATTGCAGATAAATAACTTGATGGGACTTAGGAATTAGTGACATGAATCCTAAAATATCCATTCACTAAACAGTTGTCTGATATTTGTCAAGTGTTAGTGTTGAACTTTAACCCTTTCGCTGCCAAACTCTGTCGTCTGTTAACTTTGTCGTCTGCTACAAATTTTCATTCTTTTGATTTTCTTCAGTTTTGTTTCAAAAACATAGTAACAGTAGCAAACAGTTTGGATCCTGATGAGACGCCGAGTAACTCGGCGTCTCATCTGGATCCAAACTGTTTGCATAGGTAATCACAGATCCGGCATTGGCAGCGAAAGGGTTAATTAATACTAAGCTGATATTTATTATCACATATGTAGCTGGCAGTCATTAACCCTTTCCCAGTTCAGTATTCATGTTAGAAATAATGACATCATGACTATGTATTAGCTGAAGTGTTAACTTTGGACCTTAATTCTCACACAACAAAATACATGAAAGTGTGCTTGATCACCACTTTTAAAAATCAGCAAACTTACCTGCAAATAAGGAGAGTCAGAAGTTGGCATGTAGTTCACCTCAAACCAACGAAATGGATTTTATCAAAATATATGACGTCATAGATCGGGTCATTATGACGTCAATGTACTTAAGGTAATATATCTACAAAAAGCAGTAGGCTAAATATTGGAGTGTAGAGAGTATTAACTCAATAAGATAGATGTAGATAGATCTATATGAAACTTGATTATCTAGATCTAGCTGAAAATTTATAATGGTAAATCTATATTTATAAATCTAGTAGATATAAGTAGCCTAAGAACGTTTTTGTCATAGCAGAAACTGTAGAATTCGATTTATTATTTCGTCAGCTCATTGAGGAGACCCTGATCAGGCGGCTTCTATAGGAATCGTTCTGATCTCTAGGTCTAATTTGTTTGTAAAGGTGTAAAGATGTAATATTTAAATGACTGAAATTGTATACATGTATGTGCACATGGACAAGGGAATTATCCACTCTGGGAGACACTGTAGGATCTTCTCTAGATTAGATATAGATCTACCTACATGTATAAGCAAACAGAGTATTTATCCTGGCCAGACAGTTCATGGACTACACGTGTTCAGGGACTGTTCGATCTGGATATACCCTGTTTTGCAAATACGCATATGATGCACAGGGAATGTCTATGGAGAATTGGTTAAGATATTTTTCTGAGGTATAATACATTTATCGTGCACAGTGAATTTTGATATGCATTAAAATCCTTTATTCAGTTACAAACGGAAGTATAATACAGTGTTAAGTTAAACAAGAGCAGGAAACCATGTCAGATTCCTTAGGGGAAACTGAAGCTAGTATAATATGCCCCTATTCCACACAGACCACGAATCCAACGAATCGCCAAGAATTGATAAATTGTACGATCCGTGAGGATTCGTGGACTTTTGTAAATGTTCTGGTCCAATTAGTGACGCTCTACGATTCGGTTACGATACAGGTACGATAGTGTTACGAATATTCTTCGGAGTCGACTGGAATCGCACGAACATTGTAAAGAATTCACTACGATTTACAAGAATCTAAGTACTACGAATACTACACGAGTGTTAGGAATCAGTTACGAATCAGTTAAGTCTTCACCGAATGCATATAGGCCTACGAATCAATTACGAATCAAAATGAATTCGTGACTATTCTTGAAAATTCTTTTGATTTTCTCTCAGTATAGGTATAAAAAGGCCCTCAGCCATGCTTACAAGGCATCAGTTCTATAATAGGTGTTCATCGTAAAGCAGCTGTAGTGTTGGTCCTGGAATTGGAGTATCAGCACCAGCTGCTGATAGCTAGGAGACTCTTTTGAATAAGAAGGAGAAGAGCCCCCAGGTGGTTAGTTAGATCGTGGTTGACACCAGCTAGAGGGCTTAGAATACGGTCACTACAACAGACTGATGCAGGAGCTAGGGGTTAACGATTCAATTACGATTCCTAAGATAGCACTGTAGACACGTAAAATGAAAATAAAACGAGAAATGAAAAAAAACAACAAATCCCGTTAAAAACGGGGACATCGTAACGAGAAATGAAATAGTTTTTCAAATCACGTTTTTGGCAGCGTAACGAAATTTGAAAAAAAAATCAAATTCCGTGGACCCTGTGCTTTTCGAATATTGTGTTTATTTAACACAAATTGAAAAAAAAGATTTATATATAATAAAAAGAAATAACAACATACACTTGAATACAATACTAAAAGAGACTATATTATATGTATTAATAATTATACATTATACTTTATATTAGTAATAATGAACTAAAAGTTTATAGCTCAGACACTTCTATGTCACGATGCATATGCGATTTGCACTAGAAACTTGATATTGACCGCCTAGCTGTAGATGAGTTTTAGACACGGGATTTAAGCTGTTTCCTTCTTTTGTAGTTTCTTGTTTTTAGCACACCTGAGTATACCCAGTTGAGATTTTGTGATCGACCATCGCCTTGTGTCCGTCCGTTGATCCCCATGCTTACCATTGCAAACGGTTTGGATCTAGATGAGACGTCGAGTGTCTAGGCGTCTCATCTGGATCCAACATGTTTATCACTCGGATTTCGTTCTTTAAAAGTAATGGAAAGGTTTCTACTTAAAAATATGATTAAAGTCACAGATGCCCAGATAAGATGCGTAAGTTATACCATTTTCACTAATATCTCCTTTTCTCGCCACCAAACTCTATATAGTGGCCACTCTTTAGATTTGTCTCGTCGAGACTCTAAACAGTGGTCAAAACGAATGGTTTATTGAATATGCATCTTTATCTCCTACTCTTAACCCTTCGCTTGCTGAATTTTAAAATACATTTCTCCTTCTTTACCCATGATCTGTTGTATAATTACATATACATGCATCTTCTCTGTGTACAAGTATTTCGCTGTGCAATCACTGCTGTGGAGTGCATTGGTTACACAATCAACTTGTAAATAGTGCAGCAGACCCTGATGAGACAGCTCCTGCAGGAGCTGTCTCATCTGGGTCTTCACTATTTACAGGTAGGTATATTGACGTGAATAGCAAGCAAAGGGTTAGTATCCCTTTACCTGTTAAATATTCATGTAAGAAATAATAACCGCATGAATAATCATTAGATTAGTATTCATTGTAGCATAGGAACACATGATAGTTTGGCTCAGTCAGAAATTGTAAAATCATATTTATAGTATGCGTTAAGCAGAGCGAGTAAAACATTCCTATAGGAGCCGTCTGATCTGGGTATATTCTCATAGGAGCCGTCTGATCTGGGTATATTCCTATAGGAGCCGTCTGATCTGGGTATATTCTTTTTTCCAAAGCAAAGAAAGGCGTATTTATGGAGTAAATGGTTAGGATGACATTAATCGTCCTGCAGGCTAGATATTAACTTGCAAGCGTAATAACTAAAGACAATATCTTGAGAAAAGAAATATAGAGTAACTTCCCTTGCTTATGAAAACTGCATGTTGCATATGAGTCTCCTAATCAATACTTGCCACTTGCATGCATATCCTGAAATCACTACCATTAACAAAAAAGCATTTTACTGACCGTACGTAAACTGTCTGATTAAGTGCAGGTTTGTGCAACTAATATGACACTCCAGCCATGAAAACGCAATTAAATGTTTATATGATATATTTGTCAATCGTATTTCCATATCGAAAACAATCTAGTGATCAGGCAAACCTAAGTGTGTTTAAATATTGACATAAAACATTCATGAGATCAATTGGCTGAGGTTTGATTTGTCTAGAATCTACTGAATGTTTTCGCTTATCTTACTGGATTCACAAAACTGACATCTAAGCAAGTGCCATGTATGTTGGTGCGTTGATAATCACTGGATTATTCTCCAGTCTAGACTACTTTAGGGTAATTTATTACCTTTCTGGACATGTTAAAGCAATTTCGAGAACTTAAAAATGACTGGTATGCATACTATATTGACGTCATGTACTATTAAGTATTCTCTTTGAAGACAGCCAGACAAACAGATCATCGCAGGGTATAATGAAAGCGAGGAAACGCATGATCAACTGGGTCCATGCTTATAAAACTTTTAGTTGAATCTGAGTTCGTTCTCAAGTTTTTGATTGGTCAGATTTGAGCCTCTGGCTCAAATCTGACCAATCAAAAGCTTGAGAACTCAAATCTGACCAATCAAAAGCTTGAGAACCCTTTTACCTCATAGATACCCCTTTTCACGCCTTTGCAAAACAGAGTAGACCCAGGCCAGACGGAACCAGTAGGAATCGTCTGACCAGGGTCTGTCCTGTTTGCTTATACATAGCATTATGCAAATCTGGTTCTACAGTTTCTGTCTTGGCAAAACTCTTCTCCGTTCGTTATATATCATTTTATAACTCCAGTCAATACATATTCATTATCATTTTATAACTCCAGTCAATACATATTCATTATCATTTTATAACTCCAGTCAATACATACTCATTATCATTTTATAACTCCAGTCAATACATAGTCATTATTCTTTTTTAAAATGAATATTCATACGGCAAATTGTTAATGTCTTTGGTTTGCCACTTTAGACGAAACAAGGGTATGGCGTGTGTTTGTATGTGTATGTGTGTGTGTGTGGGGGGGGGGGGGTCTTGGCAGAAAACGTAGAATCAGATCAATATAATTCCATATGCAAACAGAACAGACCCTGATCAGACTACCTCTTTAAAGATACAACGTTTAATGTACACATCTCATATATACATCTTTAATATATTTGAAGGCAATAAGAAAAAAGCAACATCAAATGCTATTTTTTGCCGAAGACATGATAAAAAACAAAATAAATGTCGACGTGAACGTCTATGAAAATGATAAAAAAAAAACAGGGACGATATCAATGCTGGACATAATTATTTCTAGATAGGAGTAATTTCAATAACCAACAGGTGTTTAATTAATATACATTTTTTACCTCGGAGCCTTTATTAACTATTGCTTGCACAGTCATGGTTACCACACAGCTATTCATATGTCTTGCTACAAGCTATGAGTACCTATGCACCAAACTATTTGACACTCAGCTTATGTCTGTTTTAACCCTTTCGCTGCCAAAGTATGTCGTCTGCTAACTTTGTCGTCTGCTATAAATTTTCATTTGTTTTATTTTCTTCATTTTTGTTTCAAAAACATAGTAACAGTAACAAACAGTTTGGATCCTGATGAGACGCCGAGTTACTCGGCGTCTCATCTGGATCAAAACTGTTTGCATAGGTAATCACAGACCCGGCTTTGGCAGCGAAAGAGTTAAAAAGACAATTGAAGGAAAGTACACTCTGAAACTTAATCAGGCGACAATCGTTGAAGATGAAAATCATTTGGCGCCGATAGTGTTAACCCTGATTCAGCTAAACATGACATGAATGGTATGTGCCGCTGGCTCTGATCCAGAAAACTTGTCAGCATCAGGATCTGAACCGTTTAGAAAATGTCCGCATCAGGATCTGAACTGTTTAGAACATGACCGCATCAGGATCTGAACTGTTTAGAACATGTCCGCATCAGGATCTGAACTGTTTAGAACATGATCGCATCAGGATCTGAACTGTTTAGAACATGTCCGCATCAGGATCTGAACTGTTTAGAACATGCCTGCATGGGGATCTGAACTGTTTAGAACATGTCTGCATTGGGATCTGAACCGTTTAGAACATGTCCGCATCAGGATCTAAACTGTTTAGAACATGTCCGCATTGGGATCTAAATTGTTTAGAACATGTCCGCATGGAGATCTGAATTGTTTAGAACATGTCCGCATCAGTATCTAAACTGTTTAGAACATGTCCGAATCGGGATCTAAATTGTTTGACACTAGGTCAATTGTTTTCTAAGACTTTGAAAGAATATGAAGTAAATGAACTTGTTCTATATTAATGTTTAGCATACAGTAAACACTCGATTATTCGAACACACAAATACGCATTATTATCGATCTTTAACCCTTCTCTTGCTGAATTTTAAAATGCATTTCTCCTTCTTTACTCATGCTCTGTTGTATACAAGATGGTCACGAATTTTTTTAAGGAAAGATAAAGTGCTAGACAATTTGATATTTGGTGGTATAAACGAGCTAAACTGGATCATTATTGACAGTGATAAGTGTGGAATGTATCAATGCCAAACACGGGTGGAAATAAGAACAGTCGGAAGCGGAATAAGTCCAAATTATCGCCGGACATAGTGCAACAAGAGACAAAGCGGTTGCAAACAATAGCTCATGATGGCGGGAATACTGGAAATCAAAACGGACAGTTCAGTCATACATGTATGCAAACAGGTCAGAACTTTATGATGTCAACTCCAATGTATTATAATAATGCTAACAGCAACATTCATTTCATGCAGGTGAACTCAGCATCACCGGTATTCTCACAAAATGATACATCAGCAATGCCAATGACGACTACTAACCAGCAGGACATGTTTTCAGTCATTTTACAACGCCTCGAATCAATGGACAAAAAACTGACCCAGACACATACAACAATCGGTCACAAATCTAACGGGACGTATTGATATGGTTGAGCAAACGGTCAAGGGATTTGATACAAGATAACAACGTACGAAAGATCAAGATATTCAAAGGAGATAACCGATCTGAAATGCAGAAGTATGAGAGACAATCTGCTGTTTTTCAACATTCCGGAAGAAAAAGGATGAGAACTGCGAGAACAAGATCATAGAGCTGATGGAATCTAAGCTGGAAATTGACAATGCAAATGACAACATAAAGCTTCAGAGGGTGCATCGAATCGGAGCATATAAATCGACGAAAGTTCGACCAATTGTCGCAAAATTCAGCAATTTCCCGGAAAGAGAGAAAGTGAGAAAATCAGCAAAACTACTCCGTGATACATCATATGGAATCGGGGAGCAGTTTCCACCGGAAATTGTACGAACGCGCAAGAGACTGGTTCCGGTAATGAAGGAAGCTCGTTCGAAGGGTAAAGAAGCCTATCTCAGTGTGGACAAATTGTACATAGACGGATATCTGTACAAAGAAAGTGAGTAGGATACTGTCGAGAGTGTTCTTAAGGTGTGTTCTTGGAATGTAGAAGGGTTAACATTAGCGAAACGGTCATCAGAGGATTTTGTTAAACATATCAGTGGTTTCGATGTCCTGTGTCTTACAGAAACGTGGACGGGGAAAGCATCAGATATTGAACTTAAGGGGTATAGTAAGCCCATTCATTCATATAGGCGATTTAAACATAGAAGGGCTAAACGGTGCAGTGGTGGAATTATTGTATACATAAAAGACAATATTCGAACAGGGATACAGTTGTGTAAAAATGATACTGATTGTATAGTGTGGTTAAAGTTAGATAAGCTATTTTTTAATTTAGAGGAAGATTATTATAGCAGTGACTTATATTCCACCAGAGAACTCACCATTTCATGATATTTACGACAATGACTTATTTCAGCAATTACAGACTGATGTTATTTTCTTCTCAGATAAGGGCAAGGTATTTCTAACAGGGGATTTTAACAGTAGAATAGGCCATAAATCGGACTATATTATGCATGATTATGACATTCACAACGATGACAACCAATTCATTGATACACCGTTACCCCGGTGTTCACGGGACTTCACATCAAATAGATTTGGTGACTACCTTTTAGATTTATGTAAAGCTACTGGTATACGGGTTGTGAATGGTAGACTGCATGATGATAAGTCAGTGGGGAAATTCACGTGCATGACCCATAATGGGGAAAGTGTAGTTGACTATTTGTTATCACAGGTTTTTAATTTGGATAGAATTTGCTATTTTGAGGTTAACCCATTTAATGAATTTTCAAACCATGCACCACTTTCATTTTCATTTAAAATAAATACACAACCACGGAATTGTCGTGAATATAAAAGAACATTTTATAAATGGAAGCCGCAACATACTGAGGCATTTGTGAGTGATGTACAGAGGGGTATAGTACAGTTACAACGCTCTATACATGAGGGTATTGAAAACAGCTGTGACGTTGACAAGCTAGTAAATGTGTTAACACAGTATTTAACAAGTAAGGGGGATAAATACTTTAAAACTAGTGTAACTGTAAAGACCGTAGAATTCATATCAAAGGACGAAAATAAACAAAAGTGGTATAATGATGAATGTAAAAATAAATGTGAGGCATATAAAAGGGCCATATTTGAGTATAATATATGTAAAAACAACGTAACGAGGCAAACATTACTAGACAAGAAAAAAGACTATATGTATTGCTGTAGGAAATTTAAAAATGAATATAATAAACAATTATGTAGGAAAATGAACGATATGAAAAACACTAACCCAAGAAAATTTTGGAAAATGTTTAAGAAAAAATCTGGTAATCAATCCGGTGAGTGTATAGAATTAAAGGATTTCTTTAATCATTTTAAAAATTTAGCACACACTGATGATCTGTTAGAAAATGAAGACTGTACGGACTTTATCAATCAGTTCGATAGTATCGAAAACCTAAGCACATTCAGTGAACTTGACTCACAGATCTCTACGGCAGAAATACTAACAGCAACTAAGTCATTACCAGTAAATAAAGCGTCATCGTTAGATAACATTATATATGAATATTTTAAATCTAGTATTGATACAATAAGTGAACCGATCAGACTCTTATTCAATTATATTTTAGACAAAAGAAAGTTTCCACCTAGCTGGTCAAACGGAGTTGTTATACCGTTATTCAAAAACGGTGACCCGAGCGACCCGAACAATTACAGAGGTATTACACTGATAAGCTGTTTTGCGAAGTTATTTACGGTAGTTATAAATAACAGGCTTAAACGGTGGGTAGAGGCAAATGATATAATGACCGATGCTCAGTTTGGATTCCGTTCTAACTATAGTACGGTGGACGCTATATTTGTATTGAACTCTATAATTCAAAGGCAGTTGAAGGATAAATCACCTTTAATGTGCTGTTTTATAGATTTTAAAAAAGCATATGACTTAATAGATAGGAATTGCTTATGGTTCAAAATGATTAGATCTGGTATTGATGGGAAAGTATTATCCGTTATTCGTTCAATGTATGAAAATGTTAAACTGTGTGTTCGCCATATGAATTCATTATCCGACTTTTTCAATAGCAACCTTGGTTTATTACAAGGGGAGATAACCTCACCGATACTTTTTTCTCTGTTCCTGAAAGATATTGAAATGCACTTACAGCAGAACCTAGATGCAGGTATTTCTATTGATCAGTTATCTATATACTTGCTCTTATTTGCAGATGACGCAGTTTTGTTCTCATATAATAAAGAGGATCTACAGTGTTCGCTGAATAATTTAGAAACGTAGTGTAAAAGATGGAACTTGAATGTTAATGTGAATAAAACCAAAAGTGTTGTTTTTAAAAAGGGAGGTAAACTGAGTGAGCACTGTAGATGGTATTATGCGGGTAACGAAATAGAAATTGTTAGCACATTTAATTATTTAGGTGTTGTATTTTCAAGCGGAGGCTCTTTTGCTCATGCAACAAGGACGTTGGCAGGAAAAGGCCTACGTGCTATGAATGCTTTGTTTAGTATTACTAGAAACATGGAAGTTCCTGTTAATATAATGTTTAATTTGTTTGATTCATGTTTTATCTGTTCTTAATTATTCATGTGAAATATGGGGATTTTTAAAAGCAGAAAACATTGAACGTATTCACAGGAAGTTTTGCAAGTGGATCTTATATGTAAAAATGTCTACTAATACTTTGTCTCTATACGCAGAACTTGGTCGATTTCCACTGTATATTAATCGCTATACGAGAATTATTAAATACTGGTTGAAGATGTATGGATGTAAGCAGAATAACTGTATAATAAGAACCATTGTAGATAAACAAAGAATGGAAATTTCAAATGATAACAGGGTTACAAATTGGTCATCGAAAGTGAGAAATATTTTACAAAACTGTGGATTTGCAGAAGTTTGGCTATATCCAGAATCAATTAATATAAACGCTTTTATACCAGTATTTAGTAAACGACTCAGAGATATATACCAAACAGAATGGCACACTGGGGTTGAAGCATGTACTTCTTTATTACTTTACAGACATATCCATACAAATATTAGTCGGGCGTATTATCTACACATTGTTGAAAATCCAAAATATAGATACGTTATAGCAAGGATACGATTGAATTCTCATAATTTAAATATTGAAGCTGGCCGCCATAGAAATGTGGTAAGGAACCAAAGACTATGTACATTATGTCATTTAAATGATATAGAAGATGAATATCACTTTATACTGAAATGTCCTATGTATAACTATTTGAGAAAGATATATATTCCAAGGTTCTATTCAGATTACCCGAGCATGTTTAAATTAGTAAGTTTGTTAAATTCAGACAGTAAAACAGTCTTAAACAGACTGGCACTATATTGCATCAAAAACTTCAAACTAAGAAACGATACTCTTAGTCTATTATAGGATTATGATATGTTTGTTACCAATTGAGGTATTTGGCTAATGTAGAACACTCTCGTGAGACAGGGTATACTATTATGTATATATATATGTATGTTAAATTGGCACTGTATAATTATATTAGCGTGACTGTCATGTGTATGTTTCGATGTTATGATGATGAGCTTGTATGCTTAAGTCAAAATAAAACATCTGTTCTGTTCTGCATAATTACATATATCTTCACTGTGTACAAGTATTACGCTGTGCAATCACTGCTGTGGGATGCACTGGTTGCACAATCAACTTGTAAATAGTGCAGACCCTGATGAGACAGCTCCTGCAGGAGCTGTCTCATCTGGGTCTGCACTATTTACAGGTAGGTATATTGACGTGAATAGCAAGCGAAGGGTTAAGACAGGCGTCAGCTTGGGGAACGTCATGCAGAACGCTTTACTGGGTGTTTTCTGCATGACTTCCACCTTGTTATTCAGCAGTTATCAGCCTCAACGTGTCTAAATACTTCTATACTAATATTTGGGAGTGTCGCGGTTTCACTGTAGATCAGTTTTACTGCAGGATGATGTTTAATAAGTTCATTAAATTTTCAACCCTTAATCTGCTGAATGATTAAAACTGACTTCTCTCTTACTGGATATTAATCATACAAACAATTGTATCAAAGTTTATCACTGAAGAAAAAATGAGTGTATGACAAGCAATGACGACTCTCGTTAATGGACTCCCTAGTGGGCCCTTTGGTTTTGATCTACACTTTTTGCATAGCTCTTATATACTTGATTCCCGCGCATTCAGAGTTAAAACCAATTTACTGCATGTGTTGATACGCAATCGTGTTATGATATTAAGTAGCTATTGAGCAGCTCACTATGTTTCTGTTCGTGTTTGAACTGTTTTGTTGTCACATACTGTCGTCTGCAAATTGTGTCGTCTGCTTCAATTTCCATTATATATATTTTTTATTTATTTTCATATTCGTTTAAAACTCCTAGTTTAGACTCTGATGGGACGCCGATTTACTCGGCATTGGATCGTCCGGTCTGTAAAGGAAATCACTAATGTCTCCCAGTGTAGTAACCCTTTACCCAATGAACATTTATGTAAGAAATAATGATGTCACGAATATTAATTCGAGTAATTGCTATAATTGCATATAGACGCGGGAACTTTTGACTATGGGAGAGACTGTATCATGTCTATATCATATCCTAAGGAAACACAGCAGACCCTGATCAGCAGATCCCCTCCCACCCCGCAGATCCCCTCCCACCCCGCAGATCCCCTCCCACCCCTTGTGTGTATGTCTACATTTTAACCTATATCTTAATACAGTTGAACTTCGATATCTCGAACTTGGATAATTCAAATATCGGGATAACTCGAAATAAAAGTTCGGTCCTTCCAAAACTTACAATACAGAATTGCTCTTAAGTGTATCAATACGGGTATCTAGAAACACGCGTGACGGCTTAATGCAGGCGCAAAGTAACTCGAACTTCGTTATCTCGAACTAATTGTATAGTTCATTGGAGTTCGGGATATCGAAGTTCAACGGTATAATTAACCATTTTAATCCTTAATTATCAGAATGGAATAGCCCATCAGTGTTTAAACAAAGAGTCCACTCAGTATGAAAGTCTAAAACGTGCTAGAATAGTTTGAGTTACAAACAGTGCACATCCTGATCTGGACCTACATTGTTTGCAAATGACAATGCACGTGTGTCTCGGGTAGAAAGGGCTAAGACAATGTGTCGATACATTATGCGTTCTAGAAATCTGTAAAAATACATCAAAACTGCCGTTTTAATGAAAAATTAGGGTTTTGGAAATATTTTAAAAACACTCGCTTAAAATTGCAAATATTTGATATTAAAGTATGGGTATCGCCGATGTTATTCGCCCGCGCGTTATATATACAAATTCCTATACGTTTTAGTTTCGTATGTGTTGGTGCGATATATCACCCATATTTTGTAATAGATCAAGATTTTTTAGAGGCGTTGAAACCGCACTTATTGAGTCACATATGCGTTTTACGATAAACTTATTTAGGGAAATCTTCATAAAATGTTCCTAACAGTATTATTACAATGTTCAAGAGCTATCTTCAAATATGTGTTAATTATAGACAGAATAGCTTTACCTAATGCAGACGCATGTTCGCGCCTTTTCAAACAGAGTAGACCGTAACCTACAGGAGCCGTCTGAACTGTCAGTTTGCTTATGGAATTATATAGATCTGAATCTACAGTTTCTGCCACGGCCAAACATTAGTGTTCGTTTACTATTACAAACAATCAGCTAAGAAATATTGATGACGTCATTATTTCTGGCATAAATGTTCACGAGGTAAATGGTTCAGGGACGCAAGGCCCACGTATGAGGTACGTCACGTTTATAAATGGGCCTTAAATATAAATATCGCACACGAACTGCACTGTGTAGGGAAATGGTTCAGGTACGCAAGGCCCACGTATGAGGTACGCCACGTTTATAAATGGGCCTTAAATATTAATATCGCACACGAACTGCACTGTGTAGGGAAATGCACACAGTGTAGATCAAGATCACGCATAATTCAGCTTAGATCGCATGGCAATCAACAAATGTCGCAGTATATATTTTTGTAAATAAATTATTCATTTAAAGTTAAAGCATTGCAACAGTTTAATCTATTTATGAAAAATTATTCTCAGGTTTGTAAATAATATTTTCTTATAAAAACCTATAGCTGCTACACAATACTCCCCTGGTTTAATACTATTGTGTCTAAACCCTCTGCAGCAAAACCCTCTAAAGCGAAACCAGCACGATGTCTTATTCTGAATCTTACAGGCAGACAATAGCTTCATGCTGGGTGATAGTTTTGCAGAAAACTCGTGCATAACTTTCGTCATGCATAAAGCAACTACAGTAAAACCTCTCTATAACGACCACTAAATTACATCAAGTATTTAGTGTTAAAGGCATGTGGCTGCTTAAAGCAAGGTGAAAGTAAAACAGAACGCTCCTATAGGAGCGTTCTGTTTTACTTTCACCTTGCTTAAAGCAGCCACCTGCCCTAAATACCAAGTAATTAACACAATTTAGTGACCGTTATAGAGAGGTTTTATTGTACATGCTTTTATATGCTAATACGTTTATTGATAAAGTGGTCGCATTACAATGAGTTTACTGTACATTGTCCATACTGATTTACAGAACTGATTTACTATACAACTGTACATTGTGCATACTGATTTACAGAACTGATTTACTATACAACTGTACATTGTGCATACTGATTTACAGAACTGATTTACTATACAACTGTACATTGTCCATACTGATTTACAGAACTGATTTACTATACAACTGTACATTATCCATACTGATTTACAGAACTGATTTACTATACAACTGTACATTGTCCATACTGATTTACAGAACTGATTTACTATACAACTGTACATTGTCCATACTGATTTACAGAACTGATTTACTATACAACTGTACATTGTCCATACTGATTTACAGAACTGATTTACTATACAACTGTACATTGTCCATACTGATTTACAGAACTGATTTACTATACAACTGTACATTGTGCATACTGATTTACAGAACTGATTTACTATACAACTGTACATTATCCATACTGATTTACAGAACTGATTTACTATACAACTGTACATTGTCCATACTGATTTACAGAACTGATTTACTATACAACTGTACATTGTCCATACTGATTTACAGAACTGATTTACTATACAACTGTACATTGTGCATACTGATTTACAGAACTGATTTACTATACAACTGTACATTGTCCATACTGATTTACAGAACTGATTTACTATACAACTGTACATTGTCCATACTGATTTACAGAACTGATTTACTATACAACTGTACATTGTGCATACTGATTTACAGAACTGATTTACTATACAACTGTACATTGTCCATACTGATTTACAGAACTGATTTACTATACAACATGTCTTAACCGGTCATCAACAATGTGTCCAAGTATCGGCCTGTAAGGCAGGTGGTAGCTTAATACAGGTCAAAAGTAATGCAGAAGGTTCCTATAGGAGCTTTCTGCATTACTTTTGCCTTGCATTAAACAACCATCTGATTTTTAAGACTCCTTTGTTCAAGAAATGAATAACCACTTGGGAAGTTTGTAGCACAACACATTTGAGGTACCTATAAACCAGCGAAAGGGTCAAATTAGTTTGTCGAATTGATGAAATTTTAATCTGAAAACTCATTCTATGTTGATGCAAACATTGTAGACCAATTCTGTAAAACAATCAGTAAAATCCTCTTTCCGAATTCTTGCGACAGCGTCTCTGATCTGTATCTACGTTGTTTGACAATGTTTATCAATCGGAATTATTCGAATATAGTCTTATGAAATTGGCCAGCAATGCAATACTTCTTTAACGGGCCACCCTGAGGATCAGATCTACCCGGCTATACATTAACGAAAACGACATGTAATACTTTGTCAACTGGATCAAGTTATTAATCGGAAATACTCGGTTATATTCTAACGAATTTGGCCAGCTGTGTAATACTTCTTCAACGTAGTGACTCTGGCAGTGGGACCAACTCGGTTATATTCGAACAAAATTTACCAGACATGGAACACTTGCTTATTGGGATCAACCTACCATTCTAAAATTGACTAAGTGACTCGGCGTCTCATCAAGATTCAAGCTATATAACTATCAGCCAAACTTACTGTCTTAAAAGTTTAATGAATGTCGAAAATAAGGATATATAATAACAGATTGGAAATTAACATTTTGCTCCATGACTATTCATGTAGAAATAACGATGTTAATTAATCGTTTTAACACATGGATATATATATATATATATATACTATATCAAAAGCAAACAGAGCATGTTTTGATCAGATGACCTCTACAGGAACCGTCTAATCTGGGTCTGCTCTGTTTGCAAAATCTTAGAAATGCGTATTTATGGAGTACAGAGTTAAAGATGCACTCTGCTAATACTTTCGCTAATTTCGCGTAACAAAATAACTTCAGAATAACTTCATGCTTATGTGTAACTTGACACTAATTAAGTGCTAAAGCACACGGTAAGGAAAGGAAAGAGTTGTTTGTATCGAATAAAAGAGAATTGTTATTACCTCGGAAACCAACGGAAACTCGTCCGCTATATACCGGAATTTATCGTACAAAATAATGATGTGTACCGAACGTATTAGCTGTAAATGCAGTGTAAATCTTAAACATTTTCTTTTCAGATTAATTCGGTTTTACACTGTTGACTGACCCACGCCAGTCATTATTATGAAAATCCTTTTAATATTCCGTTGATTTCCGTGTAATCGACGAAGTTTTCGGTCTCTTAAAACGTCGGCGGTTTTTAAGGATTTCGGCAGTATTCAGATACCGTTAACATTTGGCTGAATAGATATTTATCATGCAACGTCACAAAATACAGTCACTTCCTACTAGCATAATATTTTCCACGTCGACGCTGTATTTTGTGAGGTATAGTGCATGTGTACTGACCCGACTGGAATGCAAGTTTGGTTCAGCCAATAGGAGGAAAACAGAAGGACGAAAAAGGCATAATTTAAACATAAACATGAAATTAATCCATTTTCTCACCTTTGTCTCAACTATCTGTCCATATAAAAGGATTAAATCAAGTTTGTTTATGTTGTAAAAGTCGATGACGTCGCTGCATGCCAATATGACGTCACGTAATTCGTACTTGCATGTATTTTCATTCAGGGGACGAAACCGCTTTAGCAATCTTTCTTTTTCTTCATTTTCTCCATTTTTCTTGGAGTTGCATGATAAATAAGAATTACTATGCTAGTAGTTTGGAAGTTCAGCTGTATTTTGGTGAGTTAGAAAAGTTGTTAAATGCGAGCCTTGGCGAGCATTTAACTACTTTTCTGACGAGCCAAAATACGTCACCGACGTGAGGGCAATGACGTCACCGAATACAGTCACTTCCTACTAGCATAATATTTTCCACGTCGACGCTGTATTTTGTGAGGTATAGTGCATGTGTACTGACCCGACTGGAATGCAAGTTTGGTTCAGCCAATATAGGAGGAAAACAGAAGTAGTCGATGAGACAGTAGGGTTGGTCGGTACCATCTCAGGGGAATAATTCTCATTGTAATTTTTTACAACATATATACCTATAGAGTTAGAAAATATGTGACAGCATTGCATCGATGGTAGCTTTCTATGTGTTATTGCGTTTTATATTATGCTATACAATATCCGCATTTCGAGCCAAATATAGCATTGAAAAGTAAAGCTAACGATTTCAGATTTACAACATTTGGTATCATACCCCAACAACGAAATTATGATGATATACCTGAATCAGGTTGTCAGTCTGACTGTCCTTCCATCTGTCCACCCCATATGTCCGTCCATCAATATGTCCGTCCATTCATCCTTCTGTCTGTCTGTCCATTTATAGACGCAAATTTCCCAATCTGCAAGTTTGCGTAAAATTTGATATTCTTATTATTTTAGTAACCAATGTACCTGCTAGTTATGTCTCCCCCACCAGTATACTGGGGAAACATATTGTTTTTGTGTGCGACGTCCATCTGTCTGTCCGTCCGTACGTCTGCCCCCCCCCCTCCGTCCGTCCGTTCGTCTATCCGATTTCAATTTATCCGTACGGTTTCTCCAAAACCTTTTATCGGATTTTCATGAAATTTCATAGGATTGATCAGCACCATGCCTAATTGTGTTTATCTTACTCCTGTTCCAGTTCGATGATTTTCTGCAGAGTTATAGGACTTTGATTTTTAAGCCCCCAACGGCGCGCATATAGTAATCGCGTTGTCCGTCCTTCCGTCTGTCCGTCCGTCCTTCCATCCGTCCGTCCCAAATTTCATGTCCCTTGTATAACTTTTTTTTTTATCTACGAATGGATTTCAACATAACCAGGCACAAACGTTCACCACACAAAGACGATGTGCCGCGTTCAACTCCCTGGTCAATGGGTCAAAGGTCAAGGTTATCCTTCAGGGTCAAATATCGAGGGCATAGTGTTTCACAAACGGTTTCTCCAAGACATGTTGTCGGATTTTCATGAAACTTAATAGGATTGATCTCACTATGCCTAGTTGTGTTTATGTTATTTCTGTTCCGGTGGTTCGACGATTTTCTACAGAGTTCTAGGACTTTGAAATTTGTATATGGGAGACTTTGTCATCTCGGGGTGTGGGCGGGGGATCAGTTTTTGTATAAAAAAAACAATTCTTGTTTCATTTGGACCTGATCACTATTTATTTATTGGTCCAGTTTCCACTTTATCCCAAAATAAGTAGCCTGTTGGGATGTGGCGGGGTGTCCCTATTGGTTCGTGCACAATTAAATATTCATAGATGAACTATGGGTCATTCTTGATGGACATCTGTATCAATCTAACATACATGCTTTTAGTGATTTCATTGTCGCACGGAGGTATCCAATACGGTTACAATACAATAAAGATCAATTACATTTTTGCATTTATAATCAGGATTTTAATATGTAGGCTGGCGAATGACACATCTGAATGACATGCTGTTTAAATTTAGAACAAGGGGCAGTTTAGTTAAAAAGTGAACAAAACCCCTCTGTGTCCTTTCTCTGAAAACGTTTGTTTTTCTCTGACCGTGGTCACTGACATATAAGCTACATAAAACATGTCATGTCATTGTTCTGCAAGATCTTCTTCAACATGATTCACATTAGACTGAGGTTGAAGGGATTGTCCCAAAGGTTATTAAAAAGGTTTTAACATGATTCATGTTTCGCATTTGCTTTACACTTGGCATATGAGGGTAGCTCTAAGATATGTTAACCTGGTGATAGGATAATGTATCGACCTGCTAATAGTAATTCTGACCGGGAATGTTGAAGATCCAGAGAACAAGAACGTTCTTCTGATATCCTCCAAGCTCTCCTGTTAGATAAATGTTTGCCCTATATGGCAAATGAATGATAAAACTAACGTAAAGCAAATATACACAACAAACAATCGCCCTACTCACAAATACATGTATTCTCACCGGCTACTGACATAAGTGTAGAAAGTCATTATAGGCATTCACAAGTTTAAAACACATACATCCCAATAATTCAATGATGTTGATTGCCTGACCACCCATCCAATGCACAAATAACATTGCCTAAACTATAATAATTTGGAAAATTTGGATTCTGAATTACAGCCTGGTCGTTTGTATTTATGCGAGCGCTATGCAAAGTATTCGCTGCATAGTTGTTGAAGATTGCCCTCCATCATTGCACAGCAAAGGTCGCGTCTGGCATAACCTAAAAAATTATGGTAAATGTAGGGGATATACAAATGTCTGCACTTCATGTAACAATTTGAAGCAGATCTCCTAGTTCTAACCAATTTAAGGACACTGCTTAGGGGTTTTCTTTCCTGGTCGGGAATCCCACTGTGCTTGCCTTACCATTATAATAAAGGGCGTGCCAATGCGAAGTTACACATGAACTTTTATTTTAATAGTGATGGTAATATTCCTGGTGTTATGGAGTCATTGCTCCAGTCCCGCATCTCTAACATAGTGGGACGCTGGTGTATGTATTAGCATGAAAAGCCAAATACATTACGAAGTATTCTGTATTCTCTGACCAGGTTATACAAACTTGATTTAGTACTTCAGTTGCATGGTCAGACGCTCATGTACTTCATCCAGTTAGTACTGAAGTACCGGGACCTTCTTACTGTCATTAAAGGTATTTGCTGTATCTTTCTATTGCCAATGCAATGGTTGACTCTATTTACTTAGAAACCTCACCAAATGCTTCCTAATCTGTTTAATTGTTATGCTTATCATCTGATGACCAGACTCTCTACTTCGATGTCATCACCACAGTTCTTGATTGATTTTTCCCTTTATAATTTAAACATAATGTATATTATTTTACGGCCAAAGATTTTATACCACATTGATAATTAGTTTCTGTTTGAGCAAACTCTATTCTATCTACTATTGCAGCACGATATCATGTACTTGGACATTGTTTACACTAGTCAATTTCTTCTGCAAAACTTACAAATGTCTTAGTGTTGCTTATGTCTAGCATATCATGAATTCCTTTATATCCATTATGTTTCAAATGGATAACAGATTGTTAAACTTTGATTTGGAGGTTCCCTCTCATGTTTTGTCATTGCCTTTTGCTTTTGAAAAATCCATACTAAATATCACATTTTATGAATCCAAACGAATGTCGTGCAATGCATCATTCTGAAGCTTCTTTTAACCAGAACACACCTGACTAAACTCTGCATTACTTGCTGATAACTCAATGTTTTAATATATTATCACTACTCTGTCTTTGCTGTCCAACTGTATCACCAGTACCCGATGAACGATTATTAAGTCCTTGACCGTTGCCATCATGTGCCAATAGATGCATTAGAGACAGGGTGGGATACAGCAACTCTGGTTTAATTGATTCTTTAACGTGTATAGTGTATAGAATTGAAAACTGCAACACATACCCTGTAACATGTACCTGACATCGGGCCAACCAGTCCACCTTAGTACCATTTTGAAAGTCTTTTGTATGACCCGATCAGTGATCAAATTCACAACGTCCTGTCCGAAAGCGAACGCTGAACCGACTGAGCTAACTGAAATGCTGGCCTTAACATGTACCAATGTACAAACTAATAGATGGTCAGACAAAATACGTTTTACTTCAAATTACCTTGAAGTAAAAACAGAATGTCTGTATAAGCATGATTGGTATGGTAATCACCATTTTATGCTCTTATATATGTCTCGTAACATTTATGTTTCCAACTCATCATACACCAATGGGGGCTTTGCTTCAAACTTTCACAAATTGGCAACATTGATGTGAAAATGACCGTTAAGAAGGAAATGTTTGTTCTGACCATTTTATCCAGAGTTACAGGTCTTGGCACAAATTTCTTCACTATAAAGCATATATATGCATAAAACTTTCACAGATATACAACTTTATATGAAGATGGGAAATTGTGTAGTAAGCAAAATTACGGGACTTGCTTTTTTTTCACTAAAGTGCATACTTGATTAGAGACAACATCATCATAAGGAAGGAGGGGAGGGGATCCATTTCTTATAGTTCAAGTTGTAATGCTTATGATGAATAATAAATATATAAGAGTATATCATGAATAAGCTAGCTCTGAAGTGGTTGATCGGATATCTATAGTTTACCTGCTACAAACAAGTTTCATAAAGGGACATAATTTGGCCTCAACAATGACTGGGTTCTGGCTCAAAGGGTTCTCATCATTAATTTGGTCGTTGATATAATGATAGTGAAATGCTGGTGAACTTTCATGGGGAGAACTCTTAAGATATTTCAGTTTTGGCACAATTTGAGTGTATGAAAGTTTAAAAAAGGGACATAACTCTTACAATTTGCATTGAGATATGCTAGATGTAAGGGTTCTAGTCTGAAGTCAATTCATTGCCATCATTACTGTGAATATACATATGAAGTTTTATGAGCCTATTTATAAAGATGATGAAGGTATGCAAAACTCCGGAGAATTTTTACTTCCGCAAAATACATATGAATGTAAACATAATTCCATGTACGTATGAGCAATAATTTACATTATATAAACCACTTTTTGAGAAAAAATAACAACATAAATGAAAGATGTGTAACTAAAGCTACAAGCCTTTCAATTTTCAAGTAGATACATGCAGTAACAAGAGAGAGTTTCATCAGTTTGAAATTTAATGATGTCTTTTCTTTAATACTAGATTTAGAAAACACTATTTTTACCATGGGGTTAAAATTGGCGAAAAAATGCAAAAAGCTACCACCGATTTACTGCTATCACATATTTTCTGATTCTAGACACATATATCTCATCAAAAAACATTGATAGCATTATTCCCCAAAGATGTTACCGATGGCCAAATTCTTGGCCTCTGGCTCATGGCCTAAAGGATGAAAAAGGCATAATTAAACATAAACATCAAATTAACACATTTTCTCACCTTTGTCTGAACTATCTGTCCATATAAAAGGATTAAATCAAGTTTGTTTATGTTGTAAAATCAATGACGTCGCTGCATGCCAATATGACGTCACGAAACCGCTTTAGTAATCTTTCTTTTTCTTCATTTTCTCCATTTTTCTTGGAGTTGCATGATAAAAGAATTACTATGCTAGTAGTTTGTAAGTTCAGCTGTATTTTGGCTCGTCAGAAAAGAAGTTAAATGCTCGCCAAGGCTCTCATTTAACAACTTTTCTAACTCGCCAAAATACAGCTGAACTTCCAAACTACAAGCATAGTAATTGTTATATATAAACCGTTGAAAAATGAGCTGTCATCACTACTTTAATGACATGAATACAGCAAAACCTCTCTAAACCGGAATTCTAGTAGAGAAGAATATAGATACCTTTAGGCAGGCGGCTGCTTAATGCAGATTGAAAGTTCTAGCCTAGCTCCTAGAGGAGCTTTCTGTATGACTTTCACCTTCCATTAAGCTGCCACCTGTCTCCAAGACCGATATTTTCATCACATTTAACGACAACTTTTGGTGTTGACTGAAAACTAGACAAAATTAAATTTAAAGACTGGGATTTAAGCAGACAAGAATGGTGCATTATGGCTCTCTCGACACACAGAAACAAGAAACACAAAATTCCGTGTGAAAGTATATTTCGTCGCTAGTCGTACGTTATCTTATAACATCATGTGAAAATCACACTTTTATGTACTCAAAGCTAGTTGTAGAGGTATTTATATCACCTGTACCTTCACTGGCCCATACTTACGTGTTACAGTGTTCTGTCACATTTTGTTCTCATTGTTTTTTGTTAACTCATTGCATTCTATAAACCCCTCTCTAAAGTAATCACATAATGGATAAACATGGGTATTTATAAAGGTAGGTTGTTGCTTAATGCAGGACGAAAGTAATGCAGAAAGCTCCTATGGGAGCTTTCTGCATAACATTCATCCTGCATTAAGCTACCAACTGCCTTTAAGACCCATATCTATACCTAATGTTGGTGGTCGTATCAGAGAGGTGTTAATCTATTTGATATCTAGACTCTATAAAGACTTAGTAGAAACAGCTGAGAAAGAGGTTTTGTAATAGCTAAACCAGTAGAAGAAAGGTATCTTTGAGATCCGTAGAATACGATATAATAAAAACCACGTCCAAGCCAGTTAAAGTGTCAGATAGCATCCACCGTTTTTACAGCTACACAACACAACGTACTAACAGTACTGTCTCCACTCTCTGACATTACAGTTGTTATAGCAGCATTCACAGACAATATTTTGGCTATTGTAGTCCGTCCGTCTCCAACGAAGGAACTGAAGAGCGCGGGTTTGCTCGAATTTATCCGGATTTGATAGGCGCTTCTTTGTCGGTAATGATGAGAAATCCGTCGGCAATGATGAAAAGTCCGACGATGAGATCTCGCTGGAATCAAGATCTCTTGAGCTATCATCTGAAAAAAGAAATAAATTTGTGTGACAGCTAAGGAGCGCTTTCAACACTGAGACTAATACTTAACGGGGTGGAATAACCCTTTCCTTCATATAAACGTCTTTTCATGCATTTAATACAAACAGAGCAGCCTCAGATCAGACGGTTCCTATAGGAGCTGTCTGATCAGGGTCAGCTCTGTTTGCTAATGGAATTTGATAGATCTGTTTCTCTACCTTCTAACAATTCTACAATGTCCCACTTTCCATATTTCATTATAAGTAATTTGTTCATAAATATTCAGTAAGTATTGAAAATAGGACTAAATATAAAACAGGGTAAGGGTTAAAACGCAATGTTTGCCTGGAAATAGAGATGTAACGACGGGCAAAGTAAAAAATAAGCAGTAAAGTAAAACCCCTTATATCGTTCACTTAATTAGTAGACAAAGTGTCTTAATAGCAGGTGGTTGCCTAATGCAGCGTGCAAATAATGTAGAAAGCTCCTCATTCTTTCCTCCATTTAGCTACCACCTGCCTCTAAGACCCATAATTATATCTCATTTGGGTGGTAACATCAGAGGGATTTTACTGTACATGGTACAAGCTCCCTATAAATGCCACCCAGAAGAGGTCTCATTGGCCTGTGATTCTAGACAGGTAGCAGCTTAATGCAGGGTGAAAGAAATGCAAAAAACCCATTGTATACCGTATCTCAAACATGCAACGTAGTACTTACTAAAGAAACACACGAGTCTTAAACAACATGGAGTTCCCCAATGCAGGGCAAAAGCAATGCAGAAAGTTTCTATTCTACTCTAGTCCTGTATTACCCATTCCCTCATATTGACGCCTTTTGACGCCTCTGTAAACGTCACTTTCTGAAACCATTTTGATAAATAGAGCATTTGCTCCATAGGAGCAAATGCTCTATTTATCACAATGGTTTCAAAACTACATATCTAAAAGTTTCCCTTTCTCTAGAAAATACTCCTTTTCGGTAGATTTTTTCAAAGAGGTAGGATCTAAAAATAGCTTATTAGGTAATGGGTTAGGCTACAATATGCCCTACAGCCATAGAAGAATCTGAATAGTTATAGTGGTATCAGGAACATGGGAATGTTTGATCCTGACAAAAACTGTAGAATCCGGTCTACATCGTTCATAAACAAACAGAGCAGACCCTGATCAGACGGCTCCTACAGTATCTGTCTGATTTATGTCTACTCTGTTTGCAAATACGTTATTTAAAATGCGCATTATTATGGAGTAAAGAGTTAGATCATAACGGAAGTTACTCGGAAAGCTCCAGCATGGAAGTATCACCTGCCTGTAAGATCCAGAGTTAAACATATCTGGTGAACGCTTTGGAGGGGAGTTACTGTACGTGTGTACACTTTTTCAACTTAGGTTTTGCACAAGATCGGTGAATTTTATTCTTCTCTTATTGTAAAGAAATGTATTTGAGTAGACTCACTTTGCATTTATCCGACAGACTACAGTTTGAGTTTCTGAAAAGCAGTTGTTTAACCACGAAGGCATATATCACCCACAGGTGGAGATGCCGAACTAGAAGCCGAACTAAAAGGAAATCGAGTTGAGATTTTCGTCAAATTTACTATTTAGTTGGCTATATTTCTTCACCTCCTGCTGTAATTTGAATGTATCCAGTCTGGTTCCGACAGTGGTCCATGGTTTGAGGTTTGACAGTAAGAGCAAAAATAAGAATGGATTTGAAAAGGGAACCACCAAGGTTCATAACGAATAAAGTAATACTAAATTCGGGGTGAGTGGGAGGGGTCACTTCCATTGCATATGTTACGAGCAAGACTTAGTGTGAAACTTATCAAAACGTTTTACGAAAAGGTGCAAGCCGCTTTCTATTTTCATCTTGATCAATTATTAACCCTCTACTCCATGAATATTCAGACAAGAAATAATGAATATTAATAAACTTAATTTTTATAATGGTATTATGAACAAACAAACAGGTTATGATGGCATTATGAACAAACAAACTGATATAATGGCATTATGAACAAACATATTGTTTATCTTGACAGATTGTGTAGATCTATATTATATCAAGCAAACATAACAGACCCTGATCAGACGTCTCCTATAGGAGCAGTCTGATCTGGGTCTACTGTTGGCAAAGGCATGAAAAGCTTATCTTTGCTATTGGTGAAAATATGTTACAAAAGGTACACCATACCTGAAAAATGATCCACGCTCCTTTTTAATTTAATAGAGCAAAAGAATCTAACTAGTCCGTCGAGTCTGCTTCCACAGGCACCGCCCGGATGTGGTGGTCCGTTATACACGTCAGGCGTGCACGTGTGCTCGTAGTCACACAGGGCCAGCACAAAGAACGCACCGGCCGTGCACATGTACTGGAAGGCTTCGTGGGCACCGATTTTCATACTGCAATCACTCTGAAGAATATATAAGAACGCTCTGACAAATTGGCCATGAGTAAACTGCATTTACAAACGGTGTAGACCTAGATAATCCGTCACATTTCAGGTGGAGCTTAGTGTCTGTATAATTTGCCATTTAAGAGAATTAGCATATACATCGTGTCCACGGCTGTTGCCTATGGAGCGGTATTTGGGTCAAAATTAAAGTTATGATTTTACTAAGTTTATACTGCTATCTACGTTATATGCTAGTTGTTAATTTAGATATAAATCTCATTTCGATGTTGTTAAATACAATTTATCTTTTTAAACTTATATTTTAATTGTCTTTTCCGTTTTATAAAAATCTTATATTTCATTCGCAATCTCAGAAGCTAACAGTCTTATTCTACATTCCTCATTCTATATTCTTCATTCTATATTCTTAATTCTTATCGCTAAACGCTAAATGTTTCAACTCAATTTTTTACGAAACTAACTCACCAAATACTAGCTCTAGCTACAAGTACTCACAGGCGTTCGGCTCGTGAAATTTCGTATATTATTCTATATATAAGTCTCTTATATAGAATATGCGAAATTTCAGCTTTGTCTTAAAACGCCCCAAGCTTTATTTTTTCGGCCCCAAATGTTACAAAACATCAATTTATGGACATTTTAACTTATTTTAGACATATTTCATGAGCCGAACGCCTTTGCAAGTACTCGATGACAACGTTAAAGATCATTGTTAATCATTGAAAATCATTGTTATGTACATAATATAAAGCGTTTATTTTGTTTAAATCTCATATTTGCTGAAGTTGAACAGCTGACCTTCAAATTAGTGATGTCGAGTGCCAAAATATTCGAATGCTCCTTAATGCGACATGTCTAAATTTAGATTTATATACAACTTAAATTCACTGATAAATAACAATTGCGGCCGTGGGCGAGTGGGTAAATATGCTGGTAATTTACATTTTTGGTATTGATGGTTGGCGGTTCAAATCACGTCAGTGACACAAATTATATATTTTTTTCTTTTGGAAGGTTTATTTTGGGGATTTCTTTTCTTTTTATCATTCTAAATGAACACTTCTTGATCGTTTCACGATTTTGATAAACAGTGTATGTGTTTCATGATTTTTTGTTTTAAAAATTCTGTTTGGGTGTCGAATTTGGGGTCCCCCTGTCGAAATAAGGAACCCAACGCAGATCAAGTTAGTAACGTATTGCACTGCAAACTCATACACGTTCATAAGCAATAGTAATTCAAAACCGGTGGTAAATGTGCTACTTTCTTTGTTGCCATGTCGAAGTACAACAAACTCTTATCGTTACGACGAATAAGTGTCATAAGGTGTCGAAATAAGGGCCCTTTACTCTACATATAAACAGAGGTGTCAAACCCATTATTTTAGCAAATAACATTTGAACGTTTCGAGAAAGCAAACACGCTAACATTTGGTCTGTTTATATAGAATCTATGCTTTTTTTGATATTGGTGATAACGAATGGTATCTGTAACCCTTTTCCTCATGTGACCGACTTTTGACTCTTGCAAACAGAGCAGACCCATATCAGACGGCTCCTATAGGAGCCGTTTGACCTGGGTCTACTCTGTTTGACTATGAAACAATGTAGATCTGATTCTAATGTTTCTACCACTTGTTCGTGATGCCATAATAAAATACATCTAGGATCTAGATCTAATTCATATTCTAACATTCATGATTTTTCCATGAATAGATGGGGGAAAGTGTCAACCTTTGCCATACTATGAGTGAATCCAAGATTGATTTTGCATGCAGAATGGATCTAGATCAGACACCGGGTGGTTCAGTGCGGCATCAGTATTCAAGCTGCTTGACACCCCGAGTGCGTATAGTGAAGAAAAAATATAAAATGTCTGATCGAGGTCTGCTCTGTTTGCTTATGAAATGGTTAGATCTG
Organism: Azorinus chamasolen; assembly: GCA_963576725.1. NCBI lineage: Eukaryota > Metazoa > Mollusca > Bivalvia > Cardiida > Solecurtidae > Azorinus > Azorinus chamasolen. The sequence continues at coordinate 93,655,858 of OY755237.1, read as the reverse complement.
ATTCTACAGTTTCTGCCATGGCTAAAAGTCCATGTGTTCACATCAGCCATTTTAAACACTATTCTAATTGATTTTCATGACGTCATTATTTCCTATATGAATATTCAATAGGTACAGGGTTAATCGGATAGCTATCACTGGTGCTTGATTGCCTGTACGGTTTGTGCACAGTAGCATATCTCTACAAATAATTACAATTCTGATTTTAAAATTAATGCAGGACGAAGGTTACAAACAGCAGCCTTCTAATCTGGATCTACCCGTCTAAACCGGACGTTAAATTCAGTATAAATATCAGTCTTAGAGACAGGTATCAGTTTAAGGCAGGGTGAAATTCATGCAGAAAGCTCCTCTAGGAACTGTCTGCATGACTTTCACCCTGTATTAAGCAGCCACCTGCCTAAAAATATCTAAATTCTTCTCTACTAGAATTCTGGTTTAGATGGGGTTTACTGGACTATCAGGTAAAGGGTTAACTTCCATCTTTCAAGTCTGAATTTTCACAGTGGAACATCAGTTTTTAACGATAGAGTCCACGCAGTGTGAAAGGCTTACACCTGCTAGAACTTTTTGAATGACAGACTGCAGATCCTGATCAGAATGCTCCTTTAGGAGTCCTCTGATCTGGGTCGACACTGCGTGTATATGTCCAATGTAATAAACTCGCGTGGATGTATGTATTATCCATTCCCCTCATATAACCGCCTTTTAGGCCTGTGCAAACAGAGTAGACCAATATCATACAGCTCCTATGGAAGCCCTCTGATCAGCGTCCAATTTATTTACTTATGGAATTATAACAGTGCTGATTCTGCAGTTTCTATCCATTACCAAACAAGAGTGTGCTTGTGAAACACTTATACCCCCGACCTTTGACCCTGAAGGATGACCTTGACCTTTGACCCATGGACCAGGGAGTTGAACGCGACACATCGTCTTTTTGCGGTGAACATTTGTGCCAGGTTACTTTGAAATCAATTCACAGAAAAAGAAGTTACAGAAGGGACACGAAATTTGGGACGGACGGATGGACGAACGTTCTAACGGATTGAGTGTATGTGGCTATTCCTTTGTTCAAAATAGCCACCCAAACTGAAAATAAGCCACATAAAACCGATGAGAACAAAATATATTTTGTTCTCATGGAATTATTTAGTCACATAAACAGGAATTGTTAGCGCGGACAGACAGACAGACGGATGGAAGGACAGACGGAAGGACGGACAATGTGATTACTATATGCCCGCCGTTGGGGGACATAAAAAAATCCTGTGTCCATATATCATTGTTAAAAATCAGCTAATACATATTCATGGTAGCATTATTTTTTACATGAATATTCAACAGGGAAGGATTAAACTTCAATATTAATAATTTGAGTTGAAGCATTTACCGTTTACCGATTTGCAATTCAGACTTTAGAAATATAGTCATGAAGCATTATGCGTTAACAACTAACATTCCAAAAGAAGAAAAAAATGTGTCGCTGCCGTGATTTGAATCAATACCAAAACTGTTAACTGCCAGCAGCTTTACCCACTCGGCCACGGCCGCTTATGGTCTGCTTTGGGGGAATTTTAGTTATATATAAATCTAAATATAGACGTCGAATCGAGGATGGCACCCTAATAACAAAATAAACGCTTTATATTCTGTACATAACAATGATTTTCAATGATTAACAATGCTTTTCTACAATCTTACTAATACCGTTTAACGTTGTCATTGCGTAGTGTAGCTAGAGCTAGTATTTGGTGAGTTAGTTTCGTAAAAATTTGAGTTAAACATTTAGCGTTTAGCGATAAGAATTAGGAATATAGAATGAAGAATATAAAATGAGGCATGTAGAATAAGGCGGCTAGCTTCTGAAATTGCGAATGAAATATAAGATGTTTGAAAAACGGAAAAGACAATCAAAATAGAAGTTTAAATAGATAAATTGTATCTAAATTAACAACTAGCACGTAGATAACAGTATCCGCTTAGTAAAATCATAACTAATCATCTATAATTTTGACCCAAATACCGCTCCATAGTTGCCAGCAATGCATACCCATATCAGATGGAGAAGACTGATCTATACAGTATATTATACAAATATACGGTAACCCCCCCCCCCCCCCCTCTATAGTAGAGAAGAAATTATATACTTTTGGGCAGGTGACTGCTTAATATAGGGTGAACTAAAAGTCATGCAGAAAGCCCCTGCATTTAGTCGCCAACTGTCTCAAAGACCAATGTTTATACTAAAATGAACGTCCGGTTTAGAGGGGCTTTACTGTACCTTCATTTTATGAGAAATCGCCTAAATCTGTATTCAGAGAAAATATTTATTTAGTTAGAGGCTACATTCTTAGGTTTTATACTTTACCTCAATGATCCACAATTTGCTTTTCACCATGAATATTCAAGTAAAAAATAAAGAAATAATGACAACATGAGTATTAATTAATAGAGTTTTTATACATGTACATGTAATGTCACATGAACACATGCATTTTTAGCCACGGCAGATTCTTTGGAATCATATCTATAGTATGTCATACGCAAACAATGTAGACCCAGGTCAGACGGTTCCTGTAGGAGGAATGTTATCTGGGTCGGCTTTGTTCTAGATCTGATTCTACAATTTCTGATATGAAACATATTCCTTTGTATGTAAATGTATATACCGTAACAAAATGACATTAAATCAATAGGAGTATTCATAGCTTTAAGGATTACTGATTAAAAAAAAACGGTGAATCAAATCTAGCTGCTACAACGGTTTACAGGCACATTTCTGAAATAAAATATGTTTAAAGTAACGGTCACTCAAAGATGCCAAATTACAATATTTAATTCTTAATTCATGAATATTCATGTGAGATAAAAAGGAGTAGGGGCATAAGGGATCATAAATGTTCTAGAGGAGCTTTCTGCATGACTTTCACCAAGCATTAAGCTGCCACCTGTCTTAAAGATTTAATTTTAGTGTTCGAATAATCGAGATATTACTGTACAAAGCAAATCCTGTGTCTTTAACCATTTCCCTGTGGAATATTCATGCAAGAAATAACCATGTCATGCATATTTATTGGATGATATTTTTATATAGAGGATCTTACATGAGTGTTCTTGATTATTGAAAGCTCGTTTTTTATCGTTTTAAAAAGACGAATTTAATAAATCCAATAATCATGAACACGAATGCAAGATCCTATTTATAACATAACACACACAAATGTTATTTGCAGCCAATATTTCAGCAGTAACGTGGATTGTTATAAATTCTCCTTACATATTGAAATGATGAATGAAAGGTGTTATTAGGTTCGCTAGGTAACTGGGACAAAGTAGGTCCAAATTTTCCAACTTTATTTTTTACTTACTGTCATATCAACCAGGATCTAATTCAGACCTCTCTGGTATTCAATTTAACTGTGATAGTTTATGATACAAAAACATACAGAAACACGTCAAAATAATTTTTGAGTTACAGTTTTGACATACATAGTTACAAACACGTCACATTATGACGTCATTGTACACAACATGTGTCTATGTAAAGCGCGCCATTTACATGAAGACCTAGTCGCCAACACGTCCGACACTCACTGTCAATGGGATTCGAAATTCGCCTTCGTTTTGGTATATTAAGCCCTTCATTAGTGTTGTATGTATACACATGGACATGGACATTTCCACCGAGAAAAAAAAATCTCGATTCAAGTTCAGTGAAAATGTTTGAAATGGACAAAAGATTCAGTACGAACTGCTGCATAAAATGTGTTGGAACAGGAGGAAGATTTTCGCGATCAGCTGAGTTAGTGAGTATAGCATATTTGAAATATGTTTGTGCTGTGCTGGATTCAGATGACTATTGTTGTTGATTGATGAGATATTTGTATGAGTAGAAATCTGCATAAACAAAAGGACATGCGGTGAAGAAAATGCAAAGTTGAGGAGGCATTTTAATTTAAATGTAGAATTGATTGTATGGGTCAGAGTAGCTGGTAGGTCTTTTTTGGCATACATTTTGTATATGATTCCTGACAGCGATTACAATTTGTATTATTTTATCGAAATTAAGGCGCAAGTGCCAACAATCCTTTGCCATCTATTGTGACTCAATCGTGGACAGGTAGGTCGACCACCGTCCGCCAGTTTGTTTGTTTTGACAGCGCGTATGAATCGTTCGAATGTCATTCGGTCGTTCGAATGTTATTCACTAGTGATTATATGCCCATGATTATCAAAAAATAAATGATAGTGTTACGTCACGCTGAAGCCACGTGTTATGTTATAAAATGATATATGTACACACGATCTCTTTGGTATTGGTTGAAACTGTAATGACATATCTATTAATTTCATCAGCAAACGTAGCAGATCCTGATAAGACGGCTCCTACAGGAGCAGTCTGATCTGGGTCTACTCTGATTGCAAATACGTGAAAAGGCGTTTATATGAAGTAAATGGTTAAATATTTGAATGTGAGAATCGAGTGTACTGGCGTTTTCAGTTTAGATTATTTATCTCAAATAAGCACATGTTTTCATTGAGCAGACACCATCAGCTTATGTATAATACATACAGTCAAACCTCTGTAAACCGGAATTCTAGTAGAAAAGGCTTAAGATACTTTTAAACATCTGGCTGCTTAATGCAGGGTGGAAGTCATGCAGAAAGCTCCTAGAGGAGCTTTCTGCATGACTTTCACCCTGCATTAAGCTGCCACCTGTCTTCAAAACCGATATTTATACTAAATTTAACGTCCGGTTTTGAGGGGTTTTACTGTATACATAATTACGGCCACTCAAAAGAAGTCTATTTCTGGATTTGTAAAACAAGCGATAGCATTCCCATATTCCGCAGTACTTTTGCCCTGCATTCAGCAATCACCTGTTTGTACAGACTCCTGTGTTATTAGATAATGCAGTCGCATTAGCGAGGCTTTACTGAAGTGTAAAGATGTCACAGTGACAAATGGGGAAACGGCTGAGCATGCAAAACACACCGGTAAACATGTACTTATTGGTACAAGACCGTGAGAGAATACTTTAAAGTCTCATTATATTGCTCAAGAAAATTAACAATTTCCGCGCTTAATTAGCTCTGAAATGGCTACACATAACATTATTTAACGTTTTTGTTTGCTCAAAATATACTTAGCGCGTATGTGATATCAGTGAATCATGTGACCATGAATTGTGTGTTTTCTTTTTTTAAAGGTATCGATAAGAGCTGACAAATCCAAGCAACCGGTTCCATATTCCCCTGTTTTCTTGGTGTACGTGGACGATGTTTCTCGACTGGGACCACTGTCTCTTAAGTTATTTTCTATTCTCCTCTGATGTCAGCTTTGAATGTGGATTTTGTCGTTAGTCGCCAGTTTTGTTAGCTTTCTTTGAGAGCAGATGGCGTTACTGTAGCTCTTTGCATTTAGTGGACGATCTGGTCAACTAGGGATTCCCATGATTAATCCCGTTTATTTCTTCAAATTGAAACAGTTTTAGAGCATCGCTACTTGTTTGCTGGTGTTTTAGAATTATCTCTTGACAAACATCGACTTTTAAGTGACGTTAGAATATAATTGGACTTTAATACATGTAGATAACTCAATATTTACATCCAGTTCCACGAGTGTCAAGCAGCTTAAGTCCTAGGTTGATCCGATGTTTATTAGAATCAATTTATTTTTTTTGGTTTAAAAAAGGTGCAATGTTTGCAGATGTATATTTATGTTTACAAAATTTAAAGTAAACAATTATATACGGACAGTATACATTTATAAAGACAGAGCAATAAAGAAATGCATGTATAAATTATAGATGGGTAGTTATTGTTGCTTACCGAACATTACAAAAGTAAATATATTTACAACATAACAACCAAGGTAAGTATCCATATTTGTACCATTTACCATTCCCTCATACAAAGGCCTATTCACGCGTTTGTAGAGTCTGCTCTGTTTGCTTATGGTGTAATATAGATTTGATTCCACACTTTCTGCCTCACCCGAAATGTCCTGTGTTCATATGCCATTATACATTGTGAAGGGAGGTGATCCCCCGAAAGCAAACATTGCAATACAAAAAGAGAAAATTGCAGACTCGCTTTTATTGAGTCTGTTCATGAGCAGTAATTAAAAGTGCAACACTGCTCACACCCCTAGCACCGGCATAAGCGGTATTCAATTTTCAGAACAAGAAGTACTGAAATGCATGATATCGAAGGATTCGAAGGTATAACAACACTGAGAATGAAGTACGGGGCGACGTTTTACAGCCGCCACACAAACACTTAACACCTGCTGTTGTGAAGATTATAAAGGTTTGGGTTAGTCTGATTAATATTTATGATGTCATTATTTCTTACAAGAATAATCAACAGGAAAAGACTGATCCGGGTCTGTACTGTTTGTCATTCAAAGTCCGATAGCAAATTATACCCACGGACCGTTCCACTTTGAAAATGTCAGCATTCAAAGCTTTAACCCTATTGTCAAACAAACACTTTCCATGCCTTTGCAAATAGAGTAGCCTCTGCTCAGACATCCCCTGTATAATCCAACTGATCTGAGTCTTGGTCCATGCTTATTAAGCTTTTAGTTGAGTCTGAGTTTCGTTCTCAAGCTTTTGATTGGTCAGATTTGAGTTCTCAAGCTTTTGATTGGTCAGAGTTGAGCCAAAGGCTCAACTCTGACCAATCAAAAACTTGAGAACGAACTCAGACTCAACTAAACGTTTTATAAGCATGGACCCAGGTCTGTTTATGGAGATACATGTATAGAGATATGATTCTATAGTTTATACCAATACCAAAACACACATGTGTATATATGCCATTACAAAAAACAGTTCATAAATATTCATGATGTCATAATTTCTGACATGAATATTCACCAGTGTCAAAGTAAAAAGATGAGATGAGAAAGTGTATTCACCGATCGGCTCGTTTTGCTGTGAATGGTAACCCTTTATTCCAAGAATATTGATCTAAGAAATATGGAAATCATGACTATTTGTTAGATATTTTTATAACAGTATGAGAACACAAGACGTTTTGGCCATTGTAGAAACTGCAGAACCAGGTCTACAATATTCAAGAAGCAAACCGAGCAGATCAAGATGAGGGTGCTACTATATGAGCCGTCTGAGCTGGGTCTACTTGTTTGTAAAGGCGTTTACATGCGTAATTATGGAGCTAAGGGTTAATATGGCAGCTGATAGTGGGCATTTATCGGCGGTGTACTATCAATTACAATGTTACATGTACCATGCAGCCAGGTAAATTATCGAGTCATTTTACTTATTAACACTTATCCAATTAAGTGTAACCCCGCGGTCATTTGCACACAGCTGAGATCCAGATAAGATGTATAGTCTCATCTGGGTCAACAATTTCTCAAAATCTTGAATGAACTGAAAGTAAGTAAATACTGTGAAAAAATGAAGTGCAGAAATCAGTAGAAAAAACTGTAACAAGTCGGTGTGCAGAAATCAATAGAAAAACTGTAACAAATCGGAGAGCAGAAATCAGTAGAAAAATAGTTAATTACCTTGGTACAATGCGAAAGTGTGATGAACTTTTATTCCGAATCACTGTTAACCCTTATCCTGTTTAAAGCGACCGGACTCACATTTGAGAACAGTTTGGATCCTGATGAGAAGCGGAGTAACTCGGCGTCTCATCAGGATCCAAACTGTTTGACACTGTTTGAATCAGCAGTTATCAAAACTGGACCAGCTCCAAATGTAAGCAGATAGTATTGTTTTACAGCGAGGCAAGAGTTTAACTATTTTGAAATGCATGGTTTTGTAAAAACAAACGTGTCTACTAGAATTCAGTATCATGCAGTACATACATTGATTGACGGTTCCATAAACATTATTTAGTTAAATGTAATTAAAAATATAAATTGATTAGTAAGGAGAAAAACTTTATACTAACTGTACAACAGTGTAGACCCTGAACAGACTTATAAACCAATAAATGTAATAACTCACGGTTCCTCATTCGTTGTAGCTTTGTTGTCCGCGCTGGCTGTTGTTAACCGTTCGACGAAACTCTCTCGGATGCCGTTTCCACTGTGCAGTTGGATGTCAAGGTATATATTGCTTGCATTCTACATGAGGCTGCGAATGGTTTTTACTAAGTAGGTGTTCACTATGACAACGGGAAACCTGTAGAAATAAAATAATATCCTCTGGAATACGTCATGGGATAGTCAAATAACGCAATCACTAACAGCTGTATGTAAAATATGCTCTAGAAAGTACCGAGGGTTGTTCATGATACAATGCCGTATTGCCAGGAATGTAGATAAAGTACGTACTGGTCTATCAACATATCTTGCTCGTCAAAGAAACCTTGCTGTACATAACGTCAAAAGGCGATTCTGTTAAAACACAGCAACATATGATTTGGTGAAGAGATATAACAATAAATAAATAACAGTTCTATTTTTTTAAAATACAGTCCTGCTCATTGCCATTATATTTATACCTACGCTATTATATATACTTAAGCTATTATATATACATCATCTGAGGTTTATATTTTTCAGTTAAGTCTTGTGTAAAGACTTCCAAAACTTGGTGCCAAACTTTAGGACCATTATCGACCTACAGGATGCACTAAAATTTGTCACAATCAACGATACGATTTATTTAAGAAATGAATGACGTGCTTCCGGTGTTCATGAGGTTATGCAACGCATGGCTTTACGAGCAAAGTTAGTGAAGCCCGAAGGGCTTCACGTGAATCTTTGCTCGTAAAGCTATGCGTTGCATAACCCATGAACACCGGGAGCACGTCATTTATTTCTTATATTTATATTCCATTGTATTTCTTATATTTAAGAAATGAATGACGTGCTTCCGGTGTTCATGAGGTTATGCAACTTTCTTTTTAGAATAAGGTTATATAAGGTCGTTGCAGGGCGAATGTAAATATTACAAATTAAAGAACATTCATATTCGCAGATTTTCTTGTTTATTTGTATCTTAATATGTTAGAAGTTCTTTAATTTGCTTCAGTATCGATTGTTTTCACGTCTCCTATGAATCAGAGCAACGATTCTCGAACGCATTGAATGGACGTAACGTCGAATGAGGACAGTTGGAATAGCGTTCCGTTCATGGACAATGACAACTATTAGGCGATAGATGTTATTTATGATACGATCTTGCCCTCCTCCGTCCGAAAAGGACGTCTGCCAAGTCAGCAACGTAAAACATTCACATAGTGTAAACCTTGTCGTCACCAATGCTGTGGTTTAACCCATTACCTCATAGGCTATTTTAGATACAACTTCTTTGAATAAATCTACCGAAAAGGAGCATTAACTAGAGAAAAGGAAAACTTTAGATTTTTGTAGTTTGAAACCATTGTGATAAATAGAGCATTTGCTCCTATAGGAGCAAATGCTCTATTTATTACGATAGTTTCACAAAGTGACTTTTACAAAGTCGTCAAAAGTCGACAATATGAGGGAATGTGTTAAATGGGGTTCGTTGCTAAACAATACCCATGATCATTGGACACGTGTCCGACATATATGACATTGAGTACAGAGTCGCCCTCTGTTACTGTTATCACGAGTGTAGCTGAATCCAAATGTAATGTATACACCGTGGCTATAGTATAGGGGTCTGGGGGCATGCTCCCCTAGGGATTTAGAAGTGTAGTTTTGAAACCATTGTAATGAATAGAATATTTGCTACTATTGGAGCAAATGCTTTATATATCACAATGGTTTAAAAAGGTGACTTTTACAGAGGCGTCCGAGGGCGTCACTACGAGGGAATGGGTTAAAACTTACATGACAAGACAGGACGTTTATCGAAGTCTACCCTCTTAGACTTAGAGTTGTGTTCCATTTTGATCACGATACTGTTTTCACCTTCCATGTACACGTGCGTAAGTGTGTATTGCTACGCTGATTGATATTCCATTATACGTATAGCCTCTTGTCCTTTTCTGAGTTTTACTAAATCAATTTATTAACCTCACTAACTTTCAGCTTTGTAGAGGAATATCTGTCCGTCAGTTCCGCCCGTCGGCGGGCCGGTTGATCGGTCCGTCCACTTGGTTGGTCTGTTGGTTGGCCCGAAATCTTCACCGGATTAAATGAAGTTTGATATAAAAAGCATACTGAGCTTTTTAGATAATAAGTTCAAAAGTTATCTCGCATTAAAATCTGACTCATCCTGCGTACACTATGCATCATGTGATTTTAGTCGTTTTCTAACCCTTTCCTTCATTTAAACTATTTTTCACGCATTTTGGCAAACAGAGAAGACCCAGATCAGACGTATCCTATAGGGGCCATGTGATCAGGGTCTGCTCTCCTTGGTAATGGAATTTGATAGATATATTGCTTTACATTCCATATTTCATTGTAACTATGTTAGCCATGAATATTTAGTAAGTATTGAAAGTTGGAAGAAACATAGACTATTGAAAGGGTTGATTAAGCAACTTGAATTAAATTTGCATCGAATAAATGTAACTAATTTAGTCCACCGATCTAATAAAAGGGACATAGGCAAACAGTATAGACCCAGACCGGAGTCTTCACTATTTGCTGAACAAGTTTGTGTTAGTGGTTTATAGCAGTAAGTATTGTGTTAGTGGTTTATAGCAGTAAGTATTGTGTTAGTGGTTTAAAGCAGTAAGTACTGTGTCAGTGGTTTATAGCAGTAAGTAGTGACTGTGTGTTAGTGGTTTATAGCAGTAAGTAGTGTGTTAGTGGTTTATAGCAGTAAGTAGTGTGTTAGTGGTTTAAAGCAGTAAGTACTGTGTTAGTGGTTTATAGCAGTAAGTAGTGTGTTAGTGGTTTATAGCAGTAAGAAGTGTGCTAGTGGTTTATAGCAGTAAGTACTGTGTTAGTGGTTTAAAGCAGTAAGTACTGTGTTAGTGGTTTATAGCAGTAAGTATTGTGTTAGTGGTTTATAGCAGTAAGTATTGTGTCAGTGGTTTATAGCAGTAAGTAGTGTGTTAGTGGTTTATAGCAGTAAGTACTGTGTTAGTGGTTTATAGCAGTAAGTATTGTGTTAGTGGTTTATAGCAGTAAGTACTGTGTCAGTGGTTTATAGCAGTAAGTATTGTGTCAGTGGTTTATAGCAGTAAGTACTGTGTCAGTGGTTTATAGCAGTAAGTACTGTGTCAGTGGTTTATAGCAGTAAGTATTGTGTCAGTGGTTTATAGCAGTAAGTACTGTGTCAGTGGTTTATAGCAGTAAATATTGTGTCAGTGGTTTATAGCAGTAAGTACTGTGTCAGTGGTTTATAGCAGTAAGTATTGTGTCAGTGGTTTATAGCAGTAAGTATTGTGTCAGTGGTTTATAGCAGTAAGTATTGTGTTAGTGGTTTATAGCAGTAAGTATTGTGTTAGTGGTTTATAGCAGTAAGTACTGTGTTAGTGGTTTATAGCAGTAAGTATTGTGTTAGTGGTTTATAGCAGTATGTATTGTGTCAGTGGTTTATAGCAGTAAGTATTGTGTCAGTGGTTTATAGCAGTAAGTATTGTGTCAGTGGTTTATAGCAGTAAGTATTGTGTTAGTGGTTTATAGCAGTAAGTATTGTGTTAGTGGTTTATAGCAGTAAGTACTGTGTTAGTGGTTTATAGCAGTAAGTATTGTATCTGCTGTTCCTCCTCAACATGAAAATAAATCGCTTCAAAAGTTATCGTAAATAATACAGGACTGAAGTGGGGAAATCATGTACATTTGTAATTTGTGACATAATTTCCAGATTTGTGTGCCATTGAACTGAGATGTGTTTGTATGCATGATACATATTGAAAATGTATGTCTGTTGCAAACAACTTCTACAATGCTGAGGTTTATTGGATTAAACTTGCAACAACTATCAATAAAAGATAGAAATGTTCAAAAACACCATTTGTGCACTTGAAGTTAATACGCAATGCACCTGCACTTGGATGTAATACTTTCTGTATGTATGATGTACATTAACTAGAGCTACAGATAAAGGTGCGTACCAAAATACTAAAATCGTCATTTCTCCACCAAACCCTATACTGTGAAGATTCTAAAGAGTGTCCATATTAGAATTAGCTATTCTTGAAACTATTTAAATTTACGAATCTTACCCTTACCTGGGTCCATGCTTATAAAGCTTTTAGTTGAGCCTGAGATCGTTCTCAAGCTTTTGATTGGTCAGATTTGAGCCAAAGGCTCAAATCTGACCAATCAAACGATTGAGAACTAAAATCTGACCAATCAAAAGCTTGAGAACGAAACTCAGACTCAACTGAAAGCTTTATAAGCATGGACCCTGGACCTCTGCATGAACCCTTTTCTCCAAAATCCTGTATCAGATGTCTGGTCACAGTCTGCTTGGTTTACTTATGAACTTATATAGATATATGTATTCACTATTTCTGCCATTTCAAAAAGTCCCTTGCTCATGATGCAGTTATAAGAATTCATCTAATAAATATTCAAAGAGTCAAAGATTCTTTTTTTGAATGAATATTCATGGAAAATAGTTAAATGAATAATTACGTACAACTTTCCCAACAAAACCACAACTCTGTCATTTGACGAGAATAGGATCAAGCGTCAAAGAAACAAACACCATTAACCTCCAGATACGCACAACATGTCTTTTATATGTGAAAAGTGACTGATCTGCCCTTGAACTTCTTTGTACGTGATGAAATGAATAAAGTAAAGTCCGCTACATGAAAATAAGTTTATATGAAGTAGTCTCCACCCGGCCCCGCGTATAGCGCAGCAAATTGAAAGAAATCTTATCGACGATTATTTATACCACCCCGTATAACCAAGTTATCGGACGCTTGGAAGTACGAAAGCAGAAAAGGTACTAATGTTTGACCGTCAATAAAGTCGAAGCATCGTGCGATGGTGTTTGTTTCACATACTATTTATATTCATGTGATGATGATGCACCTGTTCTTCAAAACATTAAAACAAACAGTGTATATCCCACAGGGGTCTGGACCTCTTCATGGGGGTCTATATGTACTATATAATAACAAGGGTTCCAACTAGCAGAACGGATATCCGTGTACCACTTGTACAAATATGAATGTAACTCTTGCAAATTCAATGATAATTTTGTAATTCTTTCAGCTATTGAACGCCAATATATTTTACTATCAAATAAACATAATCTTCTCACGGTAACTTACGTGCAATTATCAATCCAACAACGATCTTCTCAAAATTTCACGTGTTTTCTTGGTCATTGGCAAACGTTCGTTCACCCCGGTTTCACTATATCACAGCCATAACCTGGCGATTTTCAGTTCAAAAGATGGCGTGGTTCAATAAAACAACCCAATTATATCACCAATCTCCATTTGTTTTGTCCTCTTAATAAATAAGCAACTAGCAACAGCGGCCTTTCCGTCTGTCGTTACGTTTCTTTTCGGATGCTGCCATTTTGCAACACATTTGAATGGAGCCATTTCATTGGATGAGCGAAGGAAAAGTTGGAAAATCCGTGACGTCACGTACAATGGCTCCTTCCTCGACGATTTGAAGCAAACTGACAAAACTCGCTAGTTTTACATCATTCTTTTGATGCTGGGGACTAAATAATTGGAGGTGGGTGTTAGAATTTATTCGTTTTATTGACTCACGCCATTTTTTGAACTGCAAATTGCCAGGTTATTGCTGTGATATAGTGAAACCGGAGTGAACGAACGTTTGTCAATGACCCTAATAACACGTGAAATTTTGAGAAAATCATTGTTGGATTGATACTTGTTCATATGTTACCGTTATAAGATTATATTTATTTGATAGAACAATATATTAGCTTTAAATAGCCGAAAGAAGTACGAAATTATCATTTAAATTGTAAGAGTTACAGTCATATTTGTACTCGTGGTACACGGATATCCGTTCTGCTAGTTGGAACCCTTGTTATTATATAGTATATATAGACCCCAGCGAATTGGTCCAGACCCCTGTGGTATATCCATGACTGAAATTTATCAACAATAACTTTATTCGACATTACCAGTAGATATCGCTCAGTTTCACGTTTTTGATAACCTTAACCCATCACCTCATAGGCTATTTTTAGATACAGACTCTTTGAATTAATGTACCGAAAAGGAGCATTAAGTAGAGAAAAGGATTTTTTTTTAGAATTTTGTAGTTTGAAACCATTGTGATAAATAGAGCATTTGCTCCTATAGGAGCAAATGCTCTATTTATCACAATGGTTTCACAAAGTGACTTTTACGGAGTCGTCAAAGGGAAAAGGTTAAGTGAACCAAATTAGGATATATATTTTGAGCTGTTTAGTCTGGACATACAGAATGAATCCGTGTAAAGGCTAATTATGCACAAGTATGTTACAGACACGTCATGAGACTCATGTTTACGCATGCGCAGTGATGAAATAGATTCTACAGCTCGCATCACTTTCTGCTCTGTTTACTTATTGAATAGTAAACATCTTATTACAGAATTCGGCAATGGCCAAAATTACCCATGTTCACATAGGCGATTATAAAATCTTAATTGTCCAAACAATACTATTCATATCATCATGTATTACATGAACGTTCATTCTTTGGTAATTCGTTCACAGAGTTATTGACACTTAATACTAATGGTCACGTGATGAAAGGGTCTAAGGATATATTATTGGAAACAAAACCCCAAACATGTGTGGTTATAAATAGGACACCAGATCAGGGCCATATATGGAAACATTTCTCAGATTTCGGTTTGGTAAACTTGTTTCTGTACGCCTCACTATGTAAACAGTTCCACATATTCATATTCACAGATATTGTATTCTTTTACAGAGCAACAGATAAAGGTGTGTACTCAAATATTAAAATCGCCCTTTCTCCACCAAACCCTGTGTTGTGTCCACTCTTTAAAATCGTCTCTTCGAGCGGATTCTAAAGAGTGGTCACAGCAAAGGATTGGCTGGAGAAAGGGCGATATTAATATTTGAGTTATTATTGAAAATGTTTTAATTTACGTATCTGATCTGGAGCACTGTCTTAATATTCTTCCTTAGTGCAGAATGAAAGTAATACATTAAACTCTGCAAACGTTTGTCCTGATTTCAGCTGCATGTTTGAAGACCAATAATTATACTTCTTATGTGGGCCATCATTGAACTATTCTATTGTAATGAATACCTTCGGAGTTTTCTACATAACTGCCACACTGCCTTAACCTTTTCCCTCCCAGGCTAGTTTTTGACACAACCTCTTTGAATAAATCTATCGAAAAGAACCATTTAAAAAAAGGAACATTTTTAAAGGTGTGTAATTTTTAAACCATTGTGATAAATAGAGCATGCTCTATTTATCAGAATAGTTTAAAAGTGAGTTTTACAGATGCCTCAAAAAGCGTCAGTAGGAGGAAATGTTGCATATTCATGTCAGAATGATATCATGAATATTTATTAGCTGAATTTGAATTTGTATACTGGCTTGTGCACAGGATTCTTTAAGTATTGGTATCAACTGTAGAGTCAGATCTATTACGACTTTCATAAGCCAACAGAGCAGAGCCTGATCACACGGCTTCTACGGGCCAACAGAGCACAGCCTGATCACACGGCTTCTACGGGCCAACAGAGCACAGCCTGATCAGACGGCTTCTACGGGCCAACAGAGCACAGCCTGATCTAACGGCTTCTACGGGATCTCTCTGATCTTGGTCTACTCTGTTTGCAAAGATGTCAAAAAGTGTGTGTATTAAGTTTCGCTGATGTTATTTTGAAAATGTGTGACTATTTGAGATCAGTCAAACTACTGTCGTCTTATAGACGCGGAAAAAGAACGGTACATGTGCAATTAACTATGTAAACAGTTTGGATCCAGATGAGAGGCCAAATAACATAAAGTAGCAATGTTATTTTTTAGCTCACCAGAGCACAAAGTGCTCAACGTGAGCTTTTGTGATCGCCTGATGTCCGTCGTCCGTCGGATGCGTCGTCCGCCGTGCGTCGTCAGTCGTCAACAATTCGAACATTTCAACATCTTCTAATCTGAATCTACAGAGTTCTCAGCTTTCATTTTAAGCACATATCATCATATGTAGGTCTTCTACAACAGTTATATAAATTATGTCCCTGGGGTCAAAATTGGCCCCGCCCGAGGGGTGCATTGTTTTCCATAGGAACATATAGTGAAACTTTTGAAAATCTTCTTCTCTGAAACTGGAAGGTTCTTAGCTTTCATATTTGGCACATAGCATTATGTTCAGGTTCTCTGCAAAATTTATATAAATTATGGCCCTAGGGTCAAAATTGGCCCTGTCCCAGGGGTGGCAAGTTTTCAATAGAAACATATAGTGAAACTTTTGAAAATCTTCTCCTCTGAAATTGGAAGGTTCTCAGCTTTCATACTTGGCACATAGCATCATGTTCAGGTCCTCTACAAAAGGTATTTAAATTATGCACATGGTGTCAAAATTGGCCCCGCCCCAGAGGTGGTCAGTTTCAATAGAAACATATGATGAAAACTTTGAAAATCTTTCCCTCTGACACCACTGGAATGTTCCCAGTTTTCATATTTGGCACAGAGCATCGTGTACAGGTCCTCTACAGGCCTTCAGGTCAAAATTGGCCCTATCCCAGGGGTGACCATTTTTGTATAGCATCCTTTGCTGGTCACTGATAATTAGGTTAGTGTTTGCAGACAGGCGCATGAGATGAATGACATCATGAATATTAATTAACATATTTCATATTGTGATGAATGAATCAGCAAAATATTTGTCCTGATAAATATTAGGATCAGATCTATACCATGTCAAAAGCAATCAGAACAGACTCTGACCAACCGTCTGATCTGAGTCTACTCTGTTTGCAAAGGAGTAGAAAGGCGTATTTATCGAGGAAATGATGTTAATAACACCATTATCCCCGCACCCAAATCGGTGCCTTGTTTTGTATAGAAACATATTGTGAAAACTTTGAAAATCTTCTCAAGAAACTGGTAGGGTCCCAGCTTTCATATTTGGCACATATCATCATCTTGAAGTATTCTACAAAAGTTAAACAAGAAAAGCATTGATGTAAACATCAAAGGGCGCCATTATAAAGAACAGACATACTGGTTTGGTTTAAATCTATTGTGAAACAAAACTGCTTAGAATATGAGTGATCATGATATTTATGTGCAGCACTAACCCTTTCAATAAAGATACTTGTCTGCTATTGAAATAGTGTATACATACATGAAGACAAATGAAAGATTCTTACATGAAAATATACACTGATTGGCATTATTTTAATATAATCATGTAATCACTCAAAGGTTTAGTTCAGCATATTGCTGTTCGAATTACTTCAGACACCCACCCTATCAAACAATGAAATAATTATACTTAAAACAACTAAATGATTATTTTGTCCAAAGCTTTTGAATAATACTGTGAATCTAAGTAATGAATCAAAGACCGAAATAGTTTAAATTGTAGTTTTGATAGATAGCAAGTTTTTTATAAATTAGTTGAATTGATTAGTGACGGATCAGCCATTATTAAATCTTAGAAAATAATAGTATCATTTTCATTGTAAAATCTCATTCATATATTAATAAACTCTGATAAGATAAGCTTAATATAACACACCTATTTGCAACAAATCTGGAGTTTAACTGTGAAAAAGCACTAAGCAATGTCGAATTCTAATCACCTGACATTAAGATATCTCCAATTATGGTCCCAGTGTGCTCCATATTTCACATTTTATACAATAATGTACATAACGTTTAATTAATCAATACTTCAAAACTAAAAGAAAGTCTTAACATATAGCTTTTTTTTAAATTCTAATAAATAGACATTCTGTAAATATTGGGTTAAAATTTCTTGAGGTGCGTGTGATTATTATGTGCATACGTACCAAGAGACGAATTCCTTAGCGTCACCGTATTACATTGCAATAGACTCGGTCTTTCTGACCTTGTGACTGGTTTCAAGTCGATAATCGACTACAACATTAATTTATACACCGTAATATATAGGAATTTTACTCTTAATTGGGCCAAACTTTACAAAGCAAATATACGTTATACCTAAACTTGCAATTAATCCGCATTAAACCAAAAACTGCACACTGGACTGTGCATTTACTGTAAAAAGTGTAATAATTTCCTGGACCCTTAGGCAAGCCTATTCCACCGGAAATTCAAAAGGGTCAGCTTTTTAGTATCAATAATGCATTCATTTCTATTAATGCAATAATAACAAACAAATGTTTATTTTTATTTCATTACTTCTGATATGTTATTCACACTCTTAATCGACCAGTACATACAATTTACATTGCTCAAACAAGTAACTTTCATTTTTTCAACGTTACAGAAATGACTGCTCCTCCTATTAGCTGAAAATTTCGTAAGCCTAAATAGGCGCTGCGCTTAATGCGCGGGCACCAATTAATTATGTCCTTGCGGTCAAATGAGGCCCCACCGCAGGGATGGTCAGTTTTCTATAGAGACATAGTGAAAACTTCTCCTCTGATAGTCTGATGAGCGATATCAGGGCCTATCAGGGCCATCCTGGCCCTCTTATTTAAAGAAAAGGGGAGAACAAAAAAGCGAAAATTGTAGCAGACGACAAATTTTGCAGACGACAAATGTGGCTGCTAAAGAGTTGATATTCACCCATACAGCTGCACACCTTAACATTTTAGATACAATAACCCGTAATGCCAAACTTCTCTTGTTCATACATATATGTTATTTTCAAAAGTCATCTAATTAATATTCATAAAGACATTGTTTCTTTCATGAATATTCATTAGGTAAAAGCCCAAAGTCACAGGAATTGCAGGGCTTAAGTATATGTTTAATATAACCATATCAGATATGTGCATTTAACCCTTTCCTCCACAAGTACGCTTATCTACGCTTTTTCAAATAGAGTAGACCCAGATCAGACGACCCCCTTAGAATGCGTCTGATCTCGGTCTGCTTCGTTTGCTTATGACATAATATAGATACGATTCTACACTTTCTGCCTGGGTTAAATATTCCTGCTGTCATAAGTCATTATAAATCAGCTAATTAATATGCGCGATGTCATCATTTATTACATGAATATTCATGGAGTAAAGGTTTAACCCTTTGCCTCATAATGACGACTTTTGACAACTCTATAAAAGTCACTTTGTGAAACCATTGTGATAAATAGAGCATTTGCTCCTATAGGAGCAAATGCTCTATTTATGACGATGGTTTCAAACTACAAAATTCTAAACTTTTCCTTTTCTCTAGTTAATGCTCCTTTTCGGACTTATTCAAAGAGGTTGTATCTAAAAATAGCCTATGCGGGAATGGGTTAAGAACTCTTTGGAAACATATTCTATAAATTTACGCCACACCCTTTTTGTTGGTACTTATTAGTAGTACTTATTAATCACAGAGACAGTTATAATAATGTAACAATGTAAGGATTTACTGAGAGAATGGTGATTCCGACAGACCAATAGTAATTTTATCTGCAACTCTGTATCATACAGTAGAACGCCTCTAAACCGCGCAATTTTATTAACGAACAATTTAACCCTTCTCTTGCTGAATTTTAAAATACGCATCCCCTTCTTTACCCATGCCCTGTTGTGTAACTACATATATCTTCACTGTGTACACGTATTTCGCTGTGCAATGACTGCTGCGGAGTGCACTGGTTGCACAATCAACTTGTAAATAGTGCAGACCCTGATGAGACAGCTCCTGTAGGAGCTGTCTCATCTGGGTCTTCACTATATACAGGCACGTATATTGACGTGAATAGCAAGCGAAGGGTTAAGTCTTTTTCGGCAGGTGACTGCTTAATGCAGGGTGAAAGTCACGCAGAAAGCTCCCTTCTGGAGCTTTCTACATGACTTTCAACCTGCATTAGGCTGTCACCTGTCTGAAAAACTGTTTTTGATAACGAATTTAACGTCCGGTTTAATAAAGGGAGTTTTACTGTATATTGCATTCCTGTATTGTTATTGCAGATGTGATATTAGAGTTTATACAGATTCCTGCTTGTTCTCTCTGATCCTGTCGCGTATTGTTTTGATATTAAGATATCAGATCATAATATAAAATCCGAACATCGACAAACATTCGGCAAATTCCGTAACATAATTTCTTTCATGAATATTCATTAGGTATATGGCAAGAGTGACAGGTATTGCAGACCCTAAGTACAATAATGTATGGGAGGCCATTCTGCCATGCTATTTGCTAAATGCGAAATGCTAAATGCAAAATGCGAAATGCTTTTTGCCAGTTGTGGAAATTGCTAGGGACAGAACCGGAATGTTCCAAATGAAAGATGTAAATGACAAATGCGAAATGCAAAAATGTTTATTGCTAAATGCAGTTTTGCACTACTAGCATTGAATAGTGCCATTTTTAATTTAGTAGTGCAATAAGCTTTAATGTAAATTAACATGCATTTAGCAAAAGTACAGTCACTTTAAAAACGGTGCTGTTCAATGCCAATAGTGCAAAACATGCATTTAGCAATTTACACAATTGGCAAAAGGCATTTCGCATTTGTGTATTTAGCAATTAACATGACAGTATGGCGTTCCATAGTAATGCACCATAATGACTGTCAAAACAATGTATACTTCGGCAATGTTCGCACAGTCATATTGTACATCGTATGTATTACGGAATGTGCCGAATAAGTATGTCGATATAATATGCTTGGATATAATCCTATTTATACATCGACTGCCCTAAGATCTATACTAAAGTTAAAAATAGGTTCAACATTTAAAACATTTTTATAAGTTAGGATTCAATTAGTATAACTCAAATGAGTACACACTGTTATTTTTTTCAGGATATTACGAATCTACCTGAGACAAATAGATAATGCACCTGTGTTTATATCAACTACATTTTAAATACCCCTTCTTATTGTTGAAGTACAGAACACAATCTGTCATGCTCCTGTCAACCTTCCTATAAGGCTGTAAATATTCTTATGCAATATATCTTGTTTTCTCATTCATTTCTAACAGTCAGGAAGCCTTATTAAAGCTAACATATGGCAATAAAATCAGTGATTACAAACTGTTTCATACTTTTTTTGCAATTTGTTCTTAAACTCTTTGTCGATACAATTTAGGGACATACGAGTACTTTGGAGTCGCTGTATCGAAAAATAGTAACCCTCCGCAGAAATATGGCCCGGGTCGGTTTTCTTCATCGGAAACTAATCCGAGATATTTATTGTACATAGAGTGACAACGCCCTTGGAAGTGAACATGAGGGTCGACCTTCTACGTCAGGTACAATAAGTGTCAAATATATCGTCATGATCGCCATTTAGTCGCCATTCTACTAAGAATTTATACTTCATGTAAAATATCGAGGCTATCAATACGGAAGGACTATTTTCTGTAGGGGTTATGTCTTAATTACACAGAATCTGGGTCGTTTTAAATTAATGTCTGTGAACCATTCAGAAGCAATGTAGTTACAATGTCACTCGTATGTGAAGCGTGCTAAATAGTAAACCTTACCTCGCTGTAAACACAATGTCTGCTCAAATTTGGATGCATTCAATTTTTACTACGACTGACTCGGTTAAGCTGTTAAGAAAATATTGATCGAGTGTCAAAGAGCTTGGATGTTGCTGAGGGGTCAAGATATTAATCCAAGTTATTTGCACAAGCGAACCTGGTCGAGGATAACGGGATAAATAGGAATATAGTAGAACGACGGCGTTAACTTGGCTGCAAGCTCGCAGTTCTTTTTTTCTAACAATGAACTGCGAAATAGTTAGCAGTTCGTTATTCGAATAACGAACAACGAACTATTTCGCAGTTCGTTATTCGCACGCGAGTAATAACAAAATAGTTCGCAATTCATCTAACTAATAACTAAATGACCATTTAAGCTATACATTAACAGTAAGTATATTCTACATACTGTAGAACCGAATAATCGTGGGTATATATAAACATCGGGCCATTTTGCAGTTTGTCATTCGAACAACGAACTATCCCAATGCATTCAAGACGCTGTAGACCCAAAGCATGGTTGAATCAAATAAAAAATAAATACATATAAAATCCGGAGCTATTTCGCAAGTCGCCATTTGAATAACCAACTAGTTCGCAGTTCAACCTCCGAATAACGAAACGGTCTGAATAAGTTATAAACACGCAGTTGTGATAATCTAGACTCTGTAGACCAAAATCAGTGTAGATTCTAAGCTTTTATGTGAAATCCGGGGGTCATTGCGCATTTCTACATTCGAATAAAACATATTTCGCAGTTCGCCATTTGAGTAACGAACTAGTTTGCAATTCAAACTCCGAATAACGAAATGGTCAGAATAAGTTAAAACGCGCAGTGATAATATTCTAGACACTGTAGACCCAAATCAGTGTTGATTCAAAGCTTAAACATAAAATTCGGGTCCATTTCGCAGTTCGACATTCGAATAACGAACTATTTCGCAGTTCAACCTCCGAATAATGAAATAGTCAGCAATAAGTTAAAATCGCACAGTGATGATATTAACAACAATGTAGACCGAAATACGTGTGGATTCAAAGCTTATATATAAAATATGTGGCCATTTCGCAGCTCGACATTTAAATAACGAAACCTTTTGCAGTTAACAGGTAACAGGTAAGGTAAAAGAACGAACTAGTTCGCAGTTCAGCATCCGAAAAACGAAATGGTGAAAATAAGTTATAAATGAGCACAGGTGATATTCTAGACACTGTAGACACAAATCAGCGCGGATTCAAAGCTCATATAAAAAATGGAGTCATTTCACAGTTCGTTTTTCGAATAACGAAATATTTCACAGTTCATCATTTAAATAACGAACTAGCTCGCAGGTCAAAATGTGTATAGTCATAGTGGACCCAATTATTCATATAATTAAATCCGGTGCCATTTCCTAGTTCGTTATTCGTATAACGAAATAGATCTTAACTCAGCATCCGGATAACGAAATGGTCCAAATAAGGTATTTATAAACGCGTAATGATGATACGTGTATATAAGACATACTACACCCAGTCATGGTGGAATCAATGACACAGTTATATTAAACATTGATCCGTATCGCAGTTCGTTATTCGAATAATGAACTATTTTGCAGTTCAACCTCCGAGTAACGAAATGGTCGAGATAAATTTTACATGTGCAATGGTGATATTTTAGACACACTAGACCCCAGCCATAGTTAAAACAAAGGTCTATATATTAATTCCGGATCCATTTAGCAGTTTGTTATTCGAATAACGAATATTTCGTAGTTCAACCTCAGAATAACGAAATGGTCGAAACAAGTTTTAAATGTGCAATGATGATATTTTAGACACACTAGATCCCAGTCATAGTGAATTGAAATATTCAAATATTATCCATGAGCATTCATAACTTATTTTGGCCATTTCGTTATTCGGAGATTGAAGAGCGAAATATTTCGTTATTCCAACCAATAACGAACGGAGGTTGAACTGCGAAATATTTCGTGATTTCAATAACGAACTGCAAAATGGCTCCGGGATTAATATAAAAATATTGTAATCCACTATGATTGGGGTCTACAGTGTCTAATATATAATCTTTGTTCATTTATTACTTATTTTGACTACTCTGTATTTTGTTATTCGGGTTTTAAACTGCGAAATAGTTCGTTATTTAAATGATGAACTGTGAACTCGTTATTCGAATAACGAACTGCAAAATGCTTCCGAATTTTGTATATAAACTTTGAATCGACACTGATTTAGGCCTACAGTGTCTAGAATATCATCTATGCTCATTTATAACTTATTTTCACCATTTCGTTGGTCGGATTCTAAACTGCGAACTAGTTCGTTATTCAAATGGCGACCTGGGAAATGGCTCCGGAATTTATATATAAGTTTTGATTCAACTATGTTTTGGGTCTATAGTGCCTGGAATATATTGGAATATTGAACTACGAACCAGTTCGTTGTTCGAATAACAAACTGCAAAGTAGCCTGACTTTTATATGTACCCACGATGATTCGGATCGACAGTATTGATAATACACTTATTGTTAATTTATAGCTTAAATGACCATTTAGTTATTAGTAAGTTGAATTGCGAACTATTTTGTTAGTACTCGCGTGCAGATAACGAACTGTGAAATATTTCGTTTTTCGTTATTCGAATAACGAACTCTGAATTGCGAACTGACAGCCAACTTAACGCTGCCTAGTAAACCTGTTTTAAGTGGCCTTTCATTTATTGACCTTAGGAGTCTTAAAAAGCAGGTGGTTGTTTAATGAAGGGCAAAAGTAATGCAGAAATCACCCACAGGAGCTTTCTGCATTATGTTTACCTGCATTAAGCTACCACCTACCTTATATACAGACCATTGATTATACCTCTGTTTGGATGGCCGCTTAAGGCAGGTTCTACTGGAGGTCTATCACGACCTGTCTGGCGTAAGTAACCAAGAACAAGGAAAGCTGTGATCAATTTCGCTACAGATCACTACACGTATATTCTACGCCTTGGCTGATACTTTACAGTGGAGTCTCGCTAATGCGACGACATAATTTGTGATCATAGGAGCCTGAAAAAGCAGCTGATAGCTTAATGCAAGGCAAGAGTAATGCCGAGAACTCATAAAGAAGCTGTCTGCAACATGTTTATCCTGCATTTAGCAACCACGTGTTTTAAATATCCAGAATACGACTGCTTTTGAGTGGTCGTATTAGCGAAACTTAACTGAATTATCGTTGTGTATTCATCAAAACTGACCGCGTAGTTACATTTTCTCTCATAGGCAAGGCTGGAAGCGCGAATATTGTTTATCATTATGATTATATTCATTCATGTATGATAAATTATAAGTTACATGTATTGCCAGTCTTTCATTATTCTTTTTTGTATATCAGTAGCATAATTAGCGTACCTGTCAAATGTCATGAACCTAAATCTGTACATCAGAACCTGCCTTAAGCGGCCATCAAACAGAGTTCTAATTATAGCTCTATAAGACATGGTGTAGCTTAACCCTTTCGCTGCCAAACTCTGCCGTCTGCTAACTTTGTCGTCTGCTACACATTTTCATTCTTTTGATTTTCTTCATTTTTGTTTAAAAAACATAGTAACAGTAACAAACAGTTTGGATCCTGATGAGACGCCGAGTTACTCGGCGTCTCATCTGGATCCAAACTGTTTGCATAGGTAATCACAGATCCGGCATTGGCAACGAAAGGGTTAATGCTGGTCATAAGTAACGAAGAAAGCTCATATAGGAGTTTTCTGAATTACTTTTGAATTGCATTAAACAACCACCTGCTTTTTAAGATTCCTTTATTCAATAAATGAATGACCGCTTAAGACAGTTTCTATTGTATATGCTTGATGTATGTATATCATTTGTTTGAATTTTAACAGACTTGTTAGAATCGAAATAATGATGTCATTGAATTCATTCAAGTGATTTGTCCTAAATCATATCACAAATCGTCGCTTAGATGTTAGTAATTTGAATTAATTCCACATCTCCGAATAGTGAGCTGATACACGTTAAGCCACTGGAATGACAAGATTATTACTTCTTAAATTGTTCGCTGCCAAACTCTGTCGTCTGCTAACTTTGTCGTCTGCTACAAATTTTCATTCTTTTGATTTTCTTCATTTTTGTTTCAAAAACATAGTAACAGTAACAAACAGTTTGGATCCTGATGAGACGCCGGGATCCAAACTGTTTGCATAGGTAATCACAGATCCGGCATTGGCAGCGAAAGGGTTAAATTGTTCGCTGCTATTGGCGTATATGTAATTATCTGTGCAACGGGTTTGGATCCAGATGAAAGTCGGAGAAACTCATCAGGATCCAAATTGTTTGTTACCGTGACTGCATTTTGAAACAAAAATGAAGAAAAAGAAACAATTAAAAATTTAGAGCAGACGACAAAGTTTGCAGACGACAACATTGGACAGCGGGCGAGTTAAACAGGCAATATGTCATTGTAATTGGAAAGGTAGTAAAGTCAAGCAGGCAAAGCCACATACAAGACGCAACCACCACCAAAACACCGATATACAGCATGACACACACATACACACACAACCACACACCCAAACGCACACTCACACACGCGATAAACACAGAAAACATCAACAGACACACAAGAAGTAGAGACAGACACTCCACGCATGAACAAAATCACAAGCACAAAGACGTAATGCAAACAAAAGGAAGGGTGACAAAGAGAGTACCGCCTTGGCACGGTCAGTAGCAAAAACACCACTGGGGGTTTAAACGGGTTTACGGACGTCCTAACCTCACACTTCTCCCAAAGTCACCCTGGCTTTACAAATAGTGTAAATAAAGGTATCCCCACCGGACTTACCCACAACATATACGACGGTGAACACAGGACAACATGTAAAACATAGCATAATAACTGTGAAAATCCGTCAGATATGTACTCAATGACTTTGCTGAAGTCAGAGCACCTGCAGGTAAGCCGTTAAGGGCACGGCAGGGAAAAAGTAATACATGAGTCTGGTAAGTTTGTACTACTCTTATGGAATGAAATATATCTGTAATCATACGTGCTCAGAAGTAATTATTTATAGTCCTGCAGCGGCATAGAAGAACGTTTTAGTCTCGTCTACAGTTTTTCTCGTTTGATTATGGTAAAGAATTGTTGGCATTCTTGAAATATGCCGGGTTCCGACTTGGCACCATTCAGGGTTTCGAGAAAATCATGATGACGTCCAAAATGGCTCCCGCGAAAGAGGAGAAACTAATTTTAAAACTGTTATAATTTATATATGTACATTTTGTAAATTTGTGGGCTAACAATATGAAATTGAACAAAAATTAACATTTAGTACTGTAAGGTAAAGCATATCCGCCAATTTATCTTCCAATATGGCGGCCCGGCCAAAGCTTTTGTAAAGTAGTATTTCCTATTGAATCATTAACATTTTAAAATGAATGAATGATTTATTCGATTATTTTATTATTTTTATAAACAAATAAACAAATATATACACACATAAATAAATACTAAGGATGCTTGTTTGTAAATTAATCGTTTGATTGTTGTCGTTGTGGCACCCTTGATTGTAAAAATTGTAAAATATATAGTGTAAATCGTGCATATTGGCAACAGCACATGCGAGTACTACAGGACATACCAGTGATGCCACCATGTGCATGTCCATACATCATGGACGTGCTCTCTATAATCATGCATCTCCATATATGTCCATACCGTGCCTCATTACATGATCATCCTTCAGAACTCTGTTGAGAATCGGATCTGGAAGTGACGCAAATGCTAGCAGATAAGTATGTAACTCTCTGCTCGCCATGAGGCCTCAAGGAAATGTTACCACTGGTAAAATCTCAAGGGCAAGGAAATATGGTGCCTTTGTGTTTTCCGTTAGCTTACAGAAAGTTAGCATTGACAGTATTAATAACATACAAATATATAACTATGTCTCTCGAGCAACACATTTTTAGAGCAAGTGGTTGCTCAGTACAGGGCAAACGTAATCCAGAACGACCCCTATAGTTTTATCGAATTTCGCTACTGTACAATATCGTGGGCGGGATAAAAGTGTAATATCTAAAACCCTAAAGGGTGCCAAGGCGGCGCCCGGTTTTTATTATTGTCGATATCAGTCGAGGAGATGGTCTTTCATTACGCTACCGCCTGTCCTACAGACCCATAATTAGACCTAATAGTTAATGGCCGCTTAAGACAGGTTCTACTGTACGCAGCAATCGAAGTATCTGGCCAAACATCTAGTTTCACAGCAAAGCTATTAGATAATGATCATTGTCGCTTCCAAACAGTATCACAGACCTGTTTAACCCTTACTCCGAGGTGAACATAATACCTATAATGGCTGCTCAAAATTTCACTGCAGTAGACTATGTCTTAAGCGGCCATTAAAAAAAGTCTAAATCTGGATGTCTAAAATAGGTGGTAGATTAAAGCAGGGCGTAGGTGATACAGAAAGTTCCTATAGGAGCTTTTTGTCTCACTTTTATTCTGCATTAAGCAACCACCTGCTTTCTTAGATTATTGTGATCAGTGAATAAATGACCGCTTAAGATAGGTTCTATTGTACTTCTAATTCAATCAAGCATTAGAGAAAGTATATCAAAACCTAATTCATCTAGTTCACTTAAATGTTCGCATAAAACTGAAATGTTCTAACGAACTACTAGCAAAGCATCAAGTAACCCGGATCATTACCAGGCACTGTCGTATTTAAACCTTATCTGTATCCAAACTGTTTACTTAAGACAGTCAACCCGCATTAACGACGCAAAGGTCAGGAGTTCATTGGTTATTTCCAATAGTCTCTCCCTTGTCACAAAGGTCACTATGTCGCGTATAATGAAAGAGATATGCTAATCTAAAGACGTCAAGCTAATCATGTTGAAATCCCTCGCAGACTGATCATACTGATAGACTCCTAGACTAAGATGTGTTCTGTCATTAGCTTTATTTGGTGATTTACACCAGTATGAACCATATGATACATATGCTTACATGTTTGGAAAAGCTTGAATCCTCTACCTGGTCAATATTCATGTCAGAAAGAATGACATCGTGAATATTTTTCAGCTGAATGTTTACAATCTACACTTTTCAAGGCATTTTTTATTTCTGTTTTGACTAAGACGGTATTATCAGATCTATATCATGCAATAAGCAAACAGAGCAGACCCTGGGCTATAGAAGTCGTCTGAACTAAGTCTACACAGTTTGCAATTGAGGGAAAGCGTTAACACTTTACTCCATCAGTACGTCTTTCTACGCCTTTGCAAACAGATTAGACGGCCGTCTGATCAGGGTCTGCTCTGTTTGCTTATGATATATTATACATACATGTATGATTGTACAGTTTCTGTCATGTGTGTCCATGTGCTATTATAACGGTTTATCTAATTAATATTCATGATGCCATCATTTTTATATGAATATTCACTGAGTAAAGGGTTAAGCTATAGAATTATTTCTAACCTCATTTTACCCTATTCCTTGGGTGTTTTCTTATTTTTTGGCATCATACCAAAAGGTTACCATAACATGAGTACAGTAAAACAACACTAATGCAACACTCATATCATGTCTAGATTAGGGTTTCAATTGCGGTTGGTAGCTTCATGCAGGACAGAACTTAAGTTGAACGGAATAAAGGTTTGTTTACAATATTTACTCCATGTATTAACCTTATTTTAACACTTTATTCCATTA
Source organism: Azorinus chamasolen (assembly GCA_963576725.1). Taxonomy (NCBI): domain Eukaryota; kingdom Metazoa; phylum Mollusca; class Bivalvia; order Cardiida; family Solecurtidae; genus Azorinus; species Azorinus chamasolen. The sequence goes on along the minus strand of OY755237.1, from coordinate 93,626,645 downwards.
AAATTCCTTTAACCCTTTCGCTGCCCAACTCTGTCGTCTGCTAACTTTGTCGTCTGCTACAAATTTTCATTTTTTTATTTTCTTCATTTTTGTTTCAAAAACATAGTAACAGTAACAAACAGTTTGGATCCTGATGAGACGCCGCGTTACTCGGCGTCTCATCCGGATCCAAACTGTTTGCATAGGTAATCACAGATCCGGCATTGGCAGCGAAAGGGTTAAGAAATAATGACATCATGCATATTAATTATTTTAATATTTATAATAGTACATGGACACATGGTATTTTGGGCATGACAAAAATGTAGAATTATATCGATATTATAAGCAAACAGAGCAGATCCTGATCTGGGAACCGTCTGATCTGGATCTACTCTTTGCAAAGGTGTAGATAAAACGTATATATGGAGTAAAGAGTTAAATACACCCTTGTTTTTGTATACTTGTTAAGGTGTTTTGTGCAAGATATGATCTTACACAGGTCACTAACTACAACGGCCGTTCAAAAGACTCTTAATTAAAGGTCTCGGTGCAGGCAATGGAGAGCAAATGGAGAGAACGGGATATACGGAAAGCTGTGTTAAATTCTGAAGGGAGGTGATCCCCCGAAAGCAAACATTGCAACACAAAAAGAGAAAATTGCAGACTCGGTTTTATTGAGTCTGTTCATGAGCAGTAATTGAAAGTGCAACACTGCTCACGCCCCCTAGCACCGGCTTAAGCGGTATTCAATTTTCAGAACAAGATGTACTGAAATTCATGATCTCGAAGGATCAGAAGGTATAACAACCATGAGAATGAAGTACGGGGCGACATACGTAACGTATCACATTTGTAACAGATATGTTACGATGTTATCACGTTCGTAACAGGTAAAACGTGTTACAAATATGAGTGTCCGACATAGGAGTTACATTAGAATCACATATGTGACAGATAGAGTTCCTGGCTGACAATGTTCAATTAGTTAATAGTAATAGGATTATCGTTGTATAATTATGTTAGAATATTACCTCGAGGATCATGTCTCAACTTTTCAAAACTTTTACAGCACATTTTAAAGAATGCACATGTTTGTAACATGTTTAAGAATACCTGCCTAAAAGATCTTGATGAATTTCCATTTTTCGTAGAACTTGTCATATACATGCACCTATGCAGTGCTGTTATAGTTTAAACATATTTTATTTCCATATTAGAGGAAATTGGGTCGGGTCACAAGTTCTTACAACATTAGATTTGACCCTCCCCATACAGAGCATTTATATATACATGTAATGGCAAACAAAATATGAACTTTAACAGAAGTTTCTATTAAACAGAGAGAGAGAGAGAGAGAGAGAGAGAGAAGAGAGAAGAGAGAGAGAGAGAGAGAGAGGTAACGTGTATTGTAGTACGATCAGAGGACACTTAGCATATGAAAATATATCCGTAAGTAAGACATCTTAGTATAAGTTTAGAAAAAAAATATATGTATAAAATACATGTATATAATATCATACTGAGAGTCGGAACAAATATCAATAACTGTACTATAGGTGGAGCTAAAACCTCCGTGATTGCTTTATAAAACAATGTACCGCAGCAAATATGGTTTTATTGTCTTCATCATTTAAATTTCGTTTGCCGAACAGAAGCATTTCGGTATTAAGAGGATGGTACCTTTGTGTTGCGTGAAATAAGTTAAGTCTCTGGTTTCGAAAAAATCTACATTGAAAAAGGTAATGTTCGGCATTTTCTACTTCATGTGAACATTCGCATAAAGGATTCTGACTCAGGTGGTTATTAAAAAGATCATCATTCAGAGTACTGCAGTTGTTCCTAATTCTGGCGTGAATAGCTGACAAATACCTATCTCCGAAATAGTAATAAGATGGAACGTTATACTTACTAAAATTATTTCGTAATGACATTTTAAATGAGCTTAATGTATCCAAATTTCTGGTGTCTGGACTAATGTTGTTCCATAGTGCTATTGAAGATGGGATGCACGATCTTTTTGAGACTGACGTGCGTGAGAAAGGCACTTCGATATCATCGTCATTTCTTAATGGATAGCGAGTTAGTTCCCCTACGTTCGGTGGTATCAAATCATTGATATATGAAGGAGCCATGTTATGAGAGGCCTTATAAATAAAACAGAGCTTTTGAAACTTTCGTCGACTAGCGAGTGATTCCCATCCACATTCTCTATATAGATTTTCTAGAGATAATATATGCTACATATGTGTGTTACGATTTTCGGATCACACTTATAACACGTGTAGAATGATTCTTTACGAATGTGGTCTAACAAAGCTGCTGTTCAGTTCTTTCGTTTCTACATTAAGCATTATATAAGTGGTCTTTATGGTTTACTGTACTCGACTAAAGGTCCCGGTTCTCCATGAATATTCTTGAATATTTTTACTGGCATATGAAACGCATGAAGTTTTGACCATGGTAGAAACTATAGAACCGTCTGATCTGGGTCTACTCCGTTTGCAAAGTCGATAAAGGCGTATCAATGGAGTAAAGTGTTAAACCATTCCCTCATATTGACGCCTCTGTAAAAGTCAATTTTTTGAAACCATTTTGATAAACAAGGCATTTGCTCCATAGGAGCAAATGATCTATTTATCACAATGGTTTCTAAACTAAACAATTCTAAAAATTTCCCTTTTTATAGTAAATGCTCCTTTTCAGTAGATGTCTTAAAAGATGTTGTTGTGTCTAACATAGTCTATAGGGAAAGAGTTAACAACCTTTCTGTGAAAGCGAATCCAGAGGGAGTGTGAAACCCTGTCTATATCAGCCAGTGTTGATTTATTGCATTAGTTTTACACCATACCATGAATAATAATAAGACAGTTCTATCTATGTATTAGCTATACAGGGCTCAACACAAATCCTTTGCTGCATTTTCAACATTCATAAGCATTTGTAAATCGTCTTCCAGAGGTCAAGATAAGATGCTTAAATTAAGACATTTTCAAGAATAACTTTTTTATTTCTCCACCGAGCCCTATGCTGTGACCACTCTTTAACCCTTTCCCCCATAGGTTATTATTAGACCCAATCTCTTTGAATGTATCTACCCAAAAGGAGCAATTACTAGTAGTTTGAAGCAATTGTGATAAATAGAGCATTTGCTCCTATAGAAGCAAATGCTCTATTTATCACAATGGTTTCAAGAAGTGGTTATTACAAAGGTGTAGAAAGGCGTATTCATGGAGGAAAGGGTTAAAAGTGTCTCTTCGAAACGATTCTAAAGACTGGCCACACTATAGGGTTTGGTGGAGAACTGACGAGTTTAGTACTTGAGTACGCACGTTTATCTATTTCTCCGTATGTATCACCTATCAAGGACTTGGCGCAAATCTGTTGCAACATTTTGAAAATTTTGAACATTTATAAGCATTTGTTAATAGTCTACAGTTTGTTCTTATGATCTGAATGCACTCTTGTTCATTTACTTTACCAAACATACGATCAAAGTATGATATGAAGCCAGAGTATTCGGCGCCCCTGTTGATCGAAACTGTTTGCAAACGTCCACCACTAGCTTTATTTATCTTATTATGTCAAATACATCGTGCCGAACTTTCTGCATTATGTCAAATACATCGTACTGAACCCTCTGCATTGTGTCGAACATATTGTGTCGTACTTTCTGCAATGTGTCGATCCTCTGTATTGTGTCGAACCTTTGAATGAAGTCGAACTCTCTCACTATGTCGACCCTTTGTACCGTGTCAAACCTTTGTACGGAGTCGAGCTCTCTCATTGTGTCTAACCTATGTACTGTGTTAAACCTTTGTACGGAGTCCAGCTCTCTCATTGTGTCTAACCTATGTACTGTGTTAAACCTTTGTACGGAGTCCAGCTCTCTCATTGTGTCTAACCTATGTACTGTGTTAAACCTTTGTACGGAGTCCAGCTCTCTCATTGTGTCTAACCTTTGTACTGTGTTAAACCTTTGTACGGAGTCCAGCTCTCTCATTTTGTCAACCCTCTGAATTGTGTTAAAACTTTGTAAGGAGTCAGGCTCTCTCATTGTGTCGACCCACTCATTGTGTCGAACCTTTGCAAGGAGTCGAGCTCTCTCATTGTGTCGACCCTCCCATTTAGTCGAACTCTAAATGTATCAGGAAGCCATTTTATGGTATATAATAATTTTACGAACGATCGTACGACATAAATTATCGTCGTATGCTTAGAACTTTCGTATATATTATACAATTGTTGTTATACAAAGTTATACTTGTCGCATGGTAGACTGTGTGATAATTTCGTGCATGTGAATATTAATCGTTTACTCCATGAATATTCATGTGAGGAATAATAACATCATGAATATTAATATCGACTGGATTAATTGTCATAATAGAATATGGACATATCATTTTTGGACATGCAGAAATTATCGAATCATGTCTGTATATGTTTATAAGCAAACAGAGCAGACTCTTATCAGATGGCTCCTATAGGAGCCGTCTGATCTGGATCTACTCTGTTTGCAAATGCGTAGAGAGGCGTATTTATGGAGTAAAGAGTTAATGGCTGTCGTCACTTAGGACTTACGATAATTTAGTCGCACGATCATTCCTTAACCATCTACTCATTAAATACGACTTACAACGCCTTTGTAAACAGAGTAGACCCAGATTAGACCACTCATATAGGAGCTGTCTGGCCAGGGCCTGCCCAGGGCCTGCCCTGTTTGCTATCGGTCTGATTCTACAGTTTCTGCTTTGGCGAAGGTTCGTTTGTTTATATACCATTTTAAAATATATTATAGGTAATATTCATGATGTCACCATTTCTTTCATAAATATTCAAGAGGTAAAGGGTTAACCATTTCCTTATTTAACCTATTACCTCATATGCTATTTTTCGATCCAACCACTTTGAATAAGCCTACCGAAAAGGACCAGTAACTTGAGAAAAGGAAAATTTTAGAATTTTGTAGTTTGAAATCATTGTGATAAATAGAGCATTTGCTCCTATAGGAGCAAATGCTCTATTTATCGCAATGGTTTTACAAAGTGACTTTTACAGAGTCGTCAAAGGTCGTCAATATGAGGGAAAGGGTTAATAGTCATGCAAGAAATAATGACGTCATTTTTATAACGGTATATGCACGAATTTTGGTATTGGTAGAGACCAAAGAGTCAGGTATTCCAGAATTTCAGAAGCAAAGAGAGCAGACGCTGATCAGACGGTTCCTATAGGAGCGATCTGATCTGGGACTTCTCTGTTTGCAAATGCGCGAAAATGCGTACATATGAGGGAAAGAGTTAAACGAGACATTGATCATTATCATGTTGGTATGATACTGCAATACGACGACGTCCTGAAAGTCAGATACTACTAAACTGACAGTGTTCTAAAACAACTCCATCAATAATGTTTGTATATAGGGATTTCCCGTTTTCGATTTTATATGAACTTATGTCAATCGATGATCCATGTGTATGGTAACTTTTAATATCGGCCTTAAACAGTGGTCAGCGAGTGGAAGTTTGCACAAAGATTCAGTTAACCCATTCCCTTATAGTGACGCCTTTTGGCGCTTCTATAAAAGTCGTGCTTTGAAACCATTGTGATCATTTGGTCCTGTTTGCTCCTATTGCTCTTTTTATCGCAATAGTTTCAAAACTACACAATTCTAAATTCTCTAGTAAATGTTCCTTTAAGGTAGATGTATTCAAAGAGGTTGTGTCGAAAAAAGCCCACGCGGCGGCGATGTGCTCAGAAATAAGGTTATCTGTTACAAGCACACAGTAGTTAGAGGAAAAATCACGAAATATGCATCTCTTGTTTATAGATTTCCATAACGGACAGGTATAGAAATGTTTCAAATTGGCTGTATAAAAAGAGAAATTAACTTGATCAGGATTGCTGTTATTCGTAACGTGTGTTGTGGTTTACTTTAAACATAGTTTATTTCTAATTATATAGAGCAGTGACAATAGATCTCTAGACCTTACGAAACGGTCTTCCTTCCACATCAGTTTACAATTCCATATGTGCACAATGATTTAAGCTGTGCTTATATAAATATTGGTGAGAGAAAGAGGAGAAGTGTGTAGAAGAAGCGAAAAGACAGAGAGTGGTTAAGAAATAACGAATATATAGATGTATTCGCAGACATACTAAGAATTGATGTGAACGACATGCAGGACACATTGAAATACAGAAACCATTTCTACATTGATAAAATTATTTGTATGTGATACGTTCATGGGCATCGTCAAACTATTATGTCGACCATAATCCTGTCAGGTATATATATAAACGATTTAATATCTATGAACAATACAATTTCGAACATTAAAATATTTGCCACACTATACAGAACTATGATTAAAGCAAAAACGAAATGGTACTAAAGTCGTGGTTTATAATACCTGGTGCAGAGCAACAAATCAATGTGCGTACTTAGGTACTAAAATCGTCATTTCTCAACCAAACCCTATGTTGTGACAACTCATTAGAATCGTCTCTTCGGGTCGATTCTAAAGAGTGATCACAACATAGGGTTTGGTGGAAAAGTAAAGGAGTTATTCCTGAAAATGGTTTCCTTTACGTGTCTTATCTGGATCCATGCAATGCCCTGTATGTATTGAATGAAAGCAGCTGAACAGAACAGAAAGCTACCATCTGTATATAGCCTAGTTAGGCTCAGCAGAGAGTCAGAAATACCATTTACATAAACCAGAAAGGGGACATATTGCAAACCCCGAGGGATACCAGCAGGCGTATATTTCACGGAGGAAGATTATGACTTTATCATTGCGTTTTGGCTTCAAGACAAATCATCTGAGAGCCAGTTCAATTGTTTATCTGCAATTCAAAGTTTGAAAAGAAGTTATGAGTGTCAAACACGTCTGTACAAGCTTGAAGGATAGTACTAAAGGAACCATTTTGATTTACCAAATTTTCTTATAATTTTCCAAGATGCCAATGTATCCCCAGAATTGAGTTTAGAAAGAGAAATGCTGAGGCAGTTGAAATAACATTTTTGTTTCGTGTTACTCATGCTACTAAATTCTGATGGGAGGTGATCCCCCAAAAGCAAAAATTGCAACACAAAAAGATAAAATTGCAGACTCGGTTTTATTGAGTCTGTTCATGAGCAGTAATTGAAAGTGCAACACTGCTCACGCCCCATAGCACCAGCTTGCTATGTTCAAGTATGTTCAACCTTGATAATAAGTTTCTTGATTTTGTTCCAGTAGTTCACGTTTCACTTTACATATTTCAAAGCAGCTGATTTTTGACGACCTGATTTTCGGCAAAATAGTTGCAGATTTGATACAAGGTTTATCGTATTTTGTAACAAGAGCTAACACGAATCGCAGTAAAGTTTCCATAAATTAGCTACATACTACTTTTACAATACATGCATTTAGGCAAATACATTTGGTCATTTGTTTTCAAAGTTGCTCTTTTAAATTTGATATTCGGAAAAATAGGAACATGTTTAATCATTCTCTTCAGCAGATTATAAAGGTTATATGCTTAAAAAAAATTTCCATAATAGATACAGTTTATATGTTCAAATACACGGTCTAGTAAACCATTTATTCTTTATCTCATAAATACTCATGTAAGAAATAATGGCTCAATGCATATTAAATTTTATTACCTGATTTGTATAATGGCACAGAACACAGAAATGTTTGGCTAGGACATAAACTATACAATTCCGTATGCAAAAGAAGAAGGTCTGCTCTGTTTGCTGATGAAATTACAATAAATCTGACTGTAGTTTCTAATGCTGCCATTATAGTTAAATAACCAATAAATTGTCCTGATAGCATAACTGTTCATGCATACTGTTTCAGTCGTGTCAATTAATGCATACATTGTCTTCTTATATATCTAAAAAGGTTCCAGGCCATAGAATAAACAGTTTCTACTGTATAGTTAACTAAATATTTCTTTCCATCCATTTAAGCTTTGTCTGTCATATATTTAGATGAATAGAGTTACCCCCTTGGTTTATTACACAAAAGATCGAAATAGAACACAAAATTGCATATGTGTGAGGTAAGCGTTGTCGTAAGTGACTGATAATCGGTTATCGCTAATTATATACTCGTATAACTGATTGTAGTTCATTCGGTCATATTTCTGTACTGAAGTGGCATAACCTGGGGTCACATTCACCCTACTAAAACTATCAAAACTGATGTCAGCTGTAAATCATTTTATCACATAACCTCTATTGTATTCCAGTTACTATAGAGATAATACATTTCTCTATAGTATTCCTTACGATCATTCTACCTAAATAAAATGCACCGGTCCATATGTTTCGATAGTGCCCTCCTAGATGGCCCACTGTGTTCGGTAACTTCCGCAGGTACGGAATATCATATACATATAAGTGAACTACATTATTCTAAAATCACATTAATAAAAAACAAGACAGGTTATACGTTTTGCTTTTTTACTGAGTAAAATATTAATATTTATTCAGCTTGATTAATATTGATATAGACGTTTTTGGTAATTTTTGTTAATACAATAATTGATTTGCAGATTAATACGACAGGAAAAAGTGAATAATTTATTAAAGGGCGATAATCATGGAGCGTCACAGAACTGCTAAAATACGTTATTGAACAAAGACGTGCGGTATACTATAAGAAATAGTACAGCACTCTTCAGGCCTAATGCGCTATTGTGACCTACCAGACAGCCCAAAACTATTTTAAGGACCTCAGTCTTTTTGCGGCTGACTGGTAGGTCACTATAGCTCCTCCTACCATGCTTGGAGGGCGTCAGTAACACATACATGTATTAGGTTTGTGTAGAATATGAGGACTGAGAAATGAGGTCATTTGATGCAACGCGCACATCTTATATGTACTGAGAAAACAAGACAAAACAAAGGAAAACAAGAGGGCAAAGATGGCCCTTAATCGCTCACTTGATTAACATATTTTTAAGATTATAGCTTGGTAGCCCCATGATGGGGCCAATAGTGACCTAAGGGACAATAGTTGATCAATGTTGATGGTCGATCGTAAGCAGTGGTTCTGAAGAACAAGACTTTCAAAGATGTAAAATATTGATTTGATCAAAGCAATCATTCTGACCAATGAAGATTGGGCTAAAATGTGCCAATTTGAGTGATTTTTCTACGATTTGACCTAGTGACCTATTTGTTTTATCCAACCCTGCCAATGATCAAACTCAGTCTTGATATCACCAAGACAAACATTCTGAGCAACTTTGAGCAACTTTGAGGAAAATTGGGCTAAAAATGTGGCCGATGGAGTGTAAACAATATTTTTCTAAGATATGACACAGTGACCTACTTTTTGACCCCGCTAATCCACTTTCAAAACCGTCCAAGATGTGATCAGGACAATCATTCTGACCAAATGTCACGACGATTTGGCTAAAAATGTGACCTCTAGAGAGTTCACAAAGTTTTCCTACTATGTTAACCTAATGACCTGGTTAAAAGAGAAGATTTTAATTTTAAAATTGTTAATTATCCTTTTCTAGATGGGGATGTGCCACGTTCTACATCTTATGGTGTTTATATTTCTCAACTTATTAGGTTTGCCCGAGCCTGTTCTTTGCTTGAAGATTTTAACAGACGTAATTTAGTTATAACTGATAAACTTCTTAAGCAAGGTTACAGATATCACAAACTTCGGAAAACCTTTTCTAAATTTTATTATCGAAATTTACCTCTCATTAGTAAATATAATTGCAATCTACGGACGTTACTGCGACAAGGCATTTCTCAACCAGAATTTTATGGGGATGTTATCTACAAACTTAAATTCGGGGTCATATCCATTTTCATGATTTGTTTATAAAACGCATTAAAAATTTTAAAAAGAAAGGTTATGATCCTATTATATTGCAACACACTGCATGTTTGGTTATCGATCCTTTTACAGTCGGTAGCTACGCTTCCCTCTTTGCTTGCGCGATGACAGGCCGAGGGTAGTACTCTATGATGGTATACTCTTAAACTTGGATACAGGAGGAGCTTACCAGACTCATGTATTATTTTTTCCCTGTCGTGCCCTTAACGGCTTACCTGCAGGTGCTCTGACTTCAGCAAAGCCATTGAGTACATATTTGACGGATTGTCACAGTTATTATGCTATGTTTTACATGTTGTCCTGTGTTCACCGTCGTCTATGTTGTGGGTAAGTCCAGCGGGGATACCTTTATTTACACTATTTGTAAAGCCAGGGTGACTTTGAGAGAAGTGTGAGGTTAGGACGTCCGTAAACCGGTTTAAACCCCCAGTGGTGTTTTTGCTGCTGACCGTGCCAAGGCGGTACTCTCTTTGTCACCCTTCCTTTTGTTTGCCTTGCGTCTTTGTGCTTGTGGTTTGTTCATGTTGTGGAACGTTTGTCCCTGTTTCTTGTGTGTCTTTTGGTGTTTTCTGTGTTCATTTCGTATGTGTGTGTGCGTGTGCGTTTGGGTGTGTGGTTGTGTGTGTGTGTGTGTGTCATGCTGTCTATCGGTGTTTTGGTGGTGGTTGCGTCTTGCATGTGGCTTTGCCTGCTTGACTTTACTACTTTTCCATTTATAACCATGCATGCCAAATGTTCGATCTTTTCCGAGATTTTATCTACACAATCATTCTAACCAAGTGTCATGAAGATTGGAAAAAAATGTGACCTCTAGATTGTTCAAAATGTTTTTCTACTGCTTACTTTAGTTAGCTAATTTCTGAACCCACGTGACCAACTTTCAAACTCGTCCCAGATTTTATCAAAACAGTCATTCTGATAAGGTTTCATGAATATTCGGCTAAAATGTGACGTCCAGAGTGTTCACAAGGTTTTCCTACTATTTGACCTAGTGACCTAGTTTTTGACCCCGCATAAGTTAACCCACTTTCGAACTCTTCCGAGATTTTATCAAGAAAACCATACTGATTAAATTTCATGACGATTGGACAAAAAATATGACCACTAGAGTGTTCACAAGGTTTATCTACTGTTTGTCCTAGTGACCTAGATTTTGATCCCATGTGATCCACTTCTGAGATTTCATAAAAACAATCATTCTGCTAAATTTTCATTAAGAATTGGCTACAAATGTGACCTTTATAGTGTTCACAAGTTCTTTCTACTATTTGACCTAGTACCCTAGTTTTTGATCCCACAAAACCCACTACCAAAGAGGTTCGAGATTTTATTAAGGCAATTCTTCTCACCAAGTGTCATGAAGATTTGGCTAAAATGTAACCTCTAGAGTGTTCACAAGGATTTCCTACTATTTGTCCTAGTGACCTAATTTTAAACCCCACGTGACCCACTTTCAAAAACTTTTCGGGAATTTATCAAGACAATCATTCTGATCAAGTTTCATAACGATTGGACTAAAATTTTGGCCACTAGAGTGTTCAAGATCAAAGTGTTGACGTCAAACGACCCGCGTCACACGCCGGACGCCGGACATTGAAATATCCCAAAAGCTCACCATGGGTGTTGCTCAGGTGAGCTAAAAAGCATCAAAAGGCAACCACCAAGATATAGTAATCCTGTGTACAGCGACCACTCAAAAGAATACCCTAGTTAGTGTATTAGACAAATGAATGCTACATGTAGGACAACTGTAACGTAGAAAGCCCCCTCTTGGCGTTCTGAACTACCTTTGTCTGTATTAAGCAGTCGCTTCATTGTTTCATTGAATGACTACTGTAGACTACAAGGATTTGACTGTTAAACAAATCCCTATGATCATGCCATCTATATATCACGCGTTTAACTGAATTTTATTTCAAAGCAGTTTATTGAAATGGCTTTGTTCTAAAATCTGTATTTCAGTATTGCGCTTGAAACAGCGAGAACGACTTTTCAATATCGACCTTAAACAATGGTCAACGAGTGGAAGCTGGCACAAAGATGCATTTAACCCATTCTCTCATAGTGGCGCCTTTTGATGCTTCTGTAAAATTCATGTTTTGAAACCATTGTAATTCATAGGAACAAACGCTCTTTTTATCACAGTGGTTTCAAAACTACACAATTATTCTAAGATGTTCATTTTATCTAGTAAATGTTCCTTTAAGGTAGATTTGTTCAAGGAGGTTTTGTCTAAAATCCTTTGCAGCGGGAATGTGTTCAGAAATAAGGTTATCAATTACAAGCACGCGGCAGTTAGAGGGGAAATCACGAAATCTGTCTCTCTTGTTTATAGATTTCCATAACAGGCAGGTATTGAAATGTTTCAAATTGGCTGTATAAAAAGAGAAATTAACTTTATCAGGAATGCTGATATTCGTTCCGTATTCGACGGTTTAGTATAAACATAGTTTAGTTCTAATTATATGGCTTACGAAATGGTCCTCCCTCCGCACCAGTTTACAATTCCATATGTGTACAATGACTCAAAAAATGCTAATATAACTATCGGTTAGAGAAATGAAGAGAAATGGGTATATAGGGATACATAGAAGAAGCGAAGAGACAGAGAGGGGTTAAGAAAAACAAATATATAGATGTATTCGCAGACATACTAGGAATTGATTTGGTTTAAACATATTTTATATTTTTGCAATTTACAACATGCATAAATATACATCACTCTAATTAGGATTGGAATGGAAGCTATTAGCTTATTAAATTCCTCTCCTTAGTATATAGTACAGTACAGTACAAAAGCAGTTGTTCATCACAACGAATGATAAACATAAGTAATACATGAGAACTACAAACTACTCAAAATGAATGGATGCTTGAAATATCAACCTGTTGAATTGAGAAAGAAAAGAGACGTGAAAATGAGAGGTACAGTATAAATGATTAGAACGAGAAGCGAAAGTCCTTGGCGGTTACAAAACATTTCGTGTTAGTATTAAATTACCGTGTCCAACTGAGTAGATGCAGATCTACTTATATATTTATACATGCCGTTCCTGACATAATAATTGTATTAGACATGAACCGTTTGGTTTTTACAATGTACTGATGAACTACAGAAAATATTTGAGTATTCATTTCAATTGACAGTCTAGGATCTCCGAATAGCATGATTTTTGGCTCTGGTCTACAAATAGGGTTGTCTGGAAGGGGAATTTTATTTACATTTTGACTTTGGTGAAAGTGGGATAAGGACGAGGTTGGGTACCCGTAAACCAGGTTTAAGTCCCCCAGTAGCTTATTTTGGTTGCTGGCCGTTCCAAGGCGGTACTCCTGCTTTCAGCCTACGGTCAATTTTGTTGTTTAATATGCTTAATGTTTAATGTTTTTCGTCTTGATATGCGTCCTGTTATGTTTTGTCTTGTGGCTTTACTGTTTCTTGTGTGATGGTGTTTGGTGCGGTGTCATTTCGTGTGTGGCTCTCCCTGTTTGACTATTGTTCCATATTGATGTTGTTAAATAGTTCAACCCGAACTTCATTGTACAGTGGACATGAAAGTAGATAATAAATTCTGAAGGGAAGTGATCCCCCGAAAAGCAAAAATTGCAACACAAAAAGATAAATATTGCAGACTCGGTTTTATTGAGTCTGTTCATGAGCAGTAATTGGGAGTGCAACACTGCTCACGCCCCCTAGCACCGGCTTAAGCGGTGTTCAATTTTCAGAACAAGAAGTACCGAAATTCATGATCTCGAAGGGTCAGAAGGTATAACAACACTGAGAATGAAGTACGGGGCGACGTTTTACGGCCGCCACACAAGCACTTAACACCTGCTGTTGTGAAGATTATACATTTTGAAGGGAGGTGATGTTCAGTACTTTCGACGAACGACAAAGAGGAGACTCTACTAGGTTTTTCTGGAACAGCACACGGTTGAGCGAACTGCAGTTTGTTCGCAAGCGGGTGTGTAATAACTGTCCTTTTCGACTTCCACACCTATAAAAGGAAGGTGGTTCAGGCGTTCTACGTTTATTTAACGAATTTTTAAAGCTATTTACGGATCCAGAGCTTTTAACATATTGAGGCAAAGAGTTCCACATATTTATTACGGAAGGAAGAAATGACTCAGCATAGAGTTTAGTTCGAGAGAAAGGAATTCGGAGATTACCGGAATTTCGTAAAAGTACAAAATTGAGTCATGCAGGAAACACCACATACAGAACAAACAGTCGCCCGAACAGCAACACAAGGAAACAGCAAATGTACATAACTATAAAAACAACAAGAGACGCACAAAGACAAAACAAACATGCAATAGGGGGAAGATGGAAGTACTATATTGTGAGAATTCCCTGACTTGAGATGGAATCAATGATGACAAATATGCTGGTGTTAGGTGATGTACCATTTTGTAAAACAGAACTAGTTTGTGCTTCTGTCGTCTAGACCCAAGAGTCTCCCATCCCGTTTCTGTGTATAATTCTCTAATTGATATAAGTTTAGTTGTGCCAGTCACAATTCTAGCTGCCTCTCGCTGTATCTTTTCAAGTTCTTCCTTTTGGTTTATTGTGCAATTATCCCACGTAGCATCGGCATATTCTAGAATCGGTCTAATAAAACAAAAATATACTCTTTCTGAGGATTTCCTGTCGAGAAAAAATTTAATTTTCTCATAATATTTATACGTGGCAATGCTTTCGATTTTATATACTCGATGTGAGATTGCCAGCTTCCATTGTTAGAAAGAAGAACGCCTAAGTGTTTGTGAGACTCAACCTCGGAGATATCTTGGTTCGACATCGGTAGAGAAGGGTGGGGATATTGTTGCGTCTACGTGAGATAAGAAGTGATTCTGTTTTATCAGGGTTGAACGATACCAGCCAAGATCTTGCCCAATCAGTAACCGTTTTAATATAATTATTGAGAAGTTCGGCAGAGATGTTTGCGTGTTCAACTATAAGATAAAGACTAGTATCGTCAGCGAAAAGACGAATATTAGATTGAATATCTGAGACAATATCATTGATATGAACAAGGAACAGTAGAGGACCCAAGATAAACCCTTGCGGTACTCCAGCCTTGACTTCGACCCAATTAGATTTTACACCGGGAATAGTTACTCGTTGCTTCCTTCCATAGAGGTATTCCGAAAACCAATCTAGGAGAGGCCCTTGGACACCGGATTCTTTCAATTTAGCAAGGAGACCCTTGTGCCAAGGAATTGATTTGAACGACATGCAGGAAACATAGAAAGCATTTCTACAATACAATTATAAATATCTACCAACAATACAATTTTTAACATTAATGTATTTGCCATAATTTATACATAAAACTCTATGATCATTCCTGTCGTTTATCTCACTATATTTAACTGGTCTCTCGCCCCGGTCTTGAAGTTATAAAATATCAGCTGTCAATTTACCACAGCTTGTTTTCAGTATTGAAGACAGGTGGTTGCTTAAAACAGACTGAAAGTAAAGCAGAATATTCCACTGGTAGTATTCTGCTTTACTTTCAGTCTGCTTTAAGCTACCGTCAGCTAGGATATAAGATATATTTCTTATGAACAGATCAATAAAACCGAGCAATTTTCTTTTTGTGTTGCAATTTTTGCTCTCGGGGGATCACCTCCCTTCAGAATTTATTATGTTGCATATTCATGACTATTTAAAGTGAAAATAATTTCTTGAGTGGTGGAGTAATTAAATGCGTTAAAACGCGTACCTATGGCGTAAAGGGTAAATTAGCCTGTGTAAGTCTCCCTCTGTATTTAACTGATTTATATTTCAAACATTTTATTGAATTGGCTTTCTTTTAAGATATGTTGAATTTTATTTCAGCATTGCGCTTAAACTGCGAGAATGACTCGATGAAATATCTTGCCTAACTCGGGTTTGAACAACTTTAGACATTTAACAGTTGTTAACTGCTATCTGAACTAATTCTAAAATGTCATTATCCCCGAGAAGTTAGAATGTCGTCTCCCTTTCTGTCATCTTTCTCAACACATTTGACACATTTGTTCAGCACACGGTCCCGGATGTTGTCCCGAGCGAGGAGGGCACTAACATAATTAACGGCATATAACATAATTAAATCCACGCTTAATAGACACTAACTAATACATCAGTGGGCTGTACTATGTCTTATATATATATATATATATAAGCTGTGACGTCATGTAGAAACACCACGCACTATTGTCTTTTCCATCACGCGCTCTTTGGTAAATATACATGTAGGAACTGGCATTTTAGTCGAAATAAGTTATGTGATAACTATAATATAATGACCGTAGTCAACTATGTCAACTAGTTTGAAAAAGTATCAGCCGAGCTACTCGGCATCTCATTTGGATCCAGTCTGTTTGCAAATGTCATCCATGCCGTGCTTTGCTAGCGATGAGTTACCTACCTTTAGGCCTACTATGTGTGAGTCGTTGCTTATTCGTGTTTGCACAAAGATAATATACCAAAAAGGGAATTAAGATAAAGATCTAGTACAGAAATATTTGAACAGCTCTTTATCTAATATTTCGACCACTACGGGCCTCTGTCAAAGATCATCATGTCGAAATGCATGTCACATGTTTGGTACATGCACTCAGCCATAAAATAAAAGAGAATAATAATAAATCGCCATCATCATCGGCTAAACGCCAGGCATTGATCGCAAAAGATGAACGGAAATAGTCGCAATATGGTACAATGGTATTTGTGGCATGAAACTAAATATGGAAAAATAGTCAAACAGGGAGAGCCACACACGAAATGACACCGCACCAAACACCATCAAACAAGAAACGGTATAGCCACAAGACAACACATAACAGGACGCATATCAAGACGAAAAACATTAAACATTAAGCATATTAAATAACAAAGTTGACCATAGGCTGAAAGCAGGAGTACCGCCTTGGAACGGTCAGTAACTAAAATCAGCTACTGGGGGACTTAAACCTGGTTTACGGGTACGCAACCTCGTCCTTATCCCACTTTCACCAAAGTCAAAATGTAAATAAAATTCCCCCTCCAGACAACTTCACAACATGAATAACGATGTCTGCCAAAATGAAATTACTTTAAAATAAGCGTTAGAGGTAAACAAGCGACATCATCAATGAAATGACGTCATAATTTAAAAGTACTGGAAAACTGTATGAAACACTTCTACACCGACATTTTATAAAAAATAAATCGCAAGAAGATACAAATACTAGTGGATATTAAGTATGTACAACTGTTTTGTTTGCAAAAGAATAAACTTGACATCGTAGACATGTACTCGATGACTATTCAGAGGTCAGAGCAGCTGTGGAGAAACATAATATCTAATATTTTTTCAGTAAAATAATGAATATACTATCATTTGATGAAGATGATGATGACGATGATGATGATGATGATTATCAGCCAAAAAAATCTTTGTGGCATAAATAAGATTTCAATCAAATATGATTGTTAAAAATGCTTGCATGAATGATATGCATGCGCAAGATTGTGAAGACGTGGAATTTATACCTCTCTCAAAAACATTGGAAACACGGGTATTTAATAGATTTTTGGACAATATTTTCGAGTGAAAACTATTCTACAGTGATATTACTTAATGTCTGCAAGCAGTCCAGATACAATTTTACTGAAACCTCGGAGGAAAAGGAGGAAAATTAAAGTCGCCAGTTCATTACACGAACAGTGAGTGTGTATCGAGTAGCCAACAGGTTATTGCACGGGCGACACGAAGCTAGCCAACACATCAACGAAAGTAAACATTGACAGCACAATTTCAAAAACAGTAAGTGAAGAATACGTTACGTTAGTTATGAATCCTCAAGGCAACACAGCCCCAGTTATGAATTTTAGCCAAGAGAATCCATTTGCAAGGCCTCCGTCTGCACAGCCAGAGCCCGACTCGGTCCCGCCCTCATGGGCAGCAGGTATCATAAAAGACTTAAGAGATATCAAGCTATCTGTATCGAAAATTGATAGAATTAAAGACACCTGCAACAAAATTAACAACAGAATGCTAGAAATGGGGAATAAAGTGACCAAACTGGAGACCAAAGTAGGGAAGTGTGAGTCGTTATGTCAATTTATCAGCGACCAATGTGAAAGCCAGAAAGAAGAATTAAAAAGTGCGAAACACGAAATAAATAAACTGAAACAATTATGCAATCAAATGGAACAGAAACTTAAAACGCATCAGAAAGAAAAAGGGATAATTACCGATAAACTCGTAGATCTCGAATCAAGATCTATGCGAGAAAATCTCATATTCTATGGTCTCAGAGAGAAAGAGGATGAAAACTGTGAAATAGAGGCCAAACGATTCATTATAAACACACTGAACATTAACCCTGACAATATTATTCTAGACAGGGTCCACAGACTCGATTCTGATATGGCAAAGAAACCCAGACCGATTGTCATGAAGTTTCATCGATTTGCTGATAGGGGGGTGGTGAGACAGCAAAGTTACAAACTGGCCCGGAGGTTATAAAACTTAAAACAAACTCTGTGCTCAAAACTCAGAGTTTTTCTCAGCTCAAAACACTTCAGCAAACATTTTATATATAGCCAGTTTTTGCATACATAATATTTACTGTAAAAATATGTCCAAATGAGGTTACTAGAATCAGTTAAAGCGTGTTATGTAAAAAGTAAAGCCTGTAGTAGAAACTGAGTTTTGAGCACAGAGTTCTTTTTAAGTTTTATAACCTCGGGGCCAGGAAAGTAAAGACAAGCTAAAGAACACAGACCAAGGAGTAGGAATACAGCGGCCCCAACAACTGCGACAGGCAAGAAAGGCTTTCCATCCAATAGCGAAAGAGGCGGAATCGAAAGGCAACGTGGTTCGCATAGCTGGAAATAAACTTTACATTAATGACGAGATGAAAATGAAATATACTGATGGAAAAGTGTGTGATGTTAAGGCAGAGAGAACAGAAAACAACTAAGGGTGTCATGAGAAAGACTGTTCAATTCTTTCCTGGAATATCAATGGGTTAGTGCGTAAACTTGCAGATACAGACTTTCTTGATCTTATTACAGATTATGATATTGTTGTTCTGACTGAAACTTGGTTGTCTAAAAATGTTTATATAAATCGAGAAATACCAGGCTATAAGAATGAACATTTGTATGGTAACAAATCAATTAATACTAAAAAGGATCGTTATAGTGGAAGTATATCAATTTACTGGAAGACTGCTCTAAATGAAAGTATACAAGTGATAGAAAGATGCCAAAATGGTACAATCTGGTTGAAAATAGCGAAAAATGTATTTGTTTTTAACGAAGATGTGTTTTTATGTGCAACATATATACCTAAAAAAACTCAAATGTTTACAATTCACACGAGTACGATTTTTATGAACAAATAGAAAATGGTATTGAGAAATTTAAAAAAGATGGGAAATTATTTATTATCGGCGATCTTAATAACAGAACGTCAAAATTAAATGATACCTTAGAGTACAATTCTTATATTGACAATGATGACACGGACCTGTCAAACTTTGTTTACATTCCGCCACGTGTTATTAAAGATCACGTGACTGATACACAGGGTAAGCGCTTAATTGAACTATGTCAGAGTACATCGCTAGTAATCGGTAACGGTAGGCTATACGGGATTTAGGTATAGGTGAATACACATATCACTCTATGAATTGGGCGAGTATGGTTGATTATTTTATTTTAAATCCACATGATTTAAAGAATGTAACTGACTTTAATATCTTGGAGCCCAACGAATTCTCAGACCATAGCGGGATAGAAATAAAATTTGCACAAAATTCACTATTATCAAAAGAAATATTAGATACGAAAGATAAAGAAATGTACATGCATTTCGATAATACAAAAATCGACGCCTTTAAGGAATTGCTAAAAACAAAGACAGAAGAAATAAAAAACTGAATTAATAGAATATAGATGCTATAACAGAAAAATTTACATCTTTGCTGCAACAATCAACAATGGAAACGTTCGGAACGAAACAAAAATCTAAACGTATAAATGATGGGCACGTCAAAAATAAATGGTTTAATGCGAATTGTTACAAAGCGAGAAAATACTTGTACAAAATTTGGACAGGGTGCATAGCAAATCGAATAAAACCTTTACTTACAAAATAAATACACACAGACCAAACAGGATTTCTTCGTGGACGATACATAGGGGAGAATACAAGACTTATATATGATATAATGCAATATACAGAAGAAAGCGAACTTCCAGGAATGCTACTTTTAATAGACTTCGAAAAGGCCTTTGATTCACTATCATGGACTTTTGTTAATAACACTTTGAAGTACTTTAATTTTGAGAGCTCAATACAAAAATGGTTTAATTTGTTTTCTAAAGATGCAAAATCAGCAGTAACTCAATGCGGATACCTCTCAGACTTTTTCAAGATAGAACGTGGTTGCAGACAATGTGATCCTTTGTCTTGCAACATCTTCATTTTGTGCGCTGAAATCCTATCAATTAAAAAGGTATAAATATCAACCGAACATAAACTGTCCCAATTTGCTGACGATACAAGCTTTATTCTAGATGGATCTAAGGAGTCTTTAAATGAAACCCTTGATACACTTTCAATCTTCTCTGAATTTTCTGGACTTAACGTAAATTTTGATAAAACAAAAATAGTATGGATTGGCAGGAACAAATTTAGCTCCGACACAATTAAAACAAAATGGAAATTAATATGGAACCAACAACAATTCCAGATGTTAGGCGTAAACTTTCATGTAGATTTAGAAAAGATGATTGAAATTAACTTCGATACAAAGATATCTTAGATTGAAAATACAATAAAAAATAGGAACAGACGAATACTTTCACCTATAGACAAACTTGCTGTGATTAAATGTTCTCGTGGCGAAACTAAATCATCTGTTTCTAGCCCTTCCAAATCATTCTGAACAAATTTTAATAAATTTAACAAAATATTTTACGAATTTGTTTGAAACGGAAGTGACAAATCAAAAGATCAGTTTAGTACAAGAATATGCACATGGAGGATTGAGAATGTTAAATCTGAACGCATTTATAAATGCATTAAAAACAACGTGGATTAAAAAGTTAATATAAAAAAATGGCGGCTGGTCTGAAATAGTAAATTCCAAGATAGATTTGAACAAATTACTAAATTCTGGAAAACACTATTGTGAAATTCTGTCTCAAACATGCAGTAATAAATTCTGGTCAGATACCTTTAAAGCCTTTTCAGAGCTGATTAGCCGTCATGAAATTGAGAAAAACGCAATCAAAGAATATCCGTTATTTTATAATCAACATATCTTAATTTGTAAATAAGAGCGTTTCTAAAAACATGGGTTAAAACAGGAGTAAGCTGTATTGGAGATATTTTAGATTCCCAAAATACTTTTATGACCTTAAAAGAATTTAATGAAAAATACGGTTCATCTACCAACCATTTAGTATATCGCGGTATGATGCTAGCAGTAGGACATGCATTAAAAAGCTTAAAAATAAACAAAAACGATATATGAAATATACAAAAACCTTTTTATTCCTCCTTATCTTAGAATTCTGTATAAAAACGAAAAGGGATCGAAATTAATGTATAAATGCCTGAACAAAAAGTCTGACCAACCCTCATGTAAGGACACTTGGTGTAGAAAAATACCTTCATCTACTAATTTTACTGGTGGCGATTGGGAGCAGATTTTTAGTTTACCATTTAATATTACAAATGATACTTTTATGCAGTGGTTTCAGGTGAGAATCTTACACCGCATTTTAGGAACAAATTACTACTTATACACAATAAATTATACAGATAAAATAGAATGCACATTCTGTAACATGGAACCAGAAACAATAGAACATTTGTTTTGGTATTGTACAGTCAGCCAATCCATCATAAGTAACATTCTGACATTCCCAAATAGTCATTTTGTTCCTCTAGATATTAAAACAATGCTGTTTGGCTATATAGCAACATGTGACATTGCAAAAAATTGTATACTTACCTTCATTAAAATGTATATTTTTCAGTGCAAACACAAACATTTCAGACCTACTTCAGATGATCTTAGACGTTATATTGCATTTAAATATGATATTGTAAAGCAGGTTGCCTTAGCAGAAAACAGAGAAGATTAATTCAATAACAATTGGGAAAAAATAATCAAATTGATTATATATGGAAAAGTAGTAAAGTCAAGCAGGCAAAGCCACATGCAAGACGCAACCACCACCAACACACCGATAGACAGCATGACACACACACACACACACACACACTCACACACCCAAACGCACACACACACACGCGCGAAATGAACACAGAAAACACCAAAAGACACACAAGAACCAGGGACAAACGTTCCACAACATGAACAAACCACAAGCACAAAGACGCAAGGCAAACAAAAGGAAGGGTGACAAAGAGAGTACCGCCTTGGCACGGTCAGCAGCAAAAACACCACTGGGGGTTTAAACAGGTTTACGGACGTCCTAACCTCACACTTCTCTTAAAGTCACCCTAGCTTTACAAATATTGTAAATAAAGGTACCCCAAATATAGTTTATCGAATTGATTTTAAAATATTAACTATATAAAGGTTAGCATGTCATATCATTGATACATACCATGCAATTCAAAAATTTCCTTTTTCATTTGATCAGTAAATAGGAATACAGATCAGTAGACATAAGCATTAAGTCAATATGGCCACAGATTTTCTTTTTATGCCCTTCAGATCTGATCTGGGGGCATATTGTTTTTGCCCTGTCTGTTTGTCTGTCTGTTTGTTTGTCAGCAACTTTACCATTGGTCATAACTTTTGAGCCAGTACAGATAGAGACTTGATATTTGGCATGCATATGTATCTCATAGTGCCGCACATTTTGAGGGATGACGTGTCAAGGTCAATGTCATCCTTCAAGGTCAGAGGTAAAATATATGGGTCAAATCACCGACTTCAACATTGGCCATAACTTTTGGACCAGTATAGATAGAGACTTGAAATGTGGCATGCTTGTGTATCTCATGAAGCTCCACAGTTTGATGGGTGACATGTCAAGGTCATCCTTCAGGATCAAAGGTCACCAACTTCAAAATGGCCATAACTTTTGAACCAATAGAGATAGAGTCTTGATGTTTGTTATGCATGTGTATCTCACGAAGCTGCACATTTTGAGGGCAACATGTCAATGGAAAAGTAGTAAAGTCAAGCAGGCAAAGCCACATGCAAGATGCAACCACCACCAAAACACCGACAGACAGCATGACACACACACACACACAACCACACACCCAAACGCACACGTACACACACATACGAAATGAACACAGAAAACACCAAAAGACACACAAGAAACAGGGACAAACATTCCACAACATGAACAAACCACAAGCACAAAGACGCAAGGCAAACAAAAGGAAGGGTGACAAAGAGAGTACCGCCTTGGCACGGTCAGCAGCAAAAACACCACTGGGGGTTTAAACCGGTTTACGGACGTCCTAACCTCACACTTCTCTCAAAGTCACCCTAGCTTTACAAATATTGTAAATAAAGGTATCCCCGCTGGACTTACCCACAACATAAACGACGGTGAACACAGGACAACATGTAAAACATAGCATAATAACTGTGACAATCCGTCAAATATGTACTCAATGGCTTTGCTGAAGTCAGAGCACCTGCAGGTAAGCCGTTAAGGGCACGACAGGGAAAAAATAATACATGAGTCTGGTAAGCTCCTCCTGTATCCAAGTTTAAGAGTATACCATCATAGAGTACTACCCTCGGCCTGTCATCGCGCAAGCAAAGAGGGAAGCGTAGCTACCGACTGTAAAAGGATCGATAACCAAACATGCAGTGTGTTGCAATATAATAGGATCATAACCTTTCTTTTTAAATTTTTTAATGCGTTTTATAAACAAATCATGAAAATGGATATGACCCCGAATTTTCCTAAGTTTGTAGATAACATCCCCATAAAATTCTGGTTGAGAAATGCCTTGTCGCAGTAACGTCCGTAGATTGCAATTATATTTACTAATGAGAGGTAAATTTCGATAATAAAATTTAGAAAAGGTTTTCCGAAGTTTGTGATATCTGTAACCTTGCTTAAGAAGTTTATCAGTTATAACTAAATTACGTCTGTTAAAATCTTCAAGCAAAGAACAGGCTCGGGCAAACCTAATAAGTTGAGAAATATAAACACCATAAGATGTAGAACGTGGCACATCCCCATCTAGAAAAGGATAATTAACAATTTTAAAATTAAAATCTTCTCTTTTATCGTATACTTTGGACGAAACTTTATCATTTGTAATTGAAAGATTCAAATCTAAAAATGAAGCATTAATGTCAGATTGATTAGCTTTGTTTAAAGACAGTTCTTTTGGGTAGATTGAAGAAACCATAGTATCAAAATAAGGATTATCTAAATTCAAAACATCGTCTAAATACCTTGAAGTTTTATTAAAAGCATTCACAATATCGGTCTGTGTATTAGGTTTTAAAGTAAAAGTCATCTTTTAAGGTCAAAAGTCACCGACTTTAACATTGGCCATAACTTTTGAACCTGTAGATACAGACTTGACATTTGGTATGCATGTATATATCATAAAGCTGCACAGTTTGGGGTGACATGTCAAGGTCAAGGTCATCTTTCAGGGCCAAACGTCACCGACTTTAACATTGGGCATAACTTTTGAACCAGTAGAGATACAGACTTGACATTTGGCATTAATGTGTATCTCATGAAGCTGCACAGTTTTGGGGTGACATGTCAAGGTCAAGGTCATCTTTCAGGGTCAAAGCTCACCGACTTTAACATTTGCCATAATTTTTGAAACAGTAGAGATACAGACTTGATAGTTTGTATACATGTGTTCCTCATTTGGCTGCACAGTTTGAGGGGTGACATGTCTAGGTCAAGATCATCTTTGAAGGTCAAAGGTCATTAACATTGGCCATAACGTTTGAACCAGTATATATACAGCCTTGATACTGGTATGCATGTGTATCTCATGAAGCTGCACAGTTTGAGGGGTGACATGTCAAGGTCAAGGTCATTCTTCATGGTCAAAGGTCACCAACTTTTAACATTTGCCATAACTTTTGAACCAGTAGAGATACAGACTTGATATTTGGTATGCATGTGTACCCGATGAAGCTGCACATGTTGAGGGGTGACATGTCAAGATCATCCTTCAGGGTCAAATATCATATAGAGGGGGCATAGTGTTTCACAAACACATCTTGTTTTTGTTTAATCTCATTTTTAAAGGTTCTGCAATGTAAAATATGATCTAGCTCCCTACTCCATGAATATTCATGTCTGAAATAATCTATATGAATGCTAATTACATTAGATTTTATAATAGTGAGTGAACAAAGAAAGTTTGGTAATAACTGAAAGTGTACAAACATGTCTAAATTTTATCGTAAGCAAAAGGACCAGACCCAGATCAAGAAACTCACATAGAAACCGTCTGATCAGGGTCTACCCTGTTTTTTGCGAAGACGCAATTTTACTTATTTATGGAGGATAGAGATACAATAGTATGATATAGAAATAGAAAGAGCATTATGCTTGATAATTGTACGGTGTGGAGACGGATGGATCCCCGACCCTTACATACCAATGACGGGGATAATAAACGAGGTTCCGTCATTATAGCAGGACCTGAAAAACAACAACAACAAAAAAAACAATGGAAACGTTCGGAACGAAACGAAAATCTAAACGTATAAATGATGGGAACGTCAAAAATAACTGGTTTTAATGCGAATTGTTACATAGCGAGAAAAAAACTTTACAGTGGCTAGGAATGCATTCGTGCGAAATAAAACCGCCGAAAATAAGCAGAATTTCACAAATACGAAAAACGCATATAATAAAATAAAACGAACCGAAAAGAACATGCATAAACAAGCTGAACGAGAACAGTTATCTAAACTCGGTAAATCGAATCCTAAACAATTTTGGAAAAAGGTAAAAAGTCAGTACAAAACATACGAAAATAATGCAGGAAATTGATGCAGAAAACTCCATCGATAATCATAACGAAACCTTTATAGACGAAGATCTGGACATAGAAATAACTTTACAAGAATTGAAGGATGCGATCTTTTCACAAAATAACAATAAAAGTAGCGGGATAGATAAAATGAAAGCAGAAATCTATAAATACTCGTTCATAGAAACTTCCGATTTTATGCTTAAATTATTCAACAAATTGTATCTGAACGGGGAATATCCCAAGCATGGGGCGAAGGTATAATAGTACCTATATATAAGGGAGGTAATCAAAATGATGCAAAAAACTACCGCGGAATCACCTTAATTAACATAATTGGAAAAATATACTCACAAATTATTTTAAACAGATTAACAAAGTGGTAAAGCATGAAACAATAATATCTAACCAGTTTGGATTCCTAAAAGGAAAATCCACAATCGATTGTATATTTACACTGCATGCAATTATAGCAAATACATTAAGTTCGAAACAGAAACTATACTGCGCGTTCATTGACTTCGCAAAATGTTTTGATAAATTAGATAGATCATTCATATGGCAAAAAATATACTCAGAAAACGTCAGTTCTAAATTTGTTCAGGCAATGAGGGCTATGTACCAGGTTGTCAAATCGCTTGTTCGTCACAAATCAATGTACTCAGAGTCTATCAGTTCAAACATCGGGGTAAAAAAGGGAGACCCGAGCTCAAGTCTTATGTTTTTATTTTTTGTCAATGACATCATGGAAAATATAAATTCAGAAATCGAAGGTTTGTTCTCGATAAACGAAATAAAGGTTTTCTTGTTAATGTTTTGCGATGGTGCTGCTGTATTCGCAGAAACGCCACAGGCACTTCAATCGATCTTAAATGATCTGGATACATATTGACAAACATGGGGTCTAAATATCAATACCAACAAAACTAAGGTTATGATCTTCGAAAAAGGGCGCCATTCAAGATAAACTTTAGGATTAATAATACTGTTTTAGATATTGTTGATTCATTTAAATATTTGGGAGTAAAACTCTTTAAAAGCGGAAATTGGTCTAGAACACAAAAATATTTAGCACAATATTCAAAACATGCACTGCATAAATTATTTACAGTTTTTAACCAGATAGAATTAATTACAACTGCCAAATGCAGACTGTTTGATAGTTTGGTGGGATCTAATCTTAACTATAGTGCAGAGGTTTGGGGCTATCATGACAGTAAAGATATATAGCTGATACACTGTAAATTTTTGCGAAAAGCGTTATGCGTTAAAAGGTCAACAAATTTAGATGGTCTATATGGAGAGTTGGGAAGACATCCACTAAAGCTACAGAGAAAACTGATTTTGGTGAAGTATTGGCTAAAGATTCTACACTCAAATAATTCAATCTTGAAAATGATATACACACAGCTTAAACACGATACAGAAAATAACATTACATATGGAGGGATGAATTGGGCTTATCAAATAAAACACTTACTCACTGAAATTGGTATCGCTAAACTTAGGCAAAATCAAGATAACTTGAACACTGATCTAAATTTCAAATATATCAAACAAAGGATTCTTGACATATATACGCAATCTTGGTATGCAAATATCAACAATTCAAGACGTCTCTCATCATATTGTATTTATAAATGGAAAAGTAGTAAAGTCAAGCAGGCAAAGCCACATGCAAGACGCAACCACCACCAAAACACCGATAGACAGCATGACACACACACACAACCACACACCCAAACGCACACACACACACACACACGAAATGAACACAGAAAACACCAAAAGACACACAAGAACCAGGGACAAACGTTCCACAACATGAACAAACCACAAGCACAAAGACGCAATGCAAACAAAAGGAAGGGTGACAAAGAGAGTACCGCCTTGGCACGGTCAGCAGCAAAAACACAACTGGGGGTTTAAACCGGTTTACGGACGTCCTAACCTCACACTTCTCTCAAAGTCACCCTAGCTTTACAAATATTGTAAATAAAGGTATTCCCGCTGGACTTACCCACAACATAGACGACGGTGAACACAGGACAACATGTAAAAACATGAATTCAAATCAGAAAAATATCTTAGCTGTATCAAAACAAATAAATTTAAAATTTCGCTAACAAAATTTCGATTATCATCACATGATTTAGAAATGGAAGCAGGAAGATACACAAACATAGCAAGAGAAGATCGAAAGTGCACGAAATGCAATATGAATGCTATTGAAGACGAATATCATTTCCTATTAGTATGTCCAAAATACAGAGAACTCCGACAAACGTACTTTCAACCATATTTCTGCCACTGGCAAACTGTTAATAAATTCTCTAACCTCATGCCATCAGACTCCAAATCTGAAATCAACAGCTTATCTAAATTCTTATATTCTGCATTTAAATTAAGATCAAAAAATGAAAATAGATGATGCAATTTGCTCACCATCAATATATGTAAGGCAAGTATAAGGAGAGTTTCCGCTCTTTTTTCTCTGAAAACCATGTATCACATACATATATGTATAATTAACATGTATTTCACAATTTTCACGGATTCGATATTGGCTATATATGTGCTTTATGCAACTTAATCTGCTCATGAACAGACTCAATAAAACCGAGTCTGCAATTTTCTCTTTTTGTGTTGCAATTTTTGCTTTCGGGGGATCACCACCCTTCAGAATTTATAATCTTCACAACAGCGGGTGTTAAGTGCTTGTGTGGCGGCCGTAAAACGTCGCCCCGTACTTCATTCTCGGTGTTGTTATACCTTCTGATCCTTCGAGATCATGAATTTCAGTACTTCTTGTTCTGAAAATTGAATACCGCTTAAGCCGGTGCTAGGGGCGTGAGCAGTGTTGCACATTCAATTACTGCTCATGAACAGACTCAATAAAACCGAGTCTGCATTTTTTTTCTTTTTGTGTTGCAATTTTTGCTTTCGGGGGATCACCACCCTTCAGAATTGTTAATGCCAAATAAAATATATGTTATGTTATGCTTGCGTTTTCCAAACAGATAACAATTAACAAACGTGATGAATTCGCTGCCATTTTCGTGTTGTTGTTTATCCATGTTGTGTGTGTAACATATTCGTTTTTGGTGTACATATAAAATCTTAAGCCACGCAAATATTTATGTACCATATTCGTTTGATGCGCGTGTCATTTTCGACCGAATGACCGAACGACACGTGTGACATATTCAGTAGAATTTATCACTCGTGTTATGTACTCGATCCGTGACATATGCGGTTCAACAAAGCTGTTTGTTAACGCCAGTCGAGACACGCTTAGCATGAGAAGGGTTGAGGGACGCATGTACATTCGAAAACATATATAAGTGTCAGTAAATCATGTTTAACCTTAAACAATCTACTGGCGACTTTATGATAATCTTTGCAAACAGTTTAAATTCAGATGAGACGCCGTGTAACTCGGCGACTCATCAGAATCCAAACTGTTTATCTGTCTAGCACCGTCTTTTGAAAATAAACAAATGATGAAATGTGATGACAATATGATCAGTAGAATTAATCTAAATGGAAATGATGCTAAACATTGTATTTGTTTTCGTTTTTGGAAATCACGATAAATGGGTTTGATGAAAGAAAACACATTCTTCTGATGACAGAATAGATTGAATAACAGGTTAGTAAACTATATGGAAAAAGTTTATTTTATTCGTAAAACGTTTTCATAATGCGATGTTGACCTCGTATTCTTCATTATAGTACAGCAAACTTCTCTCGTAAGATGTTTTTCAACCCTTAACTCTTATCCTGTTTGTTACCAGAACGTCTGATGCATTCAAGATTTTAGGAAAATATTAATATACTGAGTCTGCATTTTTCTCTTCTCGCATTGCTACTTTTGCTTTCGAGGGATCTCCCATTTTCAGCATATAGTGCTTAGCAGTTTGAATTGTTACAAGACGCCGAGCAATTCAGTTTCTCGCCGTCTCATCTGGTTCCAATTGTTACAAGACGCCGAGCATTTCAGTTTCTCGCCGTCTCATCTGGTTCCAATCTGTTTGCAAATGCGAGTCGGGTCACGTGTAGCAAGATAAGGACAATGCCCCTTTAAAGTACATACGTGTATACGCGTAGCCTTATTACACATATGTCTTAACGTGTAGAAGTATAGCCTTATTACACGTATGTCTTTAAAGTACGTGTATAAATATAGCCTTATTACACGTATGTACAATGTATTTAAAAAACGTGTATAAGTATAGCCTTATTACACGTATGTCTTTAAAAAACGTTTATAAGTATAGCCTTTTTACACCTATGTTTTTAAAGTATGTGTATAAGTATAGCCTTATTGCACGTATGTTTCACAGTATATGTATAAGTATAGCCTTATTATACATATTTCTTATGACCTTTTTGTGGCACATGTACTTTTACAATATGGTTCGGATGGTCTAACCAATAGTATTATATGTTACTCTATATGTAATAGTGATAATTTGCTAATCATTTACATTTAAACTCTCGACACAGAATGAAGTCAAATTGATTGTGAGAATTGACGCCTACTAAATTTGTTACACGCGATACTGATGCATCAAGCCCACATAATGACTTTCTGAACCTGTCGAGATGTAATTACTCTCCTCCGTGCATGCACCAAAACCACAAATAAAGAACCACAATGAACATTTTAATTAATAGCGGTTCAATGGCCATTTTGCAACGTTTAATTATTAGAGTTGCACTGTTCCACATGCGAGAAGTGCAAAGCAATCGTATAGATGGCGAATGACGTGTTAGTGGGTGTTTTATATTCAATAAATCGTATTTTAAGCAACACTATACAGATGTCCAGAACAGATGCTTCAATCAACAAAACATTTGCAAGAATAACTTCACTATTTCTCTATCAACCCCTATGTTGTTACCACTCGTTAAAATCGATTCTAAAGAATGACCACAATAAAGGGTTTGGTGGAGAAATGATAAAATGTGTCAATGCAATGAAAAGGGTTTTTACATTCACCATTGAACTTTCATTTAACTTTTATATTTCATTTGTTACATTCAGTTATTAGTATGTAGTTACACACACCCCTGTATAAATGCAATAAATTATAAGTTATTCTATATTCAATAATAGATAGCTTTATGACTAGTTTACGTATGACTATTAGTTTTCCTTTATAGTCGCCCAACTGAAACCTCGCAACAAATCTTACCAGGAAAGAGGTGACATACAATACATTGCATTTAAATCAATTTGGATTGCTGCACATAAGTAAATGTTATATAATGAATGTATTTAATGCTTTCTATTGCAATTATGAGTGGTGGCAATTGTATTAGATTATATTTAAATGCACAGGAAAGCAGACAAGTGTCATACATGTATATCGAACAGGTTTTGCAACAAATTTCACGCCATAGTAAAGAGATCTAACTATTTCGTCGTGACCCATGGAAAGCTAGAACATGACACTTACAACACCGATTACCGAGGCATAGGAGTTTTAAAAACATGTGGCGGCTTAATGCAGAGCAAAAGTAATGCAGAAAGCTTTTTTTTAAAACTCCTATGTTCACTGAATGAATAGTCGCTAGTGACATGTTCTACTGTATCTAGCAGAATAAAGGTAAACTTATCAATAGGATAAGAATCTGAACTGAAGACTAGACATTTTCTCAGTAATTTAAAGGTTGGAGTATCTGGTAAACTCATAAGTTTCATAAGTAATTACTTGTCATCGTTTACTGGTGAGATGTGTAAGGTGTTTTTGGTGAGATGTATCCAATGTCGTGACATGGCGTGTGGGTTTGGTACCGAAATGTCAGAAATTCTAACGGTGTCTTATTGTTGTATTGTTACAAGCCTAACATCGTTGATGATTAATTAGATTTCATTTTGTAGGATACGTGCTGCTATCACGTTGCGTACCCCTGAAGCTGCTTATCACAATACAACCCAGTGACATGCCATCTGATCAGGATCCAAACTGGTTGATACTAGGTCAAATGTCAGTCAAGACATTTAATGATTCAATGAAGTTAAAAATAAAAACAAACCCTAAATATGCATTTTTGAACAAATGTTTGTCTGCACATTTTCCTCTTCAATTCAGTTCTATACAAAAGTACATTTAGACCTTCAAAAGAGCATCGTGGTGTGACTGCATGTGCATGGTCGCAGTGTGTATATTAGTACGTGTGTGTAAGTAAAACTTTCATGGTATACCATTAGTTTTGCAATTTTATACCTAAACAATCCGGGTACATCCTCAATTATCCATGCACCTGGAGAAACTAAAATGTGATCCGAATAAACACTAATACATAGGCGAATCTTCTATATCAAACACATCAATTTTTCATCTTCTCAGATGATTTATGTATACTTTTAGGCATTTTTAAAACGCACGGCAACTAGGAACTATCATTTTAAGAAAGTTCTCAGCGTTCTAAGGAAAGCTTTAGCTTCCTTGGTTTTTAAGGTGAATAATTGTTTTAAGAAAATAAAGCTTCTGCCATTATACATACGAAATAATTGCATTTTGTAGATAAAATTGACGGTAATTAAGAAAAACATCTCACTTCAAGTATTTATTAACTTAAGATGCTACATGTACTTGAATACGGACGGTCGTAGCCTTCTAAAAAAAATATGTATATTGACCCACGTAAGAATGAAACGTGTCATTTGACGTCAGTAAAATGGATAAACAAGGTGTTTATTCAAATGACGAATTCATATGAAGCTCAAGTTCCGAAAAACGATGGTACAAGCGGCCCAAACTTGCAGTTATTACGATAAGAAATTGCAAACTCCAGTGAGAAAAGTGATGAATATTCACAGTAGTCAATTACGTTAACCCGTTACTCAATAAATACACGTTTCGATACCTTGCCAAACAGAGTAGACCCAGATCGGACGGCTCCTGATCTGGTACTGTTCTAATTACTTATGGTATACTATAGATGGGATTCTACAGGTTTTGCCATGGCCCAAAATGCTCGTGTCCATGTGTCATTATAAAAAAATAATCTAATTAATAATATTCATGACGTTATCATGTTTAACATGAATATTCATGGAGTAAAGTGTTAAAAAGCGAACAGAAGAGACGCGTTATTTAGTTATCCCTTGAACTAGAAAAACATGTCGCTACCCTAGGAAAGATAGGGGGAATGGGTGGAATGGTAAAGTCGCAATAATACGACCATTTGAGCTAATATTTTGATTATATTAAAATTCAGCCTGCAGCGGGTGGATGATTGATTATCTATTCAAGCAGTTTGATACATTGACCGTTAATATTTTGGTTTAAAGAAGGAATTCAAGACCACAAAATGAAACGTTATAGATACATTTTATTCTGCCAATCATATATCAGCAGGCTAAAAGTTGAAGTGTGTGTTTAATGTAAACTGAACCTCTAAAGCAAATTAAGCAATGACTTAGTGAACAAGCATTGGTGTCTTTAAAAACAGATGAATGCTTAACCCATTACCTCATAGGCTATTTTTAGAAACAACCTCTTTGAATAAATCTACCGAAAAGGAGCATTAACTAGAGAAAGGGAAAATTTTAGAATTTTGTAGTTTGAAACCATTGTGATAAATAGAGCATTTGCTCCTATAGGAGCAAATGCTCTATTTATCACAATGGTTTCACAAAGTGACATTTACGGAGTCGTCAAAAGTCATCAATATGAGGGAATTGGACAAAAGTCGTCAATATGAGGGAATGGAATGGGTTAATGTAGAATGAAGGTAATGCAGATAGGTTTGATATGGCCTTAGCGAGTTTATGCGTTTTGGGTTCAGACTTAGACCTTTGTTTTGTGGTCGCTTCGGAGCATATTTACTGTATGTTATTCAGAATAAACTTCTTGCTTTTCTGGAATTTAAAATTCCTGATAACAAATTTATATCTTGCGCTCTTTGTCTGTGTGAATATGTCCCTGTCGGGCCTCACCGTGCCCTACCGCTTGGCATAACACATAATTTACCGATTCCTCACAAAGCTATTTTCAGAGCCAACGTCTTTGAATAAATCACTAAAAGGAGCATTTACTAGGAAAAATAGAATCCTATAGTTTTGAAACCATTGTGATGAATAGAGCAGTTGCTCCTAGGGAGCAAATGCTCTATTTATCTCTTGGTTTCCAAAAGTGACGTTTACAGAGGTGTCAGAACAGCAGGTGCCAATATGAGGGAATGTGTTAAAAGAAGTCGACGTTTTTGCCACCATAGGCGGGCTAAGTTCCACCCAAATGTCTGGCGCAAAACGTAATAAAAAGAAATCGACATTGTTTGCCACATATAGACTAAATCATGATCATGTATGCATACAGTTTGTGTCCAGACAAGACGCTAAACAAATCAACGTCTCATTGGAGGCCAAGCTGTTTGACACCCTAAAGTAAGTTTGTTGTATAGAAATTGAAGAAAACCCCACTTCGAAGTCTGAAGCAATCGGAAATCACAGCAGACGAACATGTTTGGCGGCGAAAAGGATAATGAACTACAATGATCATCGAAGAACTTATTCTGTGAAATAGCGACAGTTTACCATAAATATTTCACGATTCTTTAGCTCTTTCGTTGCAATATAGTGTTGTCTGCAAAATTTGATGCCTGCGCATTTGTTTTATATTTGAATTTTCTTCATTTTTATCTAAAACACACAATGATAGCACCAAACAGTTTTGATCTAGATGAGGAGTCGAGTAACTGGCGTCTCACCTGGATCCTAACTTTTGTATAGTAAATTACAGATGTGACAATGGCTGCGAAAGAGTTAGTCTGTGAAAAAGCGACAGTCTACCATAAATATTTCATGGATCTTTAAAGAATTCGAGGTTTTTGATTTATTCAGTCATGCAATCATTGGGGGTTTATGTGCAATTTCCATCCAAATCAAATCCAATAGACTATTAACGCAAGTCAGTATATAACAGACCCCTCTATAACGGTCACTTGAAAGGGTTCGCTTAATGCAAGAACAAAGATAAAACAAAAAATATTACATGTGTTTTGTTGCATTATCTTTGTTCTACACTTTAAGCAACGACGTGATGTTTTTAAATGCCGCTGCGTGTATTCGTTTAGTGTTTTGTATTGTGTGTTTTCTTTCTGTTCAATGTGTAAACCAAGTACGTTTTGCTGCAGATTTAACCCATTCCCTCCTAGGCTATTTTTAGATAAAACCTCTGAATAAATCTACCGAAAAGGAGTATTTACTAGAGAAAAGGAAAGTTTTTGAATTGTGTAGATTTGAATCCTTTGTGATAACTAGAGCATTTGCCCCTATGCAGT
Organism: Azorinus chamasolen; assembly: GCA_963576725.1. Taxonomy (NCBI): domain Eukaryota; kingdom Metazoa; phylum Mollusca; class Bivalvia; order Cardiida; family Solecurtidae; genus Azorinus; species Azorinus chamasolen. The sequence continues at coordinate 93,591,496 of OY755237.1, read as the reverse complement.
AAATGCTCTGTTTATCACAATAGTTTCAAAACTGACATTTGCAGATGTGTCAAAATGCTTCAGTAGGAAGGAATGGGTTATCAGACTATTTTGGTAATAGTTTAGCTAGTTTTCTACCAGATTAAATCCTGCCAAGGGGCATATTTATTCCAATATTACACCTCCATCTGTTCCATATTACACCTCCATCTGTTCCATATTACACCTCCATCTGTTCCATATTACACCTCCATCTGTTCCATATTACACCTCCATCTGTTCCATATTACACCTCCATCTGTTCCATATTACACCCCCATCTGCTCCATATTACACCCCCATCTGTTCCATATTACACCTCCATCTATTCCATATTACACCCCATCTGTTCCATATTACACCTCCATCTGTTCCATATTACACCCCATCTGTTTGTAGAGCTGAATTAGTCAAATTGGCACCATGTTGATAAGTATAGGTTAGAGCTTATAAACTGCAGTCTTCGGAAATAAGACGGCCGATAACGCGAGCGAAGCGAAGCGTTTTAGGCCGTCTTATTTTCGAAGACTGCAGTTTATAAGCTCTAACCGATTTAGTGATTGCCCTACTTTTCAACAGGCTCAGTTTATAAGCCCCGCCCACTGAGCAATGACAAACTTGTATATAGTCACGTGATTATGGTACATCTAAAACATCATCCGTTTATGCAAAATACCCAGAAAACCCACCAATCAAACATGTTAACATGTCTATGTTAATATTCTCACGTGTTTATGTTTTGAAAATCCTACACAGTGAAACTGATTTCGCGCCTTTGTCTTGTAAACATTGCCATATTTGACTTTGTCACGTAATCAAATATTCCCCGTCTATGTGTTAAACAGTTTGACACAATTTTCTGGAGGCAAAATAATAACAACAATAATGACAACAATCTGTCGTTGACCTGGTCTCTGGCACCGAGCAAGCAGACTTATCTAACGAAGATTTGTAAGCCGAGAAGACCCAGATCAGACAACTCCTATGCTGTCTTATCAGGGTCTACTCGGTTTACACAGATTTAAATCTTCACTGGTACCGAAACCCAAACATTCATTATATTATTATCAGAATATTGAAATAAGAATAATTACAAAATATTACAGGTTTGATTGTTTATGTTTTGTTGAACGGATTACGGTTTCGAATACAGGTTTGCGCTTATTTCCTGACTTATTTGCTTATTTACATTAGTCCTTTTTCAATATAATCCTGCTTCAACAGGTGGGATGTTTCGTGATTTATTTGTCCATTTTCTATTGGGTCTATAATTCTACCTCTCAGTTTATTTGCCCAATCAGTTTATTTGCCCAATTACATGTACTATTGGGTCTATAATTCTGCCTCTCAGTTGTTTGCATTACATAGTCTTCCTCTCCACGTTTTACACACGTGTACTTGAGTATACTCGTTCACGTGTCGATAGCGTCATAACAACAACTCGTTCGATTTGTCTAGCAGTGGGCGGAGTTTTGTTGCGCATGCGCACTGGAAGGTTTGTCTTCGAAAGTTAGAGTCGATTTTATAAAATTTATGAGGATTAGAGTCTGAAAAATTTCAAAAATGCGGCTCGTTGATTGGATGGAAATGTAGGGCAATCACTAAGTTTAGATTAGACTAATATAGTAGCAGTTAGTGAAGGCCCTGACCAAACTACTCCTTGGTCTGATTATGGACGTCACTTCCTCGGCGGTAGAGCGTTCGTCTCCCAGTGCTCATGCTGGGGGTTCGAATCTCAGCGGAGGTTCAAACATTCCAATATTGTACTTAATGTAATACCTCGGTTAACAAATGCATGTTTGCCCGATAACTAAGTTCGTCTGTGTGAATAATTACACTGGTTACTTTGGTAACTGGCAGAGAAATGTTAATATTCATTAGGAAACACCAAGCAGATTTATTTGCTGGATTTGTATGGTGACATATGTACACAGGACTATTTTGTATAAGTAGACACTGTAGAATCAGATATATAATAATTTCATAAGCAAACAGAACAGACCCTGATGAGACAGTTCCTACAGGAGTCATCTGGTCTGGACATACTCTAAAAAGAAATGGTTTAAAGGCAATTAACGTTTGTATCATTGTGTCTTATCTGACTCAATACGATTTACGCTGATTTGTCACTTTTTAAAGGAGAAAATACAGTTGAGCAACTGATTTATGAATTACATAGATTTCTTTAAAAGGCATGTTATAGTTTAACCCTTTCCTCCATAAATACGCCTTTCTATGCCTTTGCAAACAGAGTAGACCCAGATCAGACAGTTTGCTTGTGATACAATATAGATAGAATTCTACAGTTTCTGCCATGGCTAAATTGCTATGTCCATGTGATATTATAGCAATTAATTTAATTAATATTCATGATGTATTTTTACATGAATATTCATGGAGGAAACGCATGCCGATTGTCAAGCAAAACGCTTGTACATGGGCTTTCTGCAAGCCCTTTGTCCTGCATTTGTCCACCTAGGAACCGTCTGATCAGACCCTGTTCTGTTTTCTTAAGGAATTGTATAGATATGAAAATACAGTTTCGTTTCTATCATGGCCAAAAGTTCATGCGTCCATATGCCCTTTAAAAATCAACTACTAGTAATTAACATTCATGATGTCATTAACCATGTTTAAATATTCATGAGTATATGGTTGTGTTCGACAGTATTGCCGACTCATTTTCTCCAAGTATCTTAGAGGATTGTAATTATCATTACATTACGGTAAGTAGAGTAATGACGGTTGATTCTTTTGCACCAATGAACAGTCTTTAAATAGCCGGGTTAACCCTTATCCACCTATCCACGACCTGAATCATATTTGCAAACAGCTTAGATCTAGTCGAGACGGCGAGTAACTCATTGTCTCATCAGGATCCAAACTGTTTGACACTCGGTCAATAGTTTCTCAAAATCTTGATTGAATCGGCAGTAGTCAAAATTGCAGCAGATTCTGATTTGAGCAGACATTATTCTTTTTCACTCCGGAGTAAGTGTTAAGTATCTAATCAATTATTTACAGTTTTTGTCTGCCTCTTTGAATCTGTTCGATGGGATCACAAACATGAATTATTCGCCTTACACTTTGACACGCAATGTGCGATGTTTACCCATTTTCAATGGACTATTCCAATGTCCAAACAGGTCCAGACTTGTCTAGGAAGACGGGCATTCTGATAATATCTACATATATCTACATAAATACCTCTTTGTACTCTAAGTAGCTGTCGTCTTCTCAAGGTCAATCTTTCCTACATTTCTTTTCCAAAAATGCAATCAGAGTGACAGACATGTTGTATTCTGATAGAACGTCTTGTCTCGTGGCATCTTATCTGCATCTTATCTGCATCGGCATCTTATCTACACCAGCATAGTATCTGCAACGGTATCTTATCTATACCAGTATATTAGCCGCATCGGCATCTTATCTGTATCGGCATTTTACCTGCATCGGCGTCTTATCTGCATCGGCATTTTATCTCATCCGACTCTTATCTGCATGTGCGTCTTATCTGTTTCGGCATCGTATCCACATCTCTGTCGTACCTGCACCCAGAATGTCTACATAGTTCGCCAATAACAAAATATATAATGTATTCATGGTTTTCACTATACAGTAAAACTTCTCTTAACCGAATTTCTTGTAGATAAAATTTATATACTTTTAGGTAGGTGGCTGCTTAATGCAGGGTGCACATCATGCAGAAAGTTACTATAGGAGCTTTCTGTATGACCTTCACCCTGCATTAAGCTTTCACCCGTCTCCAAGACCGATCTTTATTTCAGATTTAACGTCCGGTTTAGAGAGATTTGCTATAGCATGTCACTACAGTGAAATAGTAAGTCCGTAAACGAACACAGTTACTTACGTAGAATGTCTTACATGAGGGGGGGGGGGTGTCTTATTTTGTATTTTGTATTAACCCTTTACTCTATGAGCATTCGTGTAAGAAATACTGACATGATGAATATGAATTTTCGGCCTTTAAGTGTAGAACCATATCCATATTATTTCTTAAACGGAACAGACCCCGACTATACGGTCCTACAGCAGCCCTTTGATCTGACATTACTCTGCTTGCAAAGACATAGAAAGGTTAAGGTATAGCAGAGTGCAATGTCAGGGTAGCAGTGTATCAGTTTGACATAGCTATCATAGCCTGGTTCAGTAGAGTGCAATGCTAGGGTAGCAGTGTATCAGTTTGACATAGCTATCATAGCTCGGTTCAGTAGAGTGCAATGTCAGGGTAGCAGTGTATCAGTTTGACATAGCTATCATAGCCTGGTTCAGTAGAGTACAATGCCAGGGTAGCAGTGTATCAGTTTGATATAGCTATCATAGCTCGGTTCAGTAGAGTGCATGACGGGTTGTCGCTGTTTGATGTTGATATTGCTATCATAGTAGGTTTAGCAATAGCGTGCGTTGTGAGAATGACCATGTATCTGTTTGATATTAATATCATAGCAGCATTGTAAGGCTTATATCATAGCAGGACTGTAAGGCTTATATCATAGCAGGACTGTAAGGCTTATATCATAGCAGCGTTGTAAGGCTTATATCATAGCAGCGTTGTAGGCTTATATCATAGCAGCGTTGTAAGGCTTATATCATAGCAGGACTGTAAGGCTTATATCATAGCAGCGTTGTAAGGCTTATATCATAGCAGGACTGTAAGGCTTATAATATAGCAGGACGGTAAGGCTTATATCATAGCAGCGTTGTAAGGCTTATATCATAGCAGTACCATAAGGCTTATATCATAGCAGCACTGTAAGGCTTATGTCATAGCAGCACTGTAAGGCTTATATCATAGCAGCGTTGTAAGGCTTAAATCATAGCAGGGATGTAAGCCATATATCATAGCAGCGTTGTAGGGCTTATATCATAGCAGCACTGGAAGGCTTATATCATAGCAGCGTTGTAAGGCTTATATCATAGCAGCACTTTAAGGCTTATATCATAGCAGGACTGTAAGGCTTATATCATAGCAGCATTGTAAGACTTATATCATAGCAGCACTGTAAGGCTTATATCATAGTAGGACTGTAAGGCTTATATCATAGCAACGTTGTAAGGCTTATATCATAGCAGCGTTAAAAGGCTTATATCATGGCAGCGTTGTAATGCTTATATCATAGCAGTGTTGTAAAGCTTATATCATAGCAGCGTTGTAATAGCAGTATTGTAAGGCTTATGTCATAGCAGCGTTGTAAGGCTTATATCGTAGCAGGACTGTAAGGTATATATCATAGCAACACCGTAAGGCTTATATCATAGCAGCACTGTAAGGCTTATATCATAGCAGCGTTGTAAGGCGTATATCATAGCAGCGTTGTAAGGTTTATATCATAGCAGCGTTGTAAGGCTTATATCATAGCAATACTGTAAGGCTTATATCATAGCAGCCTTTTACGGGTTATATCATAGCAGCACCGTAAGGCTTATATCATAGCAGCATTGTAATGCTTATAACATAGCAGCATTGTAAGGCCCATATCATAGCAGCGTTGTAAGGCTTATAACATAGCAACGTTTTAAGGCTTACATCATAGCAGGAATGTAAGGCTTATATCATAGCAACACTGTAAGGCTTATTTCATAGCAGGACTGTAAGTATTATATCATAGCAGCGTTGTAGGGCTTATATCATAGCAGGACTGTAAGGCTTATATCATAGCAGGACTGTAAGGCTTATATCATAGCAGCATTGTAAGGCTTAATATCATAGCAGGACTGTAAGGCTTATATCATAGCAGCATTGTAAGGCTTATATCATAGCAGCGTTGTAAGGCTTATATCATAGCAGGACTGTAAGGCTTATATCATAGCGGCGTTGTAAGGCTTATATCACATCAGGACTGTAAGGCTTATATCATAGCAGGACTGTAAGGTTTATATCACAGCAGAACTGTAAGGCTTATATCATAGCAGCATTGAAAGGCTTATATCATAGCAACACTGTAAGGCTTATATCACAGCAGTGTTGTAAGGCTTATATCACAGCAGCGTCGTAAGGCTTATATCATAGCAGGACTGTAAGGCTTATATCATAGCAGCGTTGTAGGGCTTATATCATAGCAGGACCGTAAGGCTTATATCATAGCAGCATTGTTAGGCTTATATCATAGCAGCGTTGTAGGGCTGATATCATAGCAGGACTGTAAGGCTTATATCGTAGTAGCATTCAAGGCTTATATCATAGCAGCGTTGTAAGGCTTATATCATAGCAGGACTGTAAGGCTTATATCATAGAAGGAATGTAAGGCTTATATCATAGCAGCCTTGTTAGGCTTATATCATAGCAGGACTGTAAAGCTTATATCATAGCAGGACTGTAGGGCTTATATTATAGCAGGACTGTAGGGCTTGTATCATAGCAGCATCGTAGGCTTATATCATAGCAGCGTTGTAAAACTGATATCATAGAAGGACTGCAAGGCTTATATCATAGCAGCGTTGTAGGGTTTATATCATAGCAGGACTGTAAGGATTATATCATAACAGGACTGCAAGGCTTATATCATAGCAGCGTTGTAAGGCTTATATCATAGCAGGACTGTAAGGCTTATAATATAGCAGGACGGTAAGGCTTATATCATAGCAGCGTTGTAAGGCTTATATCATAACAGGACTGTAAGGCGTAATATCATAGCAGGAGTGTAAGGTTTATATCATAGCAGGACTGTAAGGCTTATTTCATAGCAGCGTTGTAAGGCTTATATCATAGCAGGACTGTAAGGCTTATATCATAGCAGCGTTGCAATGCTTATATCATAGCCGCATTGTTAGTCTTATATCATAGCAGCGTTGTAAGGCTTATATCATAGCAGCGTTGTAAGGCTTATATCATAACAGCGTTGTAAGGCTTATATCACAGCACCTTTGTTATAGTAGCATTGTAAGGCTTATATCATAGCAGCCTTGTAAGGCTTATATCATAGCAGGACTGAAAGCTTATATCATAGCAGCACCGTAAGGCTTATATCATAGCAGCACTGCAAGGCTTATATCATAGCAGCGTTGTAAGGCTTATATCATAGCAGCATTGTAAAAGCAGAGTTGTAAGGCTTATATCATAGCAGCGTTGTAAGGCTTATATCATAGCAGCACTGTAAGGCTTATAATATAGCAGGACGGTAAGCCTTATATCATAGCAGCGTTGTAAGGCTTATATCATAGCAGTACCATAAGGCTTATATCATAGCAGCACTGTAAGGCTTATGTCATAGCAGCACTGTAAGGCTTATATCATAGCAGCGTTGTAAGGCTTAAATCATAGCAGGGATGTAAGCCATATATCATAGCAGCGTTGTAGGGCTTATATCATAGCAGCACTGTAAGGCTTATATCATAGCAGCGTTGTAAGGCTTATATCATAGCAGCACTTTAAGGCTTATATCATAGCAGCACTGTAAGGCTTATATCATAGTAGGACTGTAAGGCTTATATCATAGCAACGTTGTAAGGCTTATATCATAGCAGCGTTAAAAGGCTTATATCATGGCAGCGTTGTAATGCTTATATCATAGCAGTGTTGTAAAGCTTATATCATAGCAGCGTTGTAATAGCAGCATTGTAAGGCTTATGTCATAGCAGCGTTGTAAGGCTTATATCGTAGCAGGACTGTAAGGTATATATCATAGCAACACCGTAAGGCTTATATCATAGCAGCACTGTAAGGCTTATATCGTAGCAGCGTTGTAAGGCGTATATCATAGCAGCGTTGTAAGGCTTATATCATAGCAGCGTTGTAAGGCTTATATCATAACAGCGTTGTAAGGCTTATATCACAGCACCTTTGTTATAGCAGCATTGTAAGGCTTATATCATAGCAGCCTTGTAATGCTTATATCATAGCAGGACTGAAAGCTTATATCATAGCAGCACCGTAAGGCTTATATCATAGCAGCACTGCAAGGCTTATATCATAGCAGCGTTGTAAGGCTTATATCATAGCAGCACTGTAAGGCTTATAATATAGCAGGACGGTAAGGCTTATATCATAGCAGCGTTGTAAGGCTTATATCATAGCAGTACCATAAGGCTTATATCATAGCAGCACTGTAAGGCTTATGTCATAGCAGCACTGTAAGGCTTATATCATAGCAGCGTTGTAAGGCTTAAATCATAGCAGGGATGTAAGCCATATATCATAGCAGCGTTGTAGGGCTTATATCATAGCAGCACTGTAAGGCTTATATCATAGCAGCGTTGTAAGGCTTATATCATAGCAGCACTTTAAGGCTTATATCATAGCAGGACTGTAAGGCTTATATCATAGCAGCATTGTAAGACTTATATCATAGCAGCACTGTAAGGCTTATATCATAGTAGGACTGTAAGGCTTATATCATAGCAACGTTGTAAGGCTTATATCATAGCAGCGTTAAAAGGCTTATATCATGGCAGCGTTGTAATGCTTATATCATAGCAGTGTTGTAAAGCTTATATCATAGCAGCGTTGTAATAGCAGCATTGTAAGGCTTATGTCATAGCAGCGTTGTAAGGCTTATATCGTAGCAGGACTGTAAGGTATATATCATAGCAACACCGTAAGGCTTATATCATAGCAGCACTGTAAGGCTTATATCGTAGCAGCGTTGTAAGGCGTATATCATAGCAGCGTTGTAAGGCTTATATCATAGCAGCGTTGTAAGGCTTATATCATAGCAATACTGTAAGGCTTATATCATAGCAGCCTTTTACGGGCTATATCATAGCAGCACCGTAAGGCTTATATCATAGCAGCATTGTAATGCTTATAACATAGCAGCATTGTAAGGCCCATATCATAGCAGCGTTGTAAGGCTTATAACATAGCAACGTTTTAAGGCGTACATCATAGCAGGACTGTAAGGCTTATATCATAGCAACACTGTAAGGCTTATTTCATAGCAGGACTGTAAGTATTATATCATAGCAGCGTTGTAGGGCTTATATCATAGCAGGACTGTAAGGCTTATATCATAGCAGGACTGTAAGGCTTATATCATAGCAGCATTGTAAGGCTTATATCATAGCAGCGTTGTAAGGCTTATATCATAGCAGGACTGTAAGGCTTATATCATAGCGGCGTTGTAAGGCTTATATCACATCAGGACTGTAAGGCTTATATCATAGCAGGACTGTAAGGTTTATATCACAGCAGAACTGTAAGGCTTATATCATAGCAGCATTGAAAGGCTTATATCATAGCAACACTGTAAGGTTTATATCATAGCAGCGTTGTAAGGCTTATATCATAGCAGCACCGTAAGGCTTATATCACAGCAGTGTTGTAAGGCTTATATCACAGCAGCGTCGTAAGGCTTATATCATAGCAGGACTGTAAGGCTTATATCATAGCAGCGTTGTAGGGCTTATATCATAGCAGGACCGTAAGGCTTATATCATAGCAGCATTGTTAGGCTTATATCATAGCAGCGTTGTAGGGCTGATATCATAGCAGGACTGTAAGGCTTATATCGTAGTAGCATTCAAGGCTTATATCATAGCAGCGTTGTAAGGCTTATATCATAGCAGGACTGTAAGGCTTATATCATAGAAGGAATGTAAGGCTTATATCATAGCAGCCTTGTTAGGCTTATATCATAGCAGGACTGTAAGGTTTATATCATAGCAGGACTGTAGGGCTTATATCATAGCAGGACTGTAGGGCTTGTATCATAGCAGCATTGTAGGCTTATATCATAGCAGCGTTGTAAGACTGATATCATAGAAGGACTGCAAGGCTTATATCATAGCAGCGTTGTAGGGTTTATATCATAGCAGGACTGTAAGGATTATATCATAACAGGACTGCAAGGTTTATATCATAACAGGACTGTAAGGCGTAATATCATAGCAGGAGTGTAAGGTTTATATCATAGCAGGACTGTAAGGCGTTATATCATAGCAGGACTGTAAGGTTTATATCATAGCAGGACTGTAAGGATTATATCATAGCAGCGTTTTAAGGCTTATGTCATAGCAACATTGTAAGGCTTATATCATTGCTGGACTGTAAGGCGTTATATCATAGCAGGATTGTAAGGCTCTATATTGTAGCATCCGCGATGCACTCATGTATGTCGACTTCTGACCCCAGAGACAGAGGATGAAATACACTGTGCATCGTGTTGTCATTCCAGTTTCACTTGCTAGAAAGCTGTATCTTTTCTTACTTGACTTGTCACATGCATGTTTTAATCCTCATATTTATTTGTTTAGCTGAAATGCACTCGATTTTAGGGCCTAGTATGTGAGATGCTACAGCATAATGTCCGCCATCTTGGTTGCTGCAGCGATGCATTGTGGGTTGTTTACTATAGAAATAACGCTCAAAGCAGACAGAATTACCATAGCTATGCCAAAAAGAAAGGCTCAAGATATCTATTTCCCTATGGTACATATTTATTTTGGGATTTTGTTGGCGAGTTTCCATGATCAAACTAGTTTGTAATATTTTCAAACGGTATAACATAGTTCTTCATATGTAACCGGAGGCTGAATGTTTTCATGCGCGTTACCTAGCATTTCCAACCACCAACCAGTATTTGACTGTTCAACCACTTGATCAGCCCGTCAAAACTTGACGGTTTCCAGTCAGTTTTGACGGGGACGAATCACGTGACCTTTTCCAACCTTCTTTTTGTCAGTTTCCTACCACTTTTGACTGGGAATCTGAGCGCGAGTATAAACGAGCCGGATTTTTGGCTGAGAATCAGAGAGTTGAGGGAGTTGAGCTAGGGTCAAGAACTACGCTAGCCTGTTTCAGAAATATACATTCTAATGGTGCGCATTTTAAGGCATACGAATAGAACATAGATGAAAGCATTTCATTTTATGACAGAATTTCGACTGATCTATAGAATAAATGCAGATCTTGGCATTTTACAGATTTAAAGCTTTATTCGAATTACGCGGTTTTGCAACTTATTTATAAAATACTTTGGTCGCTGACGTTGTGCTGTAGCTACCGATCCACCACCTAGATTTATATCATTAAGACTGAGATTGACATAAGCAGATCGATTGGATCTTGATCCATTGATAAATTCACTTACAAGAGCTATTTGCAAGAGGTTTGCCGTGTGTGGTGTTTACTAGGCCCATAGTATGATAAGTTGTTTGAGTTCGTATGTATCTATTTGTGGAAGAATCTAGAGAATTCTGAATAACAATCACCAGAATATTTTAAATTGATATCGTCTCGATTTATTTATATTTTATCCCCTCACGTTAACCAACGTCCATAGCTGGGCGTAACATTTATGGTGGCAGCGGTGGGATTTGGTATTTTAACCAGATCCAGCGATACGAACCTATCTTTTGAATATCTTAAGTAAATTAGTAACAGTTTACGCTACCAATAGTAATCATGCACAGCCCAAGACCCGTTGATAGTGAGGGTGTGATTTCCTTCAAACCAGTTACCCGTTCGCCACGCAACACACATAGTGAACTGTCCAGCCCTTATCACTCACCCAAGGGAAGACCCAGTGAATCAACTATACACGAGAGACCGATCTCGCCGGAGATCATTGTTCAAAGGCAAAGTCCAAGACATAGTTCTGCGCATACACATTTAAATCAGTCCACAACACATGAGCACATGGCAAGAAGTCAGACCAGTACACAGCTTGATTTAGGTGACAAACAGAATGATACGACAGGAAACTACAACACAGAAGTAGCCAGTATTCTGTCCAATATAACAGATGTACTCACCCAGATGAGCAGTCAGTTAAATTCCTTAAAATCCAGTCAAAAGAATACACACAACGTGAATCCAGATACACAAAACACACACCATAATCAACATGCCGATAGAGTGACGTCATACAGCTCACGTAATAGTGACGTAGCCACATTCCAGACTAGGAATTACCCAATTTACTCTAATAAAAGCCCCAGGGTTTCATGTAGAGATACCATTCATAGTATAGATATGCAAGCTTCAGAAAGGGCACGTCAGTCTCCCCCAACACAGGCACCAAACAGAGTTTATCACAACCAGACACAAGAAATGAATACATGTGTAGACCCTGACAATTACAGACATATTGCACATAATATACCAAACAAGCACCCATGCCAATATTATGCCAATGAATCTTTAGGGACAAGACAGGTACCATCAGCAATGTCGGATCCAGATCAAAACACTCGAAACAACAACAGTGTAGACTTAGATCCAGCAGTGCAAGCCAGATATAGGTCAGATAGTGTGGCACTCCAACCCCAAGAGTACAATGAAAGGGTTTTGACCCAACAACTTAGTAGACCCAAACGGTGGAATGATTTGGGAGGCATCAAGATCAGTCCATTCACAGGCGATGAAGAGTGGCGTGTTTGGCATGCGAGGTTCGAAACCATCACTCAAAGGTTTGGACTGACAGAAGATGAAAAGCTAGACCACCTTCTACCAAGAATAGAGGGCAAAGCAGCAGAATTTGTTTTCACCCAGCTACCTTCAAGCTTTTTGTCTAGTTACAGACAAGTTGCACATGAGCTTGATTGTAGATACAGAGTGATTGAGACACCTAGATCATTTGCAGCCAAATTCAGTCATAGGACCCAGACGGTAGGCGAAACCGCTGAACAGTATGCCGCTGATTTGAAGGTCTTATACGACAAGGCCCATGGGTACAGAGACAGACAAACACGAGAAGAAGACCTAGTAAGAAAGTTCTTGGATGGTCTGAGAGACGACGACGTGAGATTCGAGGTCGAATATCACAAAGAACCAACAACAATAGACGAGGCAGTTTTTCATGTGGTGAACCTGCTTCAAACCCGTCGAAGAGAGTTTCATGACAGACGCCAAAGAGAGAGCACAAGGCGGCTAGAGGATGAAAGAACTTATACATGTAGCAAGGATAAAGAGCAACATGAGACACCCTCTAATCAAGAGAACCACCTTCAGACCAGTTGTAAGAGAAATGATTGTGCCAACGTAACAGAATCAAAAGGTTTAGAAGAAATCCTCGAGAAAATATTAAAGAAGCTCGACAACATTGAAGAAAGTAAGCTGACAGCCACAGAGAAGCAAGCTGGCAAGAGAGGAAAAATTGTCGAATGCTTCAACTGCAGAAAAATGGGTCACTTTGCTCGTGACTGCCCCGAAAGAAAACATAGGAGAGAGAGGTCGACTGGGGAGCAGTTTGAAAAGCCAAAGGAATACAATGACCGAAACAATAATTTAAACTACAGGGGACCGGCTCTTGCGGCCAAAGAGAGGTCCAATTAAGCAGCAATGAGGAAGGCCAAACATGTGGGACAAGTAAAGAAGAATCATGCATTGATGTTGAAAGTGTTGATGGCAACAAATGTAAACTACCAAAGAAGGGACTGGGTGATGGGATATATATAAGAGGAGTTGTAGAAGGTATACCGGTAATATTCACCACAGACACAGGGGCTTCTAGGACGGTGATATCTACAAGGGTATACGACAAAATACCAGAAAATAGAAGGCCATTATTACGGAAGTCTGTTTGCTTAAAGGGAGCAGGTGGGTTGCCTATTAAGGAGAAAGGGAAGGCCGAGTTCTCGCTGGGACTGGGTTCAACCTTAGAGATCGTCAGGGAGGCTATAGTAGCTGAAATAGAGGATGACGTTCTGCTGGGGTATGATGTCCTGGGCGGGAATGGGAAGGCAGCAGATATTCTCCTTAGTAAGAACAAAGTAATTTTCGACGGGGTCGAAATACCGTGCTTTCAGATTGGCAAGGGAGGAGGGACTCGAAAGGTAGTAATGGCAGATGACTTCAACATCCCAGCACTTAGCGAGACGGCAGTGGATGTTTATGTTGACCGGAATGAGGGTGACGAGGATCGCCGAGCAGAATATCTCCTGGAGCCAACAGACACTTTTACAGAAGCTTACCCTCTATTAATGACAACAACCCTCGTCAACATCAATGCTGCACCCACATGTAAAGCAAGACTGCTAAACCCATTCTCCACCGATATACAGCTTAAACAAGATACGGAGGTTGGAAAGGCGGAGCGGGTAGAACGGATAGTGAGCGTCTTCACAAAGGAAGAGAGCAAGGATGACGACAGGAACAATATCCGTAGAGTGGCAACGACGCCAAAGGAAGCTGCAACAGAAGAAAACCTACACGAATTGGGAAGGGAAACAGATGTACCAGCACACTTACAAGCCTTGTGTGAACGGTCCACTAAGGGGAATGGTAGTTATGAGCGGCAAGTGGTAGCCAGACTCCTGATAAAATACAAGGATACCTTCTTCAAGGATGAGTGGGACATTGGTGTCCATCACAACAGGCTAAAACCGTATGCAGGACGGCACCCTCCACGATTGGCACCTAAGAAGTTGTGTTCCGACCGAGTCGTGACATCCCACTAAGGATAGTGGCAATGCGATTAAGACATTTTACGCGAAGTACCAATCATTCATCTCGAACTGTGATAATTATGTTGTTTTGTTTTTTAAAAAGTTATAGCTTACGAAATTGCGCATTAAGAAAGTACATTTGTGTATAACTGTACATTGTGTGAACATTTAATTGCGTTACAAATAGATGTACAGTAATAGTGTACAATATAAGACTGTAGTGATATCGTGAAGTACGCAGTGGCTGAAGCCAATATCTACGGACGCGATGTTAACACTGATGTTACTATCCGTATCAGAAACGTTACACATATATCCAGTGATAGACACTATTTTGGGAAGATTGACATTCCAGCGTTGTGATAAAATATTCAAATATTTATGACGCATAGTTGTGACGCTATTTTAACTCATTATATTAAGTATGGTGTAAAGCCATGCTTATTTTCATTTCTGAATAGCACGGTGTCAACTCGAAAATTTTCAGTATTAAATACAGCTGCTTAATTGAAGGTTATCTGCCACAGCGATGCACTTGCTATTCAAAAATAATGAGTACTGCAATCTTAATTAGCCTGTAACCATGGCACTTTTGCAACTACATAGGTTAAATTTGCTTTGAGGGGTAATTTTACAGAGACATTTTACTGTAATGGCTTGTTTGATTAATGTTCTGTGATATTGCAGATATGGACTGTGTCCTATACTTTTCAGTGTCTATAGGATTAGGAGTCAAGGACAATGACATTTACCTCTTGAGAATTTGTTCATAAAGAGGCGGCAACTTTCACATTTACTTGTTGAGTATTCTTGTTATAAAGCAAGATTGTTTAAATTTTAAAGATTGTTATTATAGTTAAAAGTTACAAGGTTACAGGTACAAAAATCTTTGATATGTGATAAATACTTTGCATGTGGTATCGTAAAAGATACAGCTGAACAGCTAAACTTTATTGTTATAAGTACTGTTCTTTATGTTTAGAATTGTAGGCAGCGGGAGCTTTGCCTATCTAAGAGGGGGATAATGTAGCATCCGCGATGCACTCATGTATGTCGACTTCTGACCCCAGAGACAGAGGATGAAATACACTGTGCATCGTGTTGTCATTCCAGTTTCACTTGCTAGAAAGCTGTATCTTTTCTTACTTGACTTGTCACATGCATGTTTTAATCCTCATATTTATTTGTTTAGCTGAAATGCACTCGATTTTAGGGCCTAGTATGTGAGATGCTACAGCATAATGTCCGCCATCTTGGTTGCTGCAGCGATGCATTGTGGGTTGTTTACTATAGAAATAACGCTCAAAGCAGACAGAATTACCATAGCTATGCCAAAAAGAAAGGCTCAAGATATCTATTTCCCTATGGTACATATTTATTTTGGGATTTTGTTGGCGAGTTTCCATGATCAAACTAGTTTGTAATATTTTCAAACGGTATAACATAGTTCTTCATATGTAACCGGAGGCTGAATGTTTTCATGCGCGTTACCTAGCATTTCCAACCACCAACCAGTATTTGACTGTTCAACCACTTGATCAGCCCGTCAAAACTTGACGGTTTCCAGTCAGTTTTGACGGGGACGAATCACGTGACCTTTTCCAACCTTCTTTTTGTCAGTTTCCTACCACTTTTGACTGGGAATCTGAGCGCGAGTATAAAAGAGCCGGATTTTTGGCTGAGAATCAGAGAGTTGAGGGAGTTGAGCTAGGGTCAAGAACTACGCTAGCCTGTTTCAGAAATATACATTCTAATGGTGCGCATTTTAAGGCATACGAATAGAACATAGATGAAAGCATTTCATTTTATGACAGAATTTCGACTGATCTATAGAATAAATGCAGATCTTGGCATTTTACAGATTTAAAGCTTTATTCGAATTACGCGGTTTTGCAACTTATTTATAAAATACTTTGGTCGCTGACGTTGTGCTGTAGCTACCGATCCACCACCTAGATTTATATCATTAAGACTGAGATTGACATAAGCAGATCGATTGGATCTTGATCCATTGATAAATTCACTTACAAGAGCTATTTGCAAGAGGTTTGCCGTGTGTGGTGTTTACTAGGCCCATAGTATGATAAGTTGTTTGAGTTCGTATGTATCTATTTGTGGAAGAATCTAGAGAATTCTGAATAACAATCACCAGAATATTTTAAATTGATATCGTCTCGATTTATTTATATTTTATCCCCTCACGTTAACCAACGTCCATAGCTGGGCGTAACAATATCATAGCAGGACTGTAAGGCTTATATCATAGCAGCGTTGTAGGGTTTATATCATAGCAGGACTGTAAGGCTTATATCACAGCAGGACTGCAAGGCATATATCATAGCAGGACTGTAAGGCGTTATATCATAGCAGGACTGTAAGGTTTATATCATAGCAGGACTGTAAGGATTATATCATAGCAGCGTTTTAAGGCTTATGTCATAGCAACATTGTAAGGCTTATATCATTGCTGGACTGTAAGGCGTTATATCATAGCAGGATTGTAAGGCTTATATCATAGCAGCATTGTAAGGCTTATATCATAGCAGGATTCAGTGAGAAGTTTGTCGTGTATCGTTTTGATATTATAATCTTTGCAGATTTAGCAGGATGCATTGTGAGATTAGCCGTGTATCAGTGTGATACTGCTATCATATCAGTTTAAACAGGGTTCATAGTGAGGTTTGTCCTGTATCAGCATGATACTGATATCATAGCAGTTTAAACAGGGTTCATTGTGAGGATTGTTGTGTATCAGTTTAAAATTGCTACAATAACATGTTTAGCAGGATTCATTGTAAGGTTTGCCGAGTATCAGGTTGATATTGCTGCCATACCACGATTAGCAGTAAGCTTGTAAGGTTTGTTGTGTATTAGGCTCATACTGCTACCATAGCAGCAGGTTTAGCAGGGTCAGTGTGAGGTTTACCGTGTGTCAGTTTAAAACAGCTGCCTTAACAATTTAGCTTTGCTCTGTAAGGTTTACCGTGTATCAGTTTGACATTGCTGTCGTAGCAGGTTTAGACCGGTATATTGTGAAGTTTGTCATGTATCCGGTTGATACAGCTGCAGTAACAGTTTAGCTTTGCAATGTTAGGTTTGCCGTGTATCAGTCTGACATTGTTAGCATAGCAGGTATAATAGAGAGCAGTGTGATGTTTATCATGGATCAGTATGATATTGTTGTCTTAGCAGGTTTAGCAGGGTGGTGTATTGTGAGGTTTGACCATGTACCAGTTTAATATTGCTATCGTTACAAGTTTAGGAGGATAGTTTGTCAGGTTAGCGGTATATCAACTTGATGCTGCTCCATTGAGACCCAGACACCCAGATCAGACCTGCTGACATAGCAGGTCTGATCAGGGTCTATAGAATAAACTATATATTATTTCATTGGCATCAGAACAGATCCTGATTAGAAGACTCCTATAGGAGCGCTCTGATTTGGGTCTACACTGTTTACAGAGACTGTCGTTAAAGACAAGTTAATATACTGCAAAGTAAAATCCTCACTTCTGATTGGTTAACTAGCCGTGTACATGAGTCCATGTACCCTGTGAGCTGACAGGGTACATAGAAATTCCCCATGACAGGCCCCACATATTATGGTCAGAAACCAAAAGACCGACTTCTCGACTCGGCTAAACAATAGCAAAATTCATAATAGACAACTATTGATACGTAAAGAAAACAATGCAGAAATGAATTAAAAAACACCATTGTTTGAAATGACCAATAAAACAGTTTTTAGAGGAGTTATTATGTCGTCCAGCCATCTATAATAACACGAACGCCGATGAAATACAGTACACCACACTTCGGATACCTTCGGGTAGAAATAAATGAATTGGGGTGCTTTTAGGGGAATTAGCGTGTTTAGTGATTCAACATGCAAAAATGGATTTATATAAATTATCCGAACCGTAAAACTTTGCAGTATAATAAATTCGTTATACAGTTCTTTCCCAGGGTACATGACGATTTATTCCCGGCTGGTAAAATCATGTAACCCTCGCCTAACGGCTCGGGCAACATGATTTTCCTCAGCCGGGAATAAATCGTCATGTACCCTGGGAAAGAACTGTATAACTAATATTGTATCTTAACCCATTTGCTCCCACGATCCCATATATGGGACGTAGGCAAATAGTGTAGACTCTGATCAGACGCCGCATAATGCGGCGTCTGATCAGAGTCTACACTGTTTGCTGATAGGACATTCAATATAAAACAAAAATGAAAATATTTAGAACAGACATCCCTCAGATAAAAGATAGACTAATCCAATATATAAGCATGGAAAAATCCACTGAGAGCAAATGGGTGAATGTAGGACGACAGTTATGAGAGAACGTTCCGATAGTAGGAGCTTTCTAGATTTCTTTTGTTCTTTGTTACTTAAGCTATCGCTTTTTTCTTTAAATGGACACTCTCTTCTTATACCACGTTGTTTATATGCTGAAAAGATGTACGTCGCAAGAAAACCAATTGAATAAACTCTGGAGAAGAAAACAATAATCATGTTTGATGTCGAAGATCCGATATTATTCGCCAATGTACTTGTATGTATTCGGGTCGCGTTTGAGTTTCGTAACTGTTCCGACATAGATCGCTAATTATGTATCATCGAAAACGGTTTATTTTGTATCACATAAAGAGGAATGAGTGCATTTTTCTATATAAGTTCAAAATGACCATCGTCATAATAATGTCTGAACATAACAAATACCAAGTTGTATCATGTTATTAAACATAATTATGCTTTTATAGTAGGGATTATCATTTTAAGCTGTCACTATAGAGAGGTCAGACTATACGTAATGTTAATATATTACAATTGCTACATTGCCCAAAACGAACGGTCCCCATGGTAACATGGGGTAGCGTTATAATGTTGATTCATCAAATCAACTATTTTGGGTATTTAACCCATTTGCTCCCACGATCCCATATATGGGACGTAGGCAAACAATATAGACTCTGATCAGACCCCGCATAATGCGGCGTCTGATTAGAGTCTAGACTGTTTGCTGATAGGAAATTCAATATAAAACAAAACAAAAATGAAAATTTAGACCAGACACTCCTTAGATAAAAATGGACTAATCCAATATATAAGCTTGGAAGAATCCACTGGGAGCAAATGGGTTAAGATAAGCCAGTAAGAATCATATTACTGCTTTTTTCTTTGTTATCGTTTGATAAACTCTCTTCTCATTTTATGTGCATATTGATACACATTTGCAACCACCTTGAATCCTGATCCGACGTCGAGTAACGCTGTGGGATCAGAGCCGAGTAACTATGTGTTACCAGAAGCCGAGTAACTATGTGTTACCAGAAGCCGAGTAACTCTGTGGGACCAGACGCCGAGTAACTATGTGTGACCAGATGCCGAGTAACTCTGTGTGACCAGACGCTGAGTAACTATGTGTGACCAGATGCCGAGTAACTCTGTGTGATCAGAGGCCGAGTATCTCTGTGTGATCAGACGCCGAGTATCTCTGTGTGATCAGACGCCGAGTAACTCTGTGTGATCAGACGCCGAGTATCTATGTGGGATCAGACGCCGAGTATCTCTGTGTGATCAGACGCCGAGTAACTCTGTGTGATAAGAGGCCGAGTATCTCTGTGTGATCAGACGCCGAGTAACTCTGTGGGATCAGACGTCGAGTATCTATGCGGGATCAGACGCCGAGTATCTCTGTGTGATCAGACGCCGAGTATCTATGTGGGATCAGACGCCGAGTATCTCTGTGTGATCAGACGCCGAGTAACTATGTGGGATCAGACGCCGAGTAACTATGTGGGATCAGACGCCGAGTACCTTTGTGTGATTAGACGCGAGTAACTATGTGTCTCATCAGGATCCAAGCTGTTTGACACTCGGCCAATAGTTGCTTAAACGATTCATCGAATCGGACGTCATTGATAAGCCAATCAGATATTGAAAAGGGATTATTTGTATCAACAGTATGAATATACGCTGGCATGGTATCAGCAAATAAACAATGAAATCTACTGCTTATATAATATGTAAAGTTCTTTATTCTGTAGCCCTATTACATCATTGTTTACCATTAGTTTGTAAGTATTACAAAATGTTGAAAAGAATGATTATACTGTCAGTAAGCTCTAACATGCTGAGCTAAGTTTCATCGATAGAAAGTAATGTCCATTTCAGTTTTCACATTTCATTGATCTTGTTTGGTTTTCAAAAACATGTTCATAAAGCCAATAATCAGGATCCTGACGAGACGCCGAGTATTACGACACCACACGCCCGCTTAATGATTTTGTATAGCACTATTTTGATAAATTAGTTATGAACAGTGTATACACTGGTGGGGCCATATGATCTTGGTTTGCAATATTGTCCAAACGTTTTTGTATCTGAACACTTATAATAATTAGGATAGTAAAAATAACACTTCCATTCTTCTATCACGTGACATGATGTACAATTTTATCCGAAATTCACGGTTCTTAGAGAACATTACAGTTAAGCTTCTGTTCGCATTTTCCCTGTGCATTTACATGTAAATGATGTTAAAATGTGACCTTATAGGTTCTCCATTCTAAATACTAAACAGTGGGATGAGATCTTAAACATACGTATTCTGCACTTAATTACAGATATCGGAGTTTGATGCTGCAAATATTACTTAAACTTTTAATCCATAAATACGTTTTTCTACGCCTTTGAAAACAGAGTAGACCCAAATCAGACAGCAACTCTGGCTAGGTTTGCTTATGAAACTATACACAACCTGACTACTGTTTCTACCGATACCAAAATACACATGTACATATGTCATTTTAAATATACACATATTACATTATAAATATACACATGTACATATCACATTATAAAGAAACAAATGTATATATGTGACATTATAAATATCAGCCAATTAAATTCCACCACGTTATAATTTCTTACAGAACATCGTAGTCATTTAAGAAATTAAATAAAGCGATGTATCAAATTCCATTAGCAAACAGATCAGACCCTGATCAGACGGCTCCTATAGGAACTGTCTGGTCTGGGTCTTCTCTGTTTGCAAATGCGTGAAAAAGGATTTATATACGGGAAATGGTTACTTTGTGGTTCTCTCTTTGTTTCGGCAAACATTTGAATGACGGGGAAATCTGGCTGGAACTAAACTCATGACCAAATATATAGTTAACTGGGAATTTCTCGTCAGATTGTATGACCTATAAAAAGCATACAAGTCAAACTTATGTATATCTTTATACATGTTATATTTGAAAATGGAATCTAAATGTCAATAGTAATAGTTTAGTATGTTTAGGCGTACTTTTAACCCTTCCTCTAATATGTACACATGTAAATAACCCTTCCTCTCATATACACATGTAAATAACCCTTCCTCTCATATACACATGTAAATGTCTGTCAACGCTTTGTCAAACAATAAACGTAGATCAGACGGCCCCTGTATGAACTGTCTGATCAGACGGCCCCTGTATGAACTGTCTGACCAGACGGCCCCTGTATGAACTTTCTGATCAGACGGCCCCTGTATGAACTGTCTGATCAGACGGCTCCTGTATTAACTGTCTGATCAGTGTTTTCTCTGCATGTTTATAGAAATATCTGGATGTGATTCTACAGTTTGTGGCAAGGTAAGTTGACCCTCTCTGTTCATATATTATTATAACAATCAGCATAGACATATTCAGGTTGTCATTAGTTTTTACATGAATATTGAACAGGTAACTGGTTAGTCAATTCTGCTACATCAAACTCCGATGTCTTCCGATAACAATCGCTGCAAGTCTAACATTGCGTATAATATGTATCTAGTATAGTTGGTATATTTAACCCCTTACTCCATAAATACGCCTTTCTATGACGTTGCAAACAGAGCATACCCAGATCAGAGGACTCCTGTAGGAGCCGTCTAACCAGGGTCTGCTCTGCTTGCTTATGGGATAATATACTTACAATTCTACAGTTTCTGACATGGCTAAAAGTTCCTATGTCCACGTGCCATTGTAGCAAATAAATCTAATTAATATGTATGGCGTGATTATTTCTTACAAATACATTCATGGAGGAAAGAGTTAACCCTTATACTGTGGAGACAAATGTCCGCTCAAACACTGGTATAAAGAAAGAAATACTTACTTACTGATTCGCTCAAGGTTTTGAGAAACTAGTGACAGAATGTCAATCAATTTAGATACTGATATGATGCCGAAATACTCGGCGTCTCATCTGGATCCAAACTGATTGGAAATGAATGTTAAGTCGTAATCGGCATATAGTAAGTAAGGTTTTGCCAAATATTGAACCCTTCTGATGCTATAAAAAATGATGCCAGGTGGAAATTTGTTAGCAATAGTTTCTAAGAGTTAGTCAGTTAGCTTAATCGTTTGAGAAACTATTGAGCGAGTGGCAAGCATCTTGGATCTTGATGAGACGCCGAGTAACTCGACGTTTCATCAGGAGTTTGGATCCTGAGTAACTCGGCGTCTAGTCTGGACCCAAGTTGTTTTCAGATGCCAATAAAGACACGCCTATCATGAGAAGGGTTAAATTAATGGCTTTAAAAACGACATAACTTACATGTAAACAAAATATACATACTACGTTCACTCTTACTCAAGAAAACAAAACGAAAGAAATATTTCTCGTGTATATAAATGTGCGGCAAACCAGTCAACAGAAGTGTAATTTTGCGTCTTTCACCCCTGAACATTAATGTAATAATCTATTAATACATGGATATACATGACCCGATTTTGTAAGATCGCTGATGAATTTTACAGATCAGACTGTATGGATCTATCAAGCCCAAAACTTCTAATATTCATCCTATTATAAATGATTAGATAATTAATAACTATGAAGTCATTATTTCTTAAATTAATATTCATTAAGTAAACGGTTCAGAGAAATTCTACTGTCTATCATTGATTCAATCATTTATGCAAATGGTGATATTCACATACAGTAAAACCTCGATTATTCGAATTTTCGGTATAGACGAATTTAGACCCTTTTAGGCAGGTGGCTGCTTAATGCATGGTAAAAGTCATGCAGAAAGCTCCTAGAGGAGCTTTCTGTATGACTTTCACCATGCATTAAGCTCCCACCTGTCTTAAAGATCGATAATAATACGTATTTTAGTGTTCGGATAATCGAAGTTTTACTGTATTTTCCTTTTCATTCCGATACCAGGCAATGATATGGGGGATTTATTCTGACATCTAACAGACTCTATCATTGATGAATATTATATTGTAACTTGTCAGCACCATTGCCCTGGCTTAGCCTTGATGGAAATCCTAGTTGATGTTTGTCAAATATAGGTTTGCTATTCGTATCAGTACTGGCTTGCGGTGAGAATCGTTTGAAGAGGCTGTCGTCGCCTTGGTCCAATATAGATTTAGTCGTCGCATCTTTACTGTGTTGTGAGAATTGTTTGAAAAGGTGATCGTCTGCTTGGTCTAATATATGCTTGATCTTCGTATCTTTATTGTCTTGTGGTAAAGACTGTTTGAAAAGGCCATCGTTTCTTTGGTCTAATATATTTCTGATGATCGTATCTTTACTGCCTTGCGGTGAGGTCTGTTTTAAATGGCCATCGTCTCCTTGGTCTGCTTTAGTTTTAATCTTTGTAGCTTTACCGTCTGGCGTTGAGGATCGTTTGAAAAAATCACCGCTGCCTTGGCAATAGTCAGTAATCTCGCCGAATGAACAGCGGAAATAGCAGCACTCACAGACGATGCCCTGTTCGGCGTAAGCCGACTTCTTGACCAGGAATGATGCCGCCTGTCGCTTGGAGACCAACTGATGTTTCAGTTGCTCCTTGAAATCCGCTATGGTTTTTGGTAGTGTTTTATTTGCCACCGGGGTGGAAACGCTATGAGGCGCAATGTCTGAAACTAAATAATAAGATACAAGTAAGCCAAAGTAATATAAACACTTTTAATGCTGAATATTTCAAATTTAAAAGAGGACCATGGTTAATCTGGGAATTTATTGTTTTGTAAAGAAAAGTCTAACATGACAGACGAGTTTAATATCAGTTTGTAGAACAATGACTGTGAACAACATATTCCTTTTGTCACATAACTTTTTTCGACATAAAAATTTCGTTTTTACAGGTCCTACATGCATATTGTATGATCTGTTTGACCTGGGTCAATTGTTTACCTATATCTCTAGTATAAAGCAGACCTAGATTAAAGGAAGCTGCTCAAACCACAGTGAGCCGCTTAAGATATGTGACCTCGGCGACTGATGAATAAATCACACCTAACACATGTCACTACCTTTTCACTGTTAATAAAATAAACGCACAAGGGTCAAACGTTCAAGTCTTAATTTCGCAACTTTAGTATGTAACCCGATATATTTCTGTTCAGAAAAATGAAATTCATAACACGTAGGACAAAGTGTTAACAAGTAAAACCCGTCTCTAAGACTCAGGTATTATCATTTTCTCAGTTTAAAAACAACTCTTAACACCTTGCTTGGCATGTGTTATTTCATTAATCTTAATCTTAACCCTTTCAACGCTGGAATAACTCGTCTGTGATTACCCCTTTCCCTTTTTAACATTCATGTAAAACATAATAACATCATGAACAAAAATATTAGCTGAAATTTTGTAATGAAGTATGAACACATGCTTTGTGTACCCTGGCAGAAAGTGTAGAACCCCATCGATATCAAACAATAAACAAACAGAGCAAACCTATACGAGCCGACTGGTATCCGTAGTCTCTGTTTGCAAATGCATGAAAATGAGTTTATATGAAAGAAAGGGTTAACTATAGAATCCATTCAGTATTAAAGGCTTAAACCTTCTAGACTATTTGTAATAACATCCAGTGTATATATACTCTGATGAGAATGCTTCTCTAAGAGTGATCTGATCTGAGTCTACATTGGTTGTAAATGTCAGTGTGTGCGGCGTGTCCGAACTTCAAACAGTTAACGCTTTTCATGTTAAGAAAGAGTCGCCTGAAAACAATGTAACAGTTGTCTATTCTTTAAAAACACCCACGAAATATGACTAAAATGTCAAACAGAGTGTATGCTGATGATACTCGGGCGGGATAACTTGGCGTCTCTTCTGGATCCAACCTGTCTGCTATGATACCGCCACTAGTGTGTATGGGGTTAATTCATGCACTGCCAAGGTAATCGGAAAACGACCCACATGGCTTGCAATGGGCGAATATACTACGTGTATAACCTTTGCAGCAAGTTTGGGTCTTGATTAGACACCAATAAGCTCGCTGTCTCATCAGGATCCAAGCTGTTTGAGGCATGTATTTTGAGAAGAAGCTTGAGGAACGTCCATTTGGACACTTAGCGCATTCCCTAATAGGTTATTTGTAGACCCAGCTTCTTGGAATAAATCTACCGAGAGGGAGCGTTTACAAGAGAAAGGGAACATTTCAGAAGGGGGTTGTTTTGAAACAACTGTGATAAATAGAGCATTTGCTCCTATGGAGCAGAATGATGCTCTATTTTGTCACAATGGTTTTACGGAGGTGTCAATATGAGAAAATGGGTTAAAGAAGAATGTGTCAAGACGAAACTTATTTGACGCCAAAACAGTTAGAGAAGAACGGTGACAAGTTCTATTCACACGTGCTAATGTTTCAGACACTGGGTATGCAGAAGTCGTGACATTTCTTCTTTTATTCACTGTTATGCCACTATTATAACGTAATGTATGCTCAAATTTGGATCTGATGTTTTTTGACTGATCCATTTGAGTAACCATTGATTGAGTGTCAAACAGATTGGATCCCGATGAGACGCCGAATAGGTCGCGGGTAGCGGGATAAGATTTATCGACAAACAGAACATGTCTTGACCAGAGGGCTCCTGTAGGATCCGTCCGATTTTGGGTCTACACTGTTTCAAATGCCAGCACACCACTTTAGATCGCTGGCTAACATTTTGATCTTTCACGTAATTATTTTACGCACTATGCACAGATTGTTTTCTTGAAGAAAAACAACATGCAGAAAGAAAAGAGTTATCTGCTTTAAATCTCACCAATAAATTATAATTGTTATTACATTACTTTTCAAAACATTCAGTCAGTCTTGGTACTTGATCTAGAACTAAACTGTTTGCAGTGCAGGGTGTACCCCAAAAACGGAACCCTGGATCAGATGTGTATTTTAACCAATGTAACCGGGCACTTTAAATCATAAATATTTACCGTTGTAGATAAGTTATTTGTGCATATGACTGCCAAATTTCCCTAAGAATATGCATTGGTTTTAAAAATATGAGTATTTTAATGAATGCACCTAATATCTGTTTTAACATGATATTCGTACATTGCATAGTCCATACCTATATCATGTTTAAAACGGAGTTATGGGTGCTATCATTTAAATGCTGATATCTTAAAAACCAATGAATATGTTTAGACAAAATTTAGTCAATGTATGGCACAATGTTGTCTCTACTAAGCTACATGTAAATACTTTTGATTTAAGTTAGCAATATTGACAGGAATGGGATACCTTGCATGTTATTATCCCGGGTTCCGGTTTGTTGGGACATCCTGTATAGGGTTAACAGGGGTTACTAGAGGAACGTAACGCCAAGCAGACGCCACTGAGTCTTATTTGTCATCATATCGACAGGACAACTATTTTATTGAGATTTAATTGTAATTGCCACCGAATAATATAAGTTTCATTTACCATCCTCCTAGATCATTAATTCATCGGTCATAGGAACACGATGATGTACTACAGGTTTCATGAAGGAGCCTTTTGACAAGGCCCCGAGTTTATAAAACTTTGTTTTAAGTATCTGATTGGTACTTATTTTCCAAAGATCATACCGGCAAAGAAATTTTGCTGAATATTAAATATCAGATTTAATTAATATATATGTATTTCTATCTGTCAAACGCTACGTCTTTATAACACAGCTGTGATTGAATTGGTGACTATTTCTAGCAACCGTTTTCAAAACACATAATATAAATATATATGTGTAAAACTAAGATATATGTGTATGCCATCCTAAAACAAAGTTAATGGTAGTATTTAATGTTCTAGTTTAGAGTATTTCAAAATGAACTGATATGAAATGATTTTGGCGAAATAGAAATAAAAGTATTAATTGCCGAAAATCAACTCAAAACGTCAATGGTTGTATCTAATTTTAAATAAGGCTTAGTTCTGCAGTGCCACGTGTAATTACAACAGTGTACCATATAATGCATAACATAGGTATAAATACAAACAGTTACTGCTTCTAATGATACTATAATGACTAAATAAAGAATCGTACATTATAGTTCAACTGTCTGCACGAAACAGACTAATGTCCATGGAAATGAAAGCAAAACGTATTTAGATGAAATTAACTGATCAAAGATACTTTCCTAGTGAATGAAAGACTGGTTGGTGATAGAAATAAAGCAAAGTTATGCCGCGTCTCATCCGGATCAAAAGTCTCTGAAAAGTTTTGAACGGATCACACGTAACTAAAACTTACTTTGCATCAGAGCAGTACTTATAATTTATCTGCAGGATAATGTTTAAATGTGTAACCGTTTCCTAGTAGACATTTTGGTCTGTAGTAGTTTACTCACGTTTGGCTTGGTCGACACTTCGCTTCTTGCCATTTGTATTGTAACCACCTCTGAACATACATGCAAGAGATATGAGCTGTGTGAGCTGGGAACCACACATCCCGCGGCGGCCTTGGGACTTCACTTCCGGTGTGCATGTTCTTTCCAGCCCACAATACACGGGAACAAGCAGAAGGCACGAAGCGTAAAAATATTGCAACAGTTCACTCGAGCCGGGCGTCATCTTCAAACCAACTGAAATATTGTAAAAATGAAAATTCTGTATTCATCAGAGGTTCAGATAAGATGTGTAAATTAAAACATTGTCAAGAATAACTTCTTCATTTCCCCGTCTCTTCGAGACGATTCTAAAGAGTGGTCACAACATAGGGTTTGGTGGAGAAATGGCGACTTAAGTACCGAATTACATCTTTATCTGTTGCTCTGATTCATATCACTGTTCTTTAACCCTTAATTGGATGAGTCATTAAAACTGACTCGTCCCTTTCTGAATGTTAATTAAACAAAAGTATATCAAATTTTATCACTGAAGAAAATCTTTGTGTGTATGTGTCAGGCAGTGCAAACTGGGATCAAGGGGCTTCCTCTGGATCCCTTTGATCTGGGTCTTCATCGTTTGCAAAGATCTTACATACTTGATTCCCTCACATTAACGGTTAATAGTGTTTTAGTAACAGAACGTGTTTATGTGTGCGCGATGGTGTGCATGCGTGCATTCGTGTGTCTATTTAAATAATTCATTTGCATTGCGTTTTACACTTAGTCATAATATATATAAACTGTTCATCCTCGGAATAATAGACATATAAAATATATCTAAATGACGATTCACGCTGCATTATATAATATAATAAAATATATTTGTTTTATTATGAAACATAATCTTGACTATAGTAAACTATATATGTCATATGTGTATGAATGATGGTGTACTGGTGTTCAAATCAATAAATATATGTTCTGTTCTGTTAAATCCACATACAGTATATCAGTTTTATGGAAACGGTGTGTTTACATGAGAAATGTTATAGTGTTGCCACACCTTGATAGTATGATGAAGACACATGACATGATGCCACACACAATCATTATAAAATGACACCAGGTCAACAAACCATAGTGCAAAGCATTCATCCTATAATACAAAGCGACAGCAAGGGAGTGCAACCCCGGCCGGGGATCGAACCCGCGACATCCAGATATTCTCGTTCATGAACCCGCCACCGCTATACCATCAGAGAAAACCGCACGATAGTCTTCAGGACCGGTGACAGTGACAATGAACGGTAAAACAAAGCTCTTATAAAGTTGGAATGCTGGTAGTTATACCAATATTGAAATAATTTGGACATATACGGGAAACTTTACCATTGATATGTGCAACGGTACACATAGTATTGCATCTACTTTCCAGTGACTAACAAGAAACAATACTATTGATCTTCACCCCGCTGTGAAAATATACTATCTGTCCATATGGTTTGGTGTAATGGTGACTACTTTCAATCCATTCATCAAGCAGCAATTAACAGATTGGTTCCTTATGAGACGCCGAGCTACTCGAGTTACTCGGCATTCTCATCTGGATCCAAGCTGTTTGAAATTGCCAAGGTCACGGTTAGCCGGATAACGGTTATGTAACCATTTACTCCATAAATACGCCTTTCTAAGCGGTGCAAGAGAGGGTCTGCTTTCTTTGCTTATGATATAATGTAGACTGTACAGTTTCTGCCATGACCAAACATTCCATTGCCCATGGGCAATTATAAAATTTAATCTCATCAATATTCATAATGTCAATATTTCGTACATGAATATTCATGGAGTGAAGGGTTAAGATAGTGCCAATAAGTAAGAACCGTAAATTATACTTATTGGCCTGTTGGAATAAGGAAACTGTGCCTGTGAATTGTTGTATCAAAGCATAACACATTCTGAACTCGCAGCAGCTGATCCAACTAATACCAATAATTCGTAGTCTGGTCAGTCTGGGGATTATACGTTTCCATAGTAACAGAGTTGTTTATTGTTTGTAAACATGTTATTTATCATAAATAACATATTTTCCAGAGGTTCATGACCTTTGTCAAAATGAAATGCAATTACAGTTTCTTGTAGCATTGGGCAATTTTTAAACAAATTGATTACATTTAAAACTCGTTGGTGCAATGGATCGTCTACAATCATGCTGTGTTACTATGCAGCATTCTAAACTAAATCACTTCAACCCTTACCACGCTATCTGCTACCGAATTGCGTTAGTCCGGGTCTCATCTGAATGCATGCTGCATCCCGAATGGCACAGAGACCGAATTGCAACAGTAAATACTGTTTTGAAATACAAGCGCAAATGAAAGAATTTCTGTACTCCAACGAACATTTTCAAAATGAGAACTTCGATTAGTATTGCATATTTTTCTACTGTAAGGTTTATGGCCACTGAAATTGATTTGAAATTCCTAACCTACTTCGTTGTTAGCTATGCTCTTGGTCCTGAGTTACATAGTGTCCAATCTGGATTCCGTCTATTCGCAATTGTCTGAAGAGGGCACGCGGTACAGTAAAGTCTCGCTGATACAGCTACTGATACGACTACTGATACGACTACTGATACGACTACGACTACTGATACGACTACTGATACGACTACTGATACGACTACTGATACGACTACTCAACAGAAGTCTTAAATCTGGATTTTAAAACAGGTGGTAGCTTTATGTGAGACAAAACTGATACATAAATCTCCTATAGGAGCTTTATGTATCACTTTTGCCCTGCATTAAGCAACCACCTGTTTTGCAGTATCATATACATGTAGTTATAAAAGGTGTACAATACAATACAATACAATACAATACAATATGCCATTAAATAGAGCTATGTCTGTATGTAAATGTTAATGAAGATATGGTTGTTCTTCATGCAAAAACAAATTTAGATAGTTGCAACTACACATAAGAATTAAATAAAGGATTCACATTTTAAGGAAATTCAGTATAATTATGGCCAGAATGTAACTTATAAACAAAATATTGAATTGTTCCTAATAAAAATCCCATGTTTCGTAAACTATGTACATGGTAAAGACAAGAGTATGTACGAGTATGCAGTGCTGTGAAAGGCAGGGATGGAGTTACATCTAGCAGTTTGGATTTTGACACAATACTTTCCATGATCAGTGTCTAGGACATTAATTTCTAAAGACTATATCAACATTTGATGATTCCTTGCCGAAAGAATTATGGTTAAATAAAGACGTTTAGTAAAACTCAACGTGAACAATTATGTTGAGAAGTAACAAATGTTAGCGTTGCACAGTCGATGTTTGCAGTTCTATGCGAATCATGGAATAACTTCTATATCATTTTAGAAATTTTGGCACAGGTTTATCAGACGGCTACTTCTATCAAGTATCATTAAAATCTGACCCCTGAGTTTAGAGATTTCTTAACATTTTTCTTTTTGTTGCCACGGCAACCAGATTTCTTCATGGATCCGGATTCTGTTAGCAATTTTGATAGATCTTAATACCAATATCATTTATCTGAAGTTTGGTTACATTCTACCATGCGGTTTCAGGGAAGATGCCGTTTAAAGCAATTGCCGACGAACGGGTGGACAGACAGACGGATGGACGGACTGACTCCCTTGGAAACATGGGCAATAATTGAGATGATAATAAGAAATAGAAATATGTTTTTCTATTCAACTTTAAATTACAACATCAGCATGACAACATCAACGCATTTCATGCCGCAATTTGTCATAAAGTTGCACAGAAAAAGAAGTCTTCAATGTAAACGCAAAAGTTACTAGCCCTTACAGTAGAACCTGTCTTAAGCGACCATTAATTTATTGCACATATCAGTTTTAAAAAGCATGTGGTTGCTTAGTGCAGGGCAAAAGTAATGCAGAAAGCTCCTATATGAGCTTTCTGTGTTACTGCTGACCTCCATTAATCTACAACCTGCCTTATAGGTCAATAGTTACAGCCCCTTTCGAGGATCGCTTAAGACTGGTTCTACTATACTTGTATTTGTCTGGAAACATCTGTAACCGAGAGAAAGACTTTAAAAACAGTATCGCTTTACATGAAAAGTGGTGTCAGAGTAACACAGACAATACACGTCTGTAAATACAACAGAGGAATACTGAAAACTGGGTCAGCCTTGTGCCGCATTTCACATCATAATTGTAACGAATCACCCTCTAGAAACACGATAATTCTACTGATGGCAGTATTTGCAACCTAGCACTTAAAGACGACATTTAAAGAATTGAATTAAAAATTGTATCTATATAACAAAATACACACTTCGTTTTTATTTAAAGGTCTGTCAATTCAAGCGTGTGTGAAACGTTCTGAAAACGTTTTGATCACGTCATCCACGTGGCCGCTCCAATACTATAATTTGCTCATTTTCTCTTCCTGTTTTGGTAATGGTTTTCAAATATTTTAGTTTACTTTTCCATCCCAACATATACAGGAATGCTTCGGATCACTCTCATTATGATGAGTGAAATTTCAAGGGGCACTATATTTTTAATCGCTGGCACATCGCAGTGCAGGGGCGGATCGACAGTTCTGGTTCAAATAGCAGTTAAGTGGTATTTTGCTGTATTGAAAATATGCGATTAGACATATGGATCCGCCTATGGTGCATTAATACATAAAGCTGTTAAATCGGACGTGGCATTGGTGCGATTGTTGAATCCGATTTGCAGTACTTAAGACTGGCTTCCCCAGTCTAAAAATATAAACTCTCAGCATTCAATCACACTTTGGTCAGGAAAAAATGACGTATATGGTAATGTTCGTATCACAAAAAGACATTGAGATATTGAAAACTGATTAACAGTAACACTGACCAACCGTTAATGTGCGGATCTTTGCAAACAGTGTTGACCAAGATCAAAGGGCTCGTCATACAACCATTTGACCAGGGTCTGTATTGTTTGTTATAAAAATCATATTCTTCAGTATTACATTTTGATAAAAAATGAATGAATATTCTGAAAGAGAGACGCCAGTTTTAATTTCAGCAGATTCAGGCATATAACATTATGCTGAATGTGTGACGCAGCCCACCTGAACTATTGTCGTGCTTATATGTGTTGAATGTGTGACGCAGCCCACCTGAACCATTGTCATACTCATATATGTTGAATGTGTGACGCACCCCACCTGAACTATTGTCATGCTGAAAAAATAATGTCTGCTTATTATCTTATTATTATAAATTTTACTGACATCAGGTCTTTGATAAATTACTAACCGAGTGGCAAACAGTTGGGAACTCGGCGTCTCATCAGGATCCAATCTGTTTGCATATGTTAGTTATGTCACGTTAAGTTTAAGAAATGTTAAATATCTTTTATGGAAATGTGGTTATACAGTTAAATACAAGTATTTCTTGATATAAAAACAAAACGGTTGGACAAGGATATAAAGGTATGATGAAATAGAGGGTTAATACACGTTTTTTCGGGCAATAACATCTGCAGTGTCCCGAGGGACTGTTGTTGGCCCGAGCCCGAAGGGCGAGGGCAACAACATTCCCGAGGGACACTGCAGATGTTATTGCCCGAAAACAAACGTGTATTAACGCTATTCTTGCATAAAACCAAATTTCTACCCTCCTGCATCAATTTAATTCTTCAAAATACAAGCGAAACAACGGCAGCAAAACTATACACTTCTTTGACACTTCGTCGATTTATGCTGTTTCCGGGCCACTGTTTTCTTTTCGACGCCAATTCATGATTGTGTCAAATTCCGTTTACACGGAATTTTATTCAATATGTTTATCACTAAAAACATTTCATTGTCGGTGCTCCTGGAAATACTCACACCCGGGCGTTCACCTAGCTTAGGCCAAAACGCTGTAGCATTCGCGTCCATTGTTTACCTTAGGCCCCGAATATGTATAATTAAAACCGGTCAACAACAGCGCGTGAGCACGAGAATCGCCTTGTTAATACATGGTCTAGCGGGACTACAACAGCACGTTTTGTGCAAGAATGCGTATTAAATATCGAACGAGTTGATAAACTGCCATGCTTGGATTCTGTGATAAGTAACTTATGATTTTATTGAACGAGTTCAATATCTGTAACACTTATTTGGATACTGTTAATAACCTTATATCCTGTCATCATCTCGTTTAGTGAAGTAATGGCAGCATGGTTAATTAACACTCTGATATTAGGTCAGTAGACCGCGTGACAGGTGTATCGATAGTAGACAGCCTTCAGTTTCACATGTTTGGAGTACATGCTTTCCTTACCTCTTTCCCTGTCCTGTATTTATTCCAAAATTCAATACCTACAGAATAATCATGGACAAAATAGTTATAATTAAATATGGGAGGTGGAACAATGTAGCCATGTTAGAAACAAAAGAAACAAACTCATCCTATGAAATTCCAGTAACAAACCGAGTAGACCTTAATAGGGGCAGTCTGATATTGATCTACTCTGTTTGCAGATGCGTGAATAAGGCGTTTATATGATGGAAAAGGTTATGTAAGTACATACCGTCAATCCAATCTTTAAACGAATCTTGAAATAATGTCCCTCTCTCTTGCTAGTCTCTAATATGAACATAATTATGTGGCGTAACGGTACCTCTAAGTGACATACGTTTGAAGCTATCAGTTGCTTTCATAGTTGGTTAACCCTTTCAACGCTGGATTTTCAAATGGACCATTCTAAAATCAAACTTGTAAAGCTTACCATGAATATTCAGGGATTTTGAAAGAAACGTGTAACATAACAAACAGTCCATACCCTCCTAGAGGCGCCCTCTCATCTGGATCTACACTGTTTTTAAAGGAGAGTAGTGACTCGTTTCCCTGACTGAAATGGGGTTAATATATGATTTTTCAAAATTATGACGGGGCATTCTTGTAATATGTATGATGTTATCACATGGACCACTAAGTAACTATTGACGTTAAAGCTCCCCATGCGTCATAGGAGAGAGTCACTTGGCACAATAAAATGGAAACACTTTAAAGACATTTGCAAAACTTTGATCTCTATTGATCTCTATTGTAACACTCATTTTATAAGTAATTTCGCACCTACGTAGTAAAGATAAACAGCTTTAGACTTTGTATTGACCGGTTGTTTCACTCTTGACAAAAATGCTGATAAAGGCAAACATAATATTGACATGTACATTACGTCAGAAAGACGTATACATGAAGTGTGTTCTCTTATATTTGCTTCCTAGGTCTCTGCGTGTGATGATTTTGTGATAATCTATACAAACAGTTTGTATGAAGATGAGACGCAGAGTATGACCCTGCTCCCTGATGTTAGTTTCTGAGGAGAAGTGATGGAAAACTTAACTTTAATACATGTAGCAGATGGTAGTATTGGCAGACACAGAGTTAGTTGTGCAACCAGTGTATTATATGGGATAACAACTCCAACTCCCAGGGTAAATATTGATGGCGAGTCCTTGGAACTCAGCATGACCTGTATTCAGCATTATTTACAATGCTGTATGTCACGCTAGATATGAGATCCAAGTGAATGATATTACTCTTTGAATGCAAGTGTCGAATCTGTGATAAAACAGCCAGACAGATTAGACCCTGATACAGATGCATTCTTGTTTAATGCTTTAAAAATCGAAATGTTCATAATTGTGTTTGACTGACCTATGGATAAATTGAGTGCATAACACGTTTGCAGTCATCTAGATGCAACTATTAACATGATATATCAAGCAAGCCAAATCAGTTCCGCGTACTTAACATTTTATCTGATGGGGTGAAGGGAATGCGTTTGGACGAGCTTCAGAGAGTCCAAACGTTTTCCGAAGACAAATGAGATAAGCATTTCCTTACACGGCATTGGCCTGATGTTCCAATTATCCTGCCACTACCTCATCGTTTAATTTCGCTAAAATACCCTTACATCCGTTGATCACGTGACTGGTTGCATTGGTTTCCAAAGCAAAGTCAACGTATTACCGTTACCCTTTACTCCATGAATATTCATGTAAGATATAATGACATTATGAATATTTCTTTAGCTGAACATTTATTATATTGTATATATCAACATTTCACTGAATCTATACTCCATAAGCAAAGAGAACAGACCCTGATCTGACGGATCCTACAGGAGCCGTTAGACCCTGGCCGTTGGACCAGGGTCTACTCTGTTTGCAAAGACATGAAAATGTGTTTCTATTTGGGGGGGGGGGGTAATGTGTCATTAAACAAGATGGTGACTGGATAAAAACTTATCAACATTCTGCACATAAGTATTTAAATGATTGAACTCGTTGACTGAACCCATGTGCGGCTTGCCACAAACTGAAAACATGTCTTTTCATCAACTCGTTCGATACTTACTTAATGCCCTTTATATCCCTGCCGAATCATTTCTTTTATATCATGATATATACGTAGAGTAAGAACTCGAGTATTCGAAACACTCAACCAAGTATCATTATTGCTCTTTTAAGACAGGTGGTGACTTAACCCTTCGCTTGCTATTCACGTCAATATACCTACCTGTAAATAGTGAAGACCCAGATGAGACAGCTCCTCATCAGGGTCTGCACTATTTACAAGTTGATTGTGCAACCAATGTACTCCACAGCAGTGATTGCACAGCGAAATACTTGTATACAGTGAAGATATATGTAATTATATAACAGGGCATGGGTAAAGAAGTAGAACTTTATTTTAAAATTCAGCAAGAGAAGGGTTAACAGGTTGGAAGGCATGCTGAAACCTCCTCCAGGAGCTGTCTCCATGTCTTCCACCGCGCATGAAGCAGCCAACTGTCTAAAATCTTCTAAATTCGTCTATACTAAGATTTCGAACTATATAGTTATTACCGTACTTACGGGATAATCCTCCTGCTATTAAAAATAATTATTAATGAAGGTTTATCATTACATATATGATATACAGTAAAAACGCTCTAAATGGGACTTTATATTTAGAATCAGTGTCAATAGTTAACACAAATGGTAGCTTAATGCAGGATGAAAATCATGCAGAAAACTCAAAAAAGCTGCCACCTGTCTGAAAACGATCTATTCTTTTCTTTACAAAACAAACGTGGGGTTTCAATGGGGTTTGTTGTATAAACATGCGTTGGCAATAACAATTAACCTGTTTAGCAGGTTATATATATTTTGAAATCAGAATATATCTTTTTTCCTCAAAGCAGTTCTTCGTTGCATAAATGCACGAAAAGCTCGCACTGCATGACTGAATTGAAGGTATTATGCATTAAAACCTACATTTCAGAATAAGATTGAATCCTCATATAGGCTAAAAACGGAATTATCTGACCTTGATGTTAAATGAAAACACTATTATCATGGAAGTTTGTCGTTTCCTCGTATACCGTTTCTTTGTTGTTTTCGAAGCCCGGTGTTTTTTTCAGACGTGGCTGATTTTATTAACCCTTTGAAAAAAATTATGTCAGCTCTAAGTCTCGTCTGATGAGCGTTGTGCTGCACTAAGTCTCGTCTGATGAGCGTTGTGCTGCACTAAGTCTCGACTGATGAGCGTTGTACTGCTCTAAGTCTCGTCTGATGAGCGTTGTGCTGCACTAAGTCTCGACTGATGAGCGTTGTACTGCTCTAAGTCTCGTCTGATGAGCGTTGTGCTGCTCTAAGTCTCGTCTGATGAGCGTTGTGCTGCACTAAGTCTCGACTGATGAACGTTGTACTGCTCTAAGTCTCGTCTGATGAGCGTTGTACTGCTCTAAGTCTCGTCTGATGAGCGTTATCCGCTCTAAGTCTCGTCTAATTAGCGTTATCTGCTCTAAGTCTCGTCTGATTAGCGTTATCTGCTCTAAGTCTCGTCTGATTAGCGTTATCTGCTCTAAGTCTCTTCTGATGAGCGTTATCTGCTCTAAGTCTCGTCTGATGAGCGTTGTGCTGCACTAAGTCTCGTCTGATGAGCGTTGTGCTGCACTAAGTCTCGTCTGGTGAGCGTTGAGCTGCTCTAAGTCTCGTCTGATGAGCGTTGTGCTGCACTAAGTCTCGTCTGGTGAGCGTTGTGCTGCACTAAGTCTCGTCTGATGAGCGTTGTGCTGCACTAAGTCTCGACTGATGAGCGTTGTACTGCTCTAAGTCTCGTCTGATGAGCGTTGTGCTGCACTAAGTCTCGTCTGGTGAG
The DNA here is from genome assembly GCA_963576725.1 of Azorinus chamasolen. NCBI lineage: Eukaryota > Metazoa > Mollusca > Bivalvia > Cardiida > Solecurtidae > Azorinus > Azorinus chamasolen. Next base: position 93,553,356 of record OY755237.1, on the reverse strand, counting down.
CGTTGTGCTGCTCTAAGTCTCGTCTGATGAGCGTTGTGCTGCACTAAGTCTCGTCTGGTGAGCGTTGTGCTGCTCTAAGTCTCGTCTGATGAGCGATGTACTGCTCTAAGTCTCGTCTGATGAGCGTTATCTGCTCTAAGTCTCGTCTGATTAGCGTTATCTGCTCTAAGTCTCGTCTGATTAGCGCTGATGAGCGTTGTGCTGCACTAAGTCTCGTCTGATGAGCGTTGTGCTGACTTCCGATTCGTGCAAGTGTTTGAGAAACTACTGACCGAGTGTCAAACAGCTTGGATCCTGATGAGATGCCGTTACTCCGCGTCTCACCTGGATCCAAGCTGTTTGCAAATGCCACGCTTAACATTTAGCGTGAAAATGATTAATGTGTGTGTGTGGGGGGGGGGGGTGTTTGCTGTGACCCCTCTCTCTATAGGTCATGACAATTCTACTGACGAACGGAATTGTGCAAGTAACCGATGAGAAGCTGTTAATTTGATATTAGACGTCTGGCTGACTAGTGCATATGGTCTGAAATAGACCTGGTTTTCTAAGAAATTAGTTAGTTATTAGTCTGGAAGCCAAGCTATATAGTTCAACATTACATTAATTTGATTCTTTCGCAGCAAATAACAAATTTGTGATTTACTATACAAATAGTATGGATCGAGATGAGACAGCAGGTAACTTTGCGTCTCATTAGAATCCCAAATATTTGTTACTGTGATTATGCTTTCGAAAAAATGACAACTGTAGCAGACGGCACTTATTGGAGATGATGATACATATCAAATAAGAAGTTAAAGGAAATGTTGGACCATTTCAATGCGGAAAATGGCATTTTCAAACAGTGTAGACCCTAATAAGAAGGTTCCTAGAGGACCCCACTGTTTAGTGCCTGCATTATTTGTCATTCAAAATCCACTCGCAAAGCATACCCTTTCATACTGAATGGACTCTTATCGTTAATTGATGGACTATTCCACTTTGAAAAAAATAATTTCAAAGATGCTCGTCTCTTGAAGTGTATGAGATGTTAGCCCGGGAGCTAAAACAGCCATTTAGGAGCGCGTGTGGAGAAGGCCAACCTACTTCCTACCAACCAATCACAGTCATTTTGTTTTATTTCATGACGTCACGTACTTGCCTGCAGGACAAACGCTGCATTAACCTAACACAGTGAAACCGATCTAAAGCGACCATTTTAGGTGTCTTTGACTCATTCTCTCCTAGGATATTTTTAGACCCAACCTTTTTGAATTAATCTAGCATTTAAAAGGAGCATTAACTAGAGAAAAGGAAAATATTAGAATTTTTTAGATTGAAAACATTGTGACAAATAGAGCAGTTGATAGGAGCAAATACTTAATTTATCACAATGGTTTCACAATGTGAATTTTATAGAGGCGCAAAAATGAGTCACTAGGGGGTAATGGGTTAAAAGGCATATGTTTGCTTAATTCAGAACGAAAGTGATACCGAAAGCCCCCACAGGAGCTCTCTGTATAACATTCATCCTGCATTAAGCTTCCACCTGCCTTTAAAGATCAACACTTATCACCACCATCATTATTATTATCTGACTTGCTCCAATCTTTGAAAGGATATTTACTGAGTGACGAACAGTTTGAATTCACTTCAAAATACAAGTATACAGTAAAAGTACTTCGAGTATTTTGTGTTAAAGGCAGGTGGCTGCTTAAAGCAATGTGAAAGTAAAACAGAACTTTTTACTTTTACCTTGCTTTACTTTTACCTTTTACCTTGCTTTAAGCATCCACCTGCCCTAAAAACAAACTAATTAAAACAATTTAGTGGTCGTTATAGAGAGGTTTTACTGTATTATAGTGTGATGTTGTCCCAGGTCGTTTGTAAATGCCATCGATATCATGACCAGTGGGCTTATAACGTATGTAGCCCGTGTGTCCGTATTAACCCTTTTCTACTCCATGAATATTCATGATGTAAGAAATAAGGACATTATGTATATTGTTATAATACCACATGGACACAAACATTTTAGCCATGGCAGAAACTGAAGAATCATATCTATATTAGATCATACAAGCAAACAGAGTAGACCCTGATCAGACCCTGATCAGACCCTGATCCTTAAGGAGCCGTCTGATCAGGGCCTACTCAGTTCGCGAAGCCGTAGATATGCGTATTTATGGAGTAAAGAGTTAAACACACATTTTCCAGGTTAAGTAAATCCATATGAAATAAGAAATTGTGTTCGAATTTATCTGTATAGAATTACAGACTATGTCTGTACATTCATTTTTAATTTGCTAGAATATGCATTACAAATTTGATGTTTAGTGACAGATACGTCAATTAATAGGGTTTAACGCTTTACTTCCCGAATATGAATGTAAGAAATAATGACATCATGAATATCAATTATATAAATCGTCACAATAGCACGTGGACACAGAAATGTCTGGCCATTGCAGAATTTATAGTATCATATCTCGTATATTATAATTATCATACAAGCAAACAGAATAGACCCTGATCGTACGGCTAATACAGGAGCTGTCTGATCTGCGTCTATTCTATTTACAGCTCTAAGTGTAGACAGGTGGAGTAAGGCTATTAACACATTATTCCCTAGTGACGCATTTTTGCGCCTCTATAAACTTCACATTGTGAAATCATTGTGATAAATAGAGCATTTCCTCCTATAGGAGCAACTGCTCTATTTATCACAATGGTTACAAACTACAAAATTCTAAAATTTTCCTTTTCTCTAGTTACTGCTCCTTTTCAGTAGATTAATTATAAAAGGTCTGGCCCCCGTTTCACGAACATTCTTAAGTAATTACTTAGTATCAGGCTTAACTTATTAGAGGTATTACATTTATATTTAGAGAAGATATGTCAAATAATGTTATCTTAACAGAAACCTTAGAGATATTCTGTTATTATTTTAATAGAAAATACCGGTTTTTGCAAGGAACAGCTAGTTAAACTCAAAATGAATTTGATAAAATTCTTAAGTCTGTTACAAATTCTTAAATATTGTTTTTGCTTTAGATCACCTTTAGTTAGTATCAAGTACAATATTTGTTCTTAAAATGATAACGGAGCAAACCTCTTACCCCTTTGTGGCACATTAAACACTAATTTATGAAAAGTTATGTTCTTGTGAAACTTTTAAATAACAGGCTTAGCTAGGTAATTACTTAAGAATGTTCGTGAAACGGGGGCCGGGTCTAAAAATAGCCTATGGGGGAATGGGTTAATGAAGTAAAGGGTTAACCGCAATCTGACTCGCATTTGTAAACATATTAGATCCGGATGAGACACCGAGTAACTCGGCGTCTCATCAGGATCCAAGCTGCGTGACACTCGCAAATAGTCGCTCCAAAATCGGAAGAAGTGAAACTTGCACCAGATCCAAATTTGAGCAGGCGTTACTTCTGGTTCGCATCAACGTACTTTGGTAAGAATTTATCGCATCACGTAACACAACTAAGCGCAGTTCATAGATGTAACGACGTTAACTAGTGTTCAGGGCTAAAGTGTTTTTGACGTCATTGGTAGTTCCTAGTTCCTGTAAGGCATATTTGATATACAGTAGAACCTGTCCTAAGCCGCCATTCATTTATTGAACATAGGAGTCTTAAAAAGCAGGTGGTTGCTTAATTCAGGGCAGAAGTAATGCAGGATGTGTTTATAGGAGCGTTCTGTATTACTTTGACTACCGCCTGCCTTAAAGATCCATAATTATACTTTTATTTGAATGCCACTAATTCTGTCGTTTCTGACATGGCCAAAATGTTATGTCTTCATGAATGAATAAATGAGTAACGAATACATTGAATATTTTTTTCTATTAACCCTTCGCTTGCTAATCGCGTCAATATACCTACCTGTAAATAGTGAAGACCCAGATGAGACAGCTCCTGCATGAGCTGTCTCATCAGGGTCTGCACTATTTACAAATTGATTGTGCAACCAGTGCACTCCACAGCAGTGATTGCACAGCGAAATACTTGTACACAGTGAAGATATATGCAATTATACAACAGGGCATGGGTAAAGAAGGAGAAATGTATTTTAAAATTCAGCAAGCGAAGGGTTAAAAAATTCGAATACTCATAAAGAACAGACACATGCATTCTGCTTCATATTGACCCATTCCCTTTCACATCTTGGCAGCATAGACCTAGATCATATGACTCCTGTAGAAGCCGTCTGAACAGCATTTGCTTTGTTTGCTTAAGACTTATAATCTTATAATGATCTAATTGTACATTTTCTACCAATTCCTGTTAACATATACCAATTTAAAAGATCGGCTAATAAATATCCGTGACGTCATTATTTCTTAAATGTATATTTAACAAGGAAAGGCTTTTAAAAAACCATTTCCTCCATAAACACGCCTTTCTACGCCTTTGCAAACAGAGTAGACCCAGATCAGACAACTCCTATAGGAACTGTCTGATCAGGGTCTGCTTTGTTTGCTTATGATATAATATAGATATGATTCTATAGTTTCTACCATCGCAAAAATAATGTGTTGATATGCCATTTTGAAATTTAATCTAATTAATATTCATGATGTTATCATTTCTTACATGAATATTCATGGAATAAAGGCTTAAAAAGCTTTGATTATGGGTTTATGGCCTGTTAGATAATGTTTTATTCAGCTTTACCCGTATGTATTCTGCAGTAGAATGCAAATCAGAGTAATGAAACATAGCAAACTCATATATATTCAAGTTAAATATTGCAATAGTATTGTGATAATCAAAGAGTACAGACCTTGCTAACACCAGTATGCAATTCCAAATCTAGAGGTTCTGACTGCCTATATCATGATATCGACATGCTACTTCCTTTTCAGTGCGAAGCCGCCCGCGCCGATCTCACCAAATATTGATGTGAGAATGCCAATCTTACACTGCCTTACATCGTCTCTTATAGTAGACCTTGTATGCCCTTTGTGCTACTGGTGCCACAAGTCTTGTAACAATAAACAGTTTTGGCACACACCAGACACCAGTTGTTACATCACCTGGTTGGCAGTAGATCTGTCTGACACATGAACTGTGTTCGAAGTAATAAATATTAATACTATGTGATGAATTCTCTGCCGACAAGAATATGGAAGCAAATGACAATGGTGGTCGGTTAAAGGAGAGCATCCGCTTAAGCTCAACAAAACAGTAATATTCTCGTAGCATTAACAAAAGGCGATCAAGCTATTAATTATGACTTAATTAAACCTTACAGGTGGTGCTACGATGCAAGGTGTGTATATGTAACAAAACGCCATGGGGTGCGACATGCAAACAGTTAATCCATTCCATCATAGGATACACATCCACCCAACATAAATCTACCGAAAAGGAGCATTTACTACTAAAATAGGGATTTTGTTTTTCAGAAATGTGTAGATTTGAAACCATTGTGATAAATAAAGCATTTGCTCCTATAGCGCAGATGCTTTATTTATTACAATGGTTTCAAAACGTGACTTTTACAGAGGTGTCAAACAGTGACAATAGAAACGAATGGGTTAACCCTGTATGTGACAATCCCGCAGTTTGAATCCCTGGAAAAAGAAGCAGATCCAGATCAGATAGATCCAGTAGGGTTTTTTCTTATATATTGCAACTTTGAATCTCTATTTGCCGTGGCAATAAATCCCCTTATGTCACCAGACCTCTCCACAGTGTTGGAATTGGATGTCGCCATATTCTGGGATAGAGTACAATTTATCTCGAGGAGTTTTGAATGGGGACGGTAAAAATAGAATCACCGTCCATTGCCGTGGCTATACGCATGCGTGAGTTTTGGTTATATAAAAATACGCAGTCATAACCATCACTTACCAATAAGGAGTTTGAATATTAAAGTATTTATAGAAAACGTGGTTGAATTTGAAAAATCATTTGAATCGAGAATGCCAACATATTACTCCAAATAAACACGATTAGTTAATCCCCAGACGCTTACTGAACAAAATGTAATGGTTACTTAATTCCGTAAAATAAATCGTGTTACGGACGTCTCAGTTTCTATTTTAGACATGCCTACTCATAATCGATGGAGCTAAACAGATTATTTAGTTGTATGCCGTTACCGCCTATTTAAGAGCTTCTTAAATCAAATTATCATGTGGGTGAAAAGAAAACACCTACTATTTATCCTTTATTGTTTGCTTCCTGTCTTTACCCTTTTATAAAACGCGTTTCCCAAGCGGGGGACTACGTTTATATAGCTGATAAATTAGCGGTTCTTGTCGCTGCAGACTCAGTAGCGAATTGGGCTAGCGTGCTGATTGTTGTGTATCAAATTTGCTTTTGTGTGATCCGGTGTGGGTTCCAATCCATATGTAAAAAATCTCTTGTTTTCTCTTTTTCTCTTATTTATATAGAGAATAAACCATGAGTGGTCATTGAATATTTGGAATATTCAATGACCACGAATGCTGTATTCTATTTATCACATTACCCCTAAGACATAGCATTTACTAGATCTACATACAGGTGCATATTAGTACTTGGGGTGCTTTGATCACAGTTGCGTGTGATTCGGTCTAACCAACTAAAAGGTAGATCTAAACAAATTTCATTTATTTTGTCCACAATAAAACGATAATTGTGTTTAATTGTTGGAAACACCTAGCTATACAACCTGACAATCTAGAAATTAAACAAGTGTCTTTTTTATACACCAGAAACAAATATAGCAACATCAACAAGTGCGGTGACGTCATTTCTTGACACATCGTCTCGGGACCGAAGTGTAAGATTTGAGCGCCATAAATGGCTATTTTTCAATCAGTATCACTGCCAGTCAATCTGATTCGTTTTCTGCTTGGACTATTCTATTTTACTGGATTGTATTTCTGTGGATATGTACATGGAAGTTCCCGCCATGTATTGGGGCGGCGGAAATGCTCTTGAAACCACCAGTGACATGGACATTTGACGATGATGCAGCAATGTTTGGACAGACGTTTCCATGTGACAGATCTTCATGAGGCAGCAAGGTGAATAAAATGTATTATTCTTTATATGTGATTTGCCAGTATGTGCCTAAGTTTATTTTTGACGCATATGCTTTAGTTTCATGTCAATTATGTTCAATCATAAATCTTTAAGTATGTATTGATTTGTAAACCGAGAGGATCAATGATTGGTAAATGAAATATATTCTATATTCTATTCTAATAAACATATTCTAATAAACTTAAGTTTATCCGCGTACGGCACAAGAAAAGATGACTGGATCAATTTCAATACACATAATACTTTTTTTCTTCAAAAATCTACTTGTAACAACCCAGACGTGAACGCATACAGGACCAATGCCGTATGTTAGACAAATCCTTTTCGTAACTATATATTACATGTATTTATAGCATTTTATCCCCTTGGCAGTTGCGCTTGATATACATCGTCTTCGTTCTATTTATAGCACATACTACTAGATATGTACAGTCAATGCTCTCCAACATAAGTGATACTCATTTTAACGTATTATTAAAGTGAATCTGACATGCTAGCTTGATATAACATCTCTACATTCACATTGTCACATGACATCTGGCGGACCTAACAATTACAAAGATATTCAATCATAACATTGGTTTATTCAAAGGTGCCCGACGCATGCTTGGACTCATCCATGGAACACCCCCCCCCCCCAAAAAAAAATAAAAAAATAAAAAAAATTGTGATCGAAGTATGTTCAACTGGCCTAAAACTATCTATTTGAACCTTAAACCACTCCGAAAAACGAGAAAAACACGACCCGGAAAAAATTTCCTATCGGGTCTATATATGTATTGAAAGGTACCTAACTACGACAGATCAGCGGCGGAAAATACAACAGTCATGTTTTTCAAAGTCTTACAGCAAAGCCAATTCAACACCGATTTCAATCAGTTTGGTCTTGATCCGTTCCAAATTCCATATGCTAAGCGGCACAATTAGTGCTTTCCTTAAATATTGCTCCGTCTTGTCGCTGCAAGACCGCGAATTTGAAAAAACGCTAGAGCGAAACGATGTGACTCCCGCCAAGATGCATAGATGTATATAGGGGGATCTGTATTCGTTAATCTTTTCAACAAAAACGCGAATTATGGTTAAACACTATCTAAAAACATTAAACTCGCCGCAATTAAAACGGTGCTTACTATTTCCAGTCGGCTACGATGCGCCAGTTTTCTTTCTCCAACTTTCCTTTTGAACGGATGCGACCATTTTGCTGTGACCCGGCTCATAATCTATTCGATATGCAAATTGACCACTACTTCCGGGCCACAGCGATTTGGCCACCTCCGTTCAAAACGAAAGTAGGAGAAAGAAAACTGGCGTCTCATAGCAGACTACAAATAGCCAGCACCGTTTTAATTGCGGTAAGTTGAATGTTTTTCGAATGTGTTTCAGCATAATTCGCGTTTTTGCTGAAAAGTTTAACGAATACAGATCCCCCTATATACTTCTATGCATCCTGGCGGGAGTCACATCGTTTCGCTCTAGCGTATTTTCAAATTCGCGGTCTTGCAGCGACAAGACGGGGCAATATTTAAGGAAAGCACTAACTGTGCCGCTTCGCATATGGAATTTGGAACGGATCAAGACCAAACTGATTGAAATCGGTGTTGAATTGGCTTTGCTGTAAGACTTTGAAAAACATGACTGTTGTATTTTCCGCAGCTGATCTGTCGTAGTTAGATACCTTTCAAATACATATATAGACCCGATAGGAAATTTTTTCCGGGTCGTGTTTTTCTTGTTTTTCGGAGTGGTTTAAGGTTCAAATAGATAGTTTTAGGCTAGTTTAACATACTTCGATCACATTTTTTTTTATTTATTTATTTTTTTTTTTTTTTTTTGGGGGGGGGGTGTTCATGGGTGAGTCCAAGCATGCGTCGAGCACCTTTGGGTTTATTTACAAATTATGTACAACTAAAGTTCAGGTTTTGCTCTGTTGGGCATGGATCCCGATCCCACCGTGCTAGCCCCACTTTGTTAGCAGGTCCACCGGACAACATGTCGTGCAGGGGCGACCTTTGACAGACATCCGCATCGGAATCCCAAATGTATAATAATCAGGCCCCAAAGTAAAAAACTATACACCAAAAGGCTTCAATAAATGCACGAAAAGGCTTCAACAAATGCCCCAAAATGCTTCAATATATGTCCCAAAAGGTTTTAAATTTTGGCCCAAAATTTCAAAGTATGCCTCAAAAGGCTTGAAAGTATGCTCCCAAAAGGCTTTAAAATATGCCCCAAAGGGTTTCAAAATATGCCCAAAAAGGTTTGCATTGAAAATATGCACACAGAAGGCTCCTGACTGAAGAAATCACATGCAAATTTGACATTAGCTTGTTCTATTGAATCTGCAAGACTGCAACCCCGAGGACGGATGTATCGCCAATTCAACTACGGCAGCTGCTGGGAAATCAGTAATCAAGCCATCATCTACAATGGCGACACCCCGGGCTTCTGTCAGTATTGCAGTCCTTTTGAACTTATAGTTTGATATAAAATTATTAAATAATTATGTACTAAATTTGTTCACCTAAATTGATTTTTCGGATTTCGTTGCCGGCCAACTGGCGTCAACTAGATCACAAATAGTGGGAAGCAGGTGGGTGCCAACGCCAATAAGAAACCCATTTACGATCCGGTGCCAAACAATTGTCAAACGGCGCCTGTATATAGCAAATGTTTCATAAGAAACTGATGCAACCCTCTCTTTAGCTTATTTTTAAAGGAAGCCAACATGTATTGTTATCATCATTATTATTATTGTTATTATTATTATTATTATTATTATTATTATTATTACTGTTAAGCTGATGTTGTTAACGTTGATCTACTGTATTTTGTTTCAAAATCGAAGCTTATGGCTGAAATTCAACTTTTATTTAAAAATATTTGCTTTTTATTATAACCAGGGTAGGAATAAACGACAAACCCCTAGAGGAACAGAATATTAAGTTATAGATAGATATATTTATTTGTGTATATATATGTCATCAATACAATTACAGTTATACAATTTGACGTAACAGTTATCGACTTCTTGTTATTTATATAAAAAAGACATGTTATACATACACAGGATAACCCGTAAAGTTTTTCAACTTATTTCCAACGGGGTCCTATAAAACGGAAACGTTATAAAACGTTATCAAGCGGAAGGTTCAGAGAAACGACTATTTCTAACAAATGCAGTAATTCAGTAGATGCAGCGTTGTCAAATATGCATAAATACAATACTCAAGCGATTCCGTATAACTAACTAATAAATAAACCAAGTAAACTCACCAGCTGGTCGGAAAGTGAAGCCTGCTTAAGAAAGCCACGAAGTAAAGGTATAAGAAGCAGATGTCTTCGCTAGAAGATTTAGTTCCGGAATGAGAGCGGGAGCTAATATAGAGGTGCTGCATGTTAGCCTGTGTCACCTGACTATAGTAGCCACGTTACCCTCGCACGCATAGTTCAGACACTCCCAAACCTGTTCACTCTCTCTTTCCAACCATGGATATATACAGGTGAATAAGTATAAATATCGAAACGGGCTATAGCAAGCGGAAATCGACAATACTATAGTCTGTTTCAAGATAAAGCGCTGGCAACAATGCAGGGAACTAAACCTGGGTTACATGATCTATACAGTAAACCCCCTCTACACCGGAATTATAGTAGAGAAGAATATAGATACTTTTAGACAGGTGGCTGCTTAATGTAGGGTGAAAGTCACACAGTCATAAGCTGCAATACGTCATCATCATCATTGCCATTGTCATCATTGTCGTCGTTATCATCATCATCATCGTCGTCGTCGTCATCGTCATCATCATCATCAGCAGCAGCAGCAGCAGCATTGTCATCATCATCATCACCATCACCATCACCATCATCATTATCATCATCATCATCATCATCATCATCATCATCATCATCATCATCATCATCACTTCATCACTTGATCATTCATCGATGATGTTTGATCTATACAGTCTAACAATGAGGTAGGCTAATCTGAAAATGCTGAAACCTTATAAACTGATGGAAACGTGCATGTTTTCATTTCACACCCTCAAAATACTAAATGGTGAGAAACGCATATTGTAATATATGAGTGGTAGACGTCACGGTAGACGTCTTGGTAGGCTGAATTTAGTATACTGCGGAGTAACTGATGAACAGTAGAACCGAGACATTGTCGCTATTGATATATACGACCCGAAAGGAAGTTTGTCAGCTTTGGAAACAGATATAAGTGGCATGGTCGCTGAACTAGTGAATAAAATGGATGTGGTAGTACATTAACTCTCTCCGACTTCAAACACTATTACTGTACTGGAGGTGTGCGCTGGAACATAATGATATTTAGGACTGGGTTACATTCCTGGTAGTGCTTCTTGCTTTTTTTGTCAAGAACTCTTTGATAAAGAAATGCCAACAATGCGCGCAATATCGCATACTGTATATCAAGCAGCATTTGGAAGAATATCTGTGATTTTCAAAATATTTTCAGCACACGTTGCTGTCTTTGGCCGACCTGATTATGGGGGCATTTTCAGCAGACAATCACAACTGTTTTACATCTGCGAACCGTCATTAAACATCTTACTAGATCCATACACATCAGTTAGCTCGTCAAAATGTTCTTTCAAAGAACAACCGAGTTAACTGCGAACATATATATGACCGAATTTCCAAAATGCTTTGCTACAGTGGTCAATGAATGTCCAAATTGAAATAGAGACAACGATATAAAACGGTTAGTGTTCCGGAAGCGCCATTATGCATTTATTTGTATAATACTCATCCCCATGTGGTATTTATCCTAGGTGAATAAAGTGTTTGTCTGTCTGTCTGACTGACTATTGGCCAGCACACGAATTATATTTGAATATATAAACTGGCTTAAACAATTGTTCATTACATACTATTTAACTTAGTATTCAGTTATTAACTCTTTCGACTGGGGGCCAACTACGTATTATTATCAAAAGTTTTGCTACGACAATTTATATGAGTAATTTAGACCAATTGTTTTCCTACGAAGCCAGTGTATATATTAGGAAATGGTTTCCTACGAAAACAAAGTTGCCTTCGTAGAAAAACAAATCTATTATTAATACCTATATAAATTCTCGTAGCAAAACATTTGATAATAATACGTAGTTGGCCTCCGGTGCTTTCGGTGCAAAATTAAACTGTTGCCTCCTAACCAAAGTTGGTAACATGAATAATTGCAACTTTCAAAGTAATGCGTAGAACCAAGGGTTGAGATAGAGAATTTGATGTCTCTTCAGGATCAAAGCTTTTTGCAACTGGGCGCCAGGACGCGGTGATCAAGATAAGGGCTAAAATAACACCTTACACGATTAAACAACAATAAGAACAGTGCAAACCAAGTCTGATCTCGATATACTCAGTTTGCAAAGACATTGATTTTATGTATAACGTGAGACAATATGTTGAAGATGACATACAACACTAATAAAATCAACACAGGTACTGTTGATAATTTTTATATCTTCTTCAGCATCATGTTTGTACTTTAGCCTTTAGCAAGCTGCAGGCGTATGAGCGGTTAAATATGCAAACAATTTGGAACCAAATGAGAATCAGAGTAACTTGGCGTCTTATCAGTATCCAAACTATTTGACGTACTGATTATGCTTTCAATAACATATGGACGAAAGTCTGCTGTGAAATCTCAGTAAGAAGAAATATTCCACTAACGATAACTCATTAGTGAGTCTATAGATAATTATTATTATTATTATTATTATTATACCACATTTATATAGCGCTTTTTCACACTGGGTATGTGCGTTCAAAAGCGCTTCACATGGATGAAATCACTTATCGGAACGAACCGCATGAATATCTATCTAGACAATGAAGGATATACAATAGATATACAATATATATGATATCACTAGCCGGAAGGAACTACATGATTGTCTATCCGGTCATGAAATATATGCACAAAAATTATATACAATAGATATGAAATCACTAACTGCAAGGAACCGCATAAACTGTATTAACAAACTTGATACAGACAAGTTGACTGAAAGCCATGCTCATCAATATCACAAATTAGAATAATCTGTATTAACAAACTTGATACAGACAAGTTGACTGAAAGCCATGCTCATCAGTATCATAAATTAGAATAAATGGTCTGACTGAAAATCATTCTTTTTATATGACTATTGGATCAACTGTTAGCTTAATAGGTTGGCTGAAAGCCATTCCTATTCTGAACTAAACTGTCCTAGTAACAAATGTTGAAAAAATGCGTTTTCAGACACCTTTTGAAATATGTCAGTGACAATGCGTCTCTAATGCCTGACGGTAGAGCACCAACGAGTTAAGATGTTTTCATAATTAAAAGGACTGATTGAATTGTAGAAGGTGTGTTGGATGGGGGGGGGGCGGCAAAATATCATTGAATAATCGTGTGTAACGACATGTTGATACGACATTGTAAGAGTATAAAAACCAAACTCAATCAATCACGACATACCGGTAACATATCTTGGATAGAATCGATATCAAATCTATATCAAACAAAGTATATTTATTGCAAGCACAAGAAACGAAATGGGGACATTAAAAACAGAACTAAAGTAAATATAAATTGAAAGAAGGGATCTTGTGCACTAAGATAGCGATCGAATATTAACCCTTACCCTGTCAATCGCGACTGTAGTGTCATATACAAACAATTTGGATCCGGATGAGACGCCGAGTAACTCAGCGTCTTGTCCAGCTAAAAGATGTTTGATATTCAGTCTACATTACTTAATTCTACCAAAATGTCAAGCTAATTTGTAGAACTTTTAAATGGAGCGGACGAAAGTTTGGGCATGCTCAGACTTTCATGGCAGGATAAGGGTTCAGGTGTTAAGTGCTTGTGTGGCGGCCGTAAAAAGTCGCCCCGTACTTCATTCTCAGTGTTGTTATATTTTCCGGTCCTTCGGGATCATAAGTTTTCATGTTATTAGGTTTGAAAATTGAATACTGCTTAAGCCGGTGCTAGGGAGCGTGAGTGGTGTTGCACTTTTAATTACTACTCATGAACAGACTCAATAAAACCGAGTCTGTAATTTTCTCTTTTTGCATTTCTACTTTTGCTTTCGAAGGATCACCCATTTTCAGAATATTCACACTGCTTCTCTTTTGAAGATTGATTTGGTGAATTTTTATTTATTTCTATACAAAACTCACGATTTGCTGAACTATATCCCAACCCATGACAACATCATATTTTATACAGATGCAGAGTACATGTACTACACTTAATCAAATTGACCAAAGAACCGGGACAGAACCGAATCCAGTCAAAATCTCTTTTGGTCGTTTTAAAACGTTGCAAGTAGTTTGGATCCTGGTGAGACGTCGAGTTGCTCGCCATCTTATCAAAATCAATAAACTATTTGTGAACGTATTGCGCAACAAAATGGATATACATGTACATGTAATCGGGTATCTTTTAATCAACCGGCATTGCACAGAACTGCACCGTCACCCAAATCTGTTTGCATAATACAACAAAACATGTGTTAAACGACCACAGAAACCTAATATGTTTAAGCAGTTGAGAGCTGAATTCAGGTCGAAAATACTGCAGAAATCTCTAGTTTCAGCTTCCTTACTTACGTTTGACCTGTATTCGGCTACCCCCTGTCTAGTGTGACCACTGTGTTTTCTTTACATATGGTCTCTTAAAATAGGTTGGAATGTTAAATATTTTATAATAAGCAACACTTATTTCGATATAGCATTATTTCATTGCTATAAGCGAACAGAGCTGACCCTGATCAGACGGTTCCTACAGGAACCATCTGATCTGGGTCTTAGTCTACTCTGTTTGCAAAGGCGTAGAAAACGTATTTATGGAGTAAATGGTGAATTGAAATCATGGCACCTATGTTAATCTGGAATTTACAGTGTTGATATTTGTGTTCTAGCTCAGTTTATTAGACAGCACGCGAGCGCTCTGTGATGCAAGCAACACCAGCTACAAACATGTACGTAAATCATAATGTACCCGTCACATTAATCTAAGGAAGTACTGGTATCACCAGAACAAAGTCACATATTATTTTCAGATGTCAGATATCGTAAAAGTTCCTGGAATAAATTTGTTCTAAAGGTTATTGGCACTGACTTCGTTTTCTGGTTTAAGCACCATAAAGGAAATTGAATCTTTAGCCTGCAATGGACGGACGAGTGAATAACTATGCAACAATTTGGATCAAGATGAGACGCTGAGTAACACGGGGTATCATCAGGATCCAAACTGTTTGACACCCTGATTGCATATTGATAGAGAAACTGATTATAGCTTGAATTTTAAAAAATGTAGTAGGTGAAAAGTACTGTAAAATAATTTGCTCATCAGGCTAAAGGTTAATCTTTTTTTACCTTACATATATGTTCGTACCCCAAGAAGATTACACATATCCATGTATCTTATTTAACCCATTCCCTCTGGCTGACGCATTATGTCGTCTCTGTAAGTCATTTTTAAAACCGTTGTGACAAATAGAGCATTGTGTAAGTCATTTTTAAATGCTCTGTTTATCACAACGGTTAGAAAACTATACAGTTCTAAAAGTTTCCTTTTTTCTAGTAAAGCTCTATTCAAAGAGTAGTCCAGTAGGGTTAAACAAATGCATCGGAACATATACATAGTGGTTTTGCAACCAGAGCGGACCCTTTTTCGTCGCTTAACATAAACAAAAGCGGGTTAGGATTTACACTATCTGATGATCCTGCACTGTTTGATACCTAGCAGTGGCCATATTACCATACACTCCAACTGACAAACAATGCAGATCCGAACAAATGTGTCGTCACTGTTTGCATGCCACAGCACTGGTGAGATAACGTGTACTATATTGTCATATAGTATTTAAATCAACTATTTACGATTAATGTCCTAGACAAACGGTGCAGACGCATGTCAGATCTATCATGGGGGTAATCTTCTTTACTTCTCTGGAACAGCTGCTGCCATGCTCTATTGTTTACCATATCGAAATAATAAATCCAAATGAAATGAACAATTGTTTTATGGTAATATTAAAATATACGACGCAAGGTAGGTTTAAAGTTGGAATGCATGAGCGTGTCCGAGACAGTAAATCCCTTTCTATTTACATATAATGTAAACAGGTGGTGCTGAATACATATCAAAAGTAAGTCAGGACGCTCAAACTGGAGCATTTAACCGTACTGTCGATCTGTATTCAGCTATCACTTGCCTAAAAGGTTTTGTGTGCTATTGTCGCTTAACACAGGGTTCGTTGTATTATGCAAACAGGTTTGAGTCTGGTCAGATAGCCTTGTAGGAACTTGTGGGAACTGCCTGATCAGGATCTAAACTGTTTGCTTAATAACGTACTATAGTATTTAACTTCACATGATTGTTATGGCAAAAATAATTTGTTACATGCATGTTAAACTTATCAGTGTATCTCTCGATTGTAAAATACTGATTTTATGATAGTTGTCAATGTAGTGGCTCTCTTTTAAATATACTTGAATCTGTGTATAAACGATTTAGCCAATCATGAACAATTACTTTAGTTTCTCAATTTAGAAGCGTTGTCATTTATTTGTGTATTAGCCCTTATCTCGCAATGCATTACTACTTTCGCTTTCGTAAAGACGGACTGGTGCCCCGCATGAGCGGTGCGACTATTTGGGACGACGAATTTGTTGACTCATGGGGGAGCAGTTATTTCTGTAACGTTAAAGAAATGAAAGTTTACTTCTTTGGGCAATGCAAGTTGTATAATACTGGTCTATTAAGAGTATAAGTAACATGTCAGAAGTAATGAAATAAAAGTAAGCATTTGTTTGGAATTATTGCATTAAAATATTAAATATCTGATCATTCCGTACAGTGGCAACTGAGTTCAGGATAGGAATGGCTTTCAGCCAACCTACAGTTGACCCAATAGTCATATAAATGGAATGATTTTCAGTCAGCCCATTTATTCCAATTTATGATATTGATGAGCATGGCTTTCAGTCAACTTGTCTGTATCAAGTTTGTTAATATAGATTATTCTAATTTGTGGTATTGATGAGCATGGCTTTCAGTCAACTTGTCTGTATCAAGTTTGTTAATGCAGTTTATGCTATTCCTTGCGGATAGTGATTTCATATCTATTGTATATATTTTGCATATCTTTCACTGACCGGGTGGAAAATCATGTAGTTCCTTCCGGCTGGCGATTTCATATATATTGTACATCTTGCATTGTCTGGATAGATAATCATGCGGATCGTTCCGGTTAGTGATTTCATCCATGGTGAAGCGCTTTTGAACGTACATATCCAGTGTGAAAAAAGCGCTATATAAATGTGGTATAATAATAATAATAATAATAATAATAATTCCGAATGTCCGGCGCAATAGTCTTGCCATAAGCGTCTAAAAAGTATTACAGTAAATGCACATTCCAGTGTATTGTTTCTGGTTTAATGCCGATTAAATGCTAGTTTAGATATAATGCATATTTGCTTTGTAAGGTTTGGTCCAATTAAGAATAAAAAATCCTACAGATTACGGTGTATAAACAAATGTTTTAGTTGACTATCGACTTGAAGCCAGTCACCTGTCAGGGTCGTGTCTATTTCCACGGAATACGGAATACGTATTTCTAAGGATTTCATCTTTTTGCACATATACATATAATAATCGAATTCTCATGAAAATCACCCATCAAGAATTTTTTCGTCCTATGTTTACAGAAAGTATATTTGTTGAAAAAAAATATATATGTTATGACTTTCGTTTACTTGCAAAGTAATTAAATTTAAGTATATTATTGTATAAGACGCTAAAATGAAGGACATTTGGACCATAATTGAAGATGTCTTAATACCACGTAATTAGAATTAGACCTTTTTTTCAAGAGTTAATAAAAATGATTAATAAAAACGTGCTTATTATCTATCAAAACTACTATTTAAACTAGTTCGGTCTTTGATTCATTTCTTAAATTCATACTACTGAAAATCTTGAACAAATTTAGTTATGTTTTTATTTAGTTGTTTTAAGTACATTTCATTGTTCGATAATGTGTACTTGTTATTTATATAACTTTAATAGTAGATGTTTGATTTTGACACCTAAGTAACAGTAGTGTATGGGTTAATGTTAGTATCAGGTTACAGCCTCAGTGATGGGCTGGTAGCATGCACTACGGATCAGGCAGTTCGTAGTAGTCCACTGTAGTATCAAGACGTGTACATACATATAGCATACAACAGACACCACAAAAGCAGTACATGTATCAAGACGTGTAAATATATATAGTATAAAACACACACCACAAATGCAGTAGGTGTTATAACTTTATTACGGTAATAAGCGGTTTTTCTGAAAGTTACGTGTACACGTGCATGTATGGTTCATTAAAATGATCATTTTTGTTCAGAAGTTTGTAGGGCTTTTTGGTGTGCTTATGTTTTTTAAAAAACGCATCTTAAATGAACGCTGATCTCGGGTTATTATTTAACGACCCGGGTAATTCATCAAAGTTAAAACTTGACGCGTCTGTCGTGGAATAAAGACCCGCCTGATCAGTTTTAAACAGGGCCAAAACTTAATGCAACACCGGCAACAACAGAAGACTAGATCCAATAAAGATTAATTGTAGTACTGAAAATACGTACTACCATCTGAAATAGACCATTTATTTCTGATTGGAATGCATTTCCAATAACATGAAACATGTTATAGCAAAACAAGTTCCAAGCTGTTTCAAACTAACACTCTTGAGCAGCTTGAGAATATGCGATACTAACAAGTTTCTATGCAGTGTTTTACCTTCTTACACATGTGCTTCGTATGTTCCAGGAAACGTCTTTATCTCAACTTCGGAACATTTGCATTTTAAAATACAGTAAACTCCCGAAACACGAACTCTATAACAAGTATTATTACTGGCGTTCAAGAAAGATGGTAGCTTAATGCAGGGTGAAAGTCATGCAGAAAGCTTCTCTAGGCTTTAATATAATGATTCTAGTTTCAGTCATGGGTCGATTATTTCAATGTCTATGTGCTATTAACAGTTCATCATAGGCACTGTTTTACTAAAATAGGACACAGTTTAACTAATACAGGGCACAGTTTAAGTTATTTGGGGCACGGCTTTACTAATATAGGACACATGTTTACTTAAATACGACACAGTTTAACTAATATAGGACACTGTTTAAGTAATATAGGGCACATTTTTACTAATATAGGACACATATTTACTTAAATACGACACAGTTTAACTTATAAAGGACACTGTTTACGCAACTGATTTGGCTAACCCTTTCGTCCATGTAAAAACATTTTGACGCTCTTGCAAACAGGAGCCGTCTGATCAGGGTCTTCTCTGTTTGTTAAAGGAATATTGATAGACATATTTCTTTAGTTTCTAGTATGGCTACAAGGTTCCACCTTCCATATTACATTATAATTATTATGTCTTTGAATATTCAGTAGGTATTGGACTTTGAAATAAATATAGAACAGGGAATGGGGTTAATGGGTACGATATCTTAATCGTACAATTGACATAGATATGTATATATCAAAGCACTTCACATATCAATTATATGTCAACTATAGTTAATTGTGTATCCAAGGCTGTGAAGCTAAATTGAGTGTGGATATTATATAGAAGTGTGTAAATTGGTATTTTGCGGCAAAGCAATACCAGCATCAGTAATTTGCTACAGAATCAGGTGACCTGCAGTTCAAATCGTACAGACATTTTCTGTGTTACGCTTTGACATCTGAGCCGCTCTAGGAAAGGGACAGGCATTGCAAACAGGTTGAACCCAGACCATCCAGTCTTGTCATGGTCTGTACTCATTGTAATTATTCAGAATCTGTAATGATTTGTTGCACGTCTTGCCATCGACGTAAACCTTAATAAGAACTCCTCATCAACGTTATGATGATTTGATCTGGGTCTACACTAATTGCAATACAATAAGGCAATTCTT
Source organism: Azorinus chamasolen (assembly GCA_963576725.1). Classification (NCBI taxonomy): domain Eukaryota; kingdom Metazoa; phylum Mollusca; class Bivalvia; order Cardiida; family Solecurtidae; genus Azorinus; species Azorinus chamasolen. The sequence continues at coordinate 93,533,329 of OY755237.1, read as the reverse complement.
TCTCAGAGAGCGTACACTAAGTTTGAGAGTGAGTGAAAGAAAGTCAGATATTTAAATGAAGAGAGACTGTGTAGATCATTTTATGAACAGAAACATTATTGTTGATTCGACGATATATTTGCAATATAATATCATTTTCCTTTATTTAATGCAGATTGATTTGGAATCTCAGTCAGAATGCACGAACATTTCTATCACACTGTACGGCAGAGCATGCCTATAGTCACCATTTAATGAATGCACAACTCTATCACACTGTACGGTAGAGCATGCCTATAGTCACCATGTATTGAATGAACAACTCTATCACACTGTACGGCAGAGCATGCCTATAGCCACAATGTAATGAACAACTATATCACACTGTACGGTAGAGCATGCCTATAGCCACAATGTAATGAACAACTATGTCACACTGTACGGTAGAGCATGCCTATAGCCACAATATAATGAACAACTCTATCCCACTGTACGGTAGAGCATGCCTATAGCCACCATGTAATGAACGAACAACTATATCACACTGTACGGTAGAGCATGCCTATAGCCACCATGTAATGAACGAACAACTCTATCACACTGTACGGTATATCATGCCTATAGTCACCATGTAATGAACGAACTCTATCACACATTACGGTAGAACATACCTATAGCCACCATGTAATGAATGAACAACTATATCACACTGTACGGTAGAGCATGCCTATAGCCACCATGTAATGAACGAACAACTCTATCACACTGTACGGTAGATCATGGCTATAGTCACCATGTAACGAATGAACTCTATCACACCGTACGGTAGGGCATGCCTATAGCCACCATGTAAAGAATGAACATGGGGATCTATAAGAACAGATAGTTGCTTAATGCAGGATGAAAGTAATGTAGAACGCATACTTTTAGTGACTGTTGTAGCTCGATACCATCTTTCGAAGTATTTATATGGTTCTGAAAGGGACCGTTGTTGATCATTTACCGGTATTTTAATATCTAAAATCGAGAAACAATTTAACTGATTAAAGACATGAAGATATAGATGTACGTTGGCATCGACTTATCATGTCCAATGAATCAACGATCAGTTCCGAAGACTTTCTTTCAAGACAGAGTGAAGTGACACGCTTATGATGTGAAATTAAAGATTGGCAGAAATAAATTCATGTGAGACATTCGCCAATGTACCATCATGCTAGTCTGGACAAATTGAGCTGGGTTCACTCAACACCAGTCACACGAGTTTGAATAAAGCAGCGAAATCATGATAGTGGAATTGACACCTTACACTACACCGAAACCTAACACTACCAATGAACATTAAAAAACAGTATCAATCTGAAGAGAAATGTTTGTGGCAACACATCGTTACTGGAACAAATGCCAGGAGAGCAAATGATAGAACAATTACAAAGAGGAGGAATGATATGAAGCCAAACAAATGGAGATGTACGACAGAATAACCGCAACAAAATGTTGAATTACAAGGACAAACACATTTTGGTCTGCTACATAATTATGAAGCACGGTCTCATAATTTTGCTATGTATGTTTGTATGGTAAAAGTAAGGCTACCTTTCCCCTATTGATGAAATTATGGAACCATTCTTCATATGTTACCGTATGGGACCAGTGTCTTATCTTTCAATTGATTTGCCTCCAGAATCTTGTTTGATCCAAACTAATCAAAACGAAACTGTTCAACTAAAACAAACCTCTTCTGTGTTTACTACGTTTTCCCCATAAATGGAAAAGTAGTAAAGTCAAGCAGGCAAAGCCACATACAAGACGCAACCAGACCATAAAACGATATAATGTCGTGCCATCGTGCACACACAGACTTGTGTTGTCATTATTACCTCCGTGTCGAAAGGTGTTGACAACTGAAACTAGTTCTGTGAATCTTGTATGGGGGACTTCATTTGTGTCTCTGAGGTTGCTTTGGACTTTCCTGTGACATCTACTGCCTGGCTTTAATTCAACTTTGGGTGTTTCTTCTTTGAACAAAACATATCGAAAGAATGTTTTTGCATTATTTTGCTTGTGTTGAGATCATCGCAGAATGTAATACATAAACAGGAGCGTAGCTGAATCGAAATGCAATGTACGTACCGTACCGCAGCTGTTGGAGTCCGGGGCATGCTAACCCCGGAAAGGTTTATGCTAGATAGATGTAGGTGGATTTTGGAGTATATTTCCGCATTACTCATGGCACATATAGCCGAATCAAGACATTTAACCAATTGTCCCACAGGCTATTTTAAAACACAACATATTTAAATAAATACCGAAAAAATCACTTAGGAAAAGGAAACATAAAGACAGAACGTCTGTCAAAGTCTACCTCCTAAACGTACAAATACAGTCATGCAGGAAACACCACATACAACACACAGCCGCCAGAACAGCACCACAACAAGAAACACATAAGCCTTCGATTTGTGTTTCATTTTGACGATAATAATGGTTTCACATTTCAGATTTAAGTTACGCATGTGCGTAAACGCGTATCGCTAGCTACATCCTTGATGATGAAAAAGTGTATATATACACATGTCATTTAGTGACACCAGTGTCTAACTAGAATTCTCTGCTGCTGCTGCTGACTGCGAGTAGCGGGTGACTGTACACGACTTGTTTGAGGTGGGTTTCTCAAACCATTCGAACATAATGCTGTTTGAATTTGATTTACCGTCTGATTTCTTGTCGTCTGCTTATTTTCCATAAACAACGAAAAGACATCACACCAAACACCACTAAGCAAGAAACGGCACAACCACAAAACACAACGGGGCACGTATCAAGACGAAACACATTACATATTAAGCATATTAATTAACAAAGCTGACAATAAACCTTCTGTCTGCTACGGGTGATTGTTTTTATTTCTGTTGCAGACAGTTTGGGTCCAGACGAAACGCTGCATGACGCGGCATGACGAAATTTAAATGTTAGTCAATGACTGTTAAAATCAGTGTATACACACTTCAGTTACATGTATGTACTCGAACTTTCAATGCAATAAAATAAAATGCCCAGGCTATATCAGAAATATAGTAAAGTATGATTTCTTGTAAATTTTAGATTGATGAATACCTCGGTCGGTCTGCTTTGGAATTAAAAACAATATCTATATATCAGAATAACAATATATATATATATATCAGAAGAATATATGAGACGGGTAAATTAGAACATTTTCAAGAATAGTTCATTTATTTCTTCAAGAAACCCTATGTTGTGACCACATTTTAGAATTGTCTCTTTGAGACGATTCTAAAGAATGGTCACAATATACGGCTTGGTTGAACATTGACGATTTTAATATTTGAATACTCGCATTTATTAATAGCTTTGCTGCAAAGAACAGTTCCTTTATTTTCCTACCAAATCCTATTTTCTGACCACCCTTTACAATTGTCTTTTCTAAATAATGGCCACGTCATAGGGTTTGGTGGAGAAATTAGGATTTTAGTATTTGAATACGCACCTTTATTATGATATGGTTGTTGTAGATTAGTCGGAGAGGGGATACGTTTATTTACACTGTTTGTCTTTTAGGGTGGGGTGGAATAAGTGTGAGGTTGGGCGCCCATAAACCGGTTTAACCCCCCCCCCCCAGTGACTTTTGTCACTGACCGTTCCAAGGCGGTACTTTCATCTTCCCCCTATTGTACGTTTGTTTTGTCTTTGTGTGTCTCTTGATGTTTTTATAGTTATGTACATTTGCTGTTTCCTTGTGTTGCTGTTCGGGCGACTGTTTGTTCTGTATGTGGTGTTTCCTGCATGACTCATTTTTGTACTTTTAGTGGAGAAATGATGATTATAGTATTTGCTTATGCACTTTTATCTACAAATTAACAGAGGGTTTGGTGGAGAAATTTAGTGTTTCAATACGTACCTTTATTTATTTTGTACATTTTCTTTCAAATATACTACATGTGTATCTGGACAACCAACCCTTTTAATCGTGACCAGACGCTGGCACTGATTTATTTGGCCTGTCATTTTGATTCAAACTAGTCGCAAAGCTAATTAACCATGCTAAGTGAAGTCTAAATGACATTTGCAATCAACATGGATCCTGATGAGACGCCGAGTAACTCATCATGATCCATGCTGTTTAACACTCGGTGAATAGTTTTAAAAAACTTGAACGATAGGAAGTAAGTTAAAATTGTAGCAGATCGGAATATTAAGCAGATGTCATTTTCAATCAGACGTATATCGTCATGTGACTGCCTACAACAAACCCTTTAATCTAAGCATAAACTGCTTTAATCTTAGCATCATTTGAAGGTCACGAATCATTACAATTATCTCAATGCCTTATAATTAGGGTAGCTATATTAGTTATTGATATGTTAAGAAGGCATCATGAATGACAAGTATCTGTTTTCACTTGGAAAGTGTCTAGATCCAGATGAAACGGCAAGAAACTCAAAATTTCATTATGAACATCTATACCTATATCTAAGATCTTGAAACTTTATGTCATTAGAAAGCAGAACGACAATCTTTTCCTGCAGCTAAAGGTTACATTGTAAAATAATGTAAACTCTTTCCCAGCCATGGATGCTGGAAACCAACTCACAGGGCGTGTTGCAATGGGCGAATCTGCGATTGATCCTGATGAGACGACGAGTAACTCGGCGTCTCACCAGAGTTCAAACTGTTTGAAACTCCAAAGGCAGGCGACAATGATAGGTCGTGTGTTACTTCATAGAACTGCTCATTGCCTGTTTAGGACACTTCGGCAATAAAACGGCCACGTAATTTCAAAGGATGTTGAACATGAAGGAACTCTACAAGCACCGAATCACGTCGAGCGGTCATACACAAATATTATACGCATATATCATACACATACACATAGAACTGTTCCTTGCGTGCGCTACACCGACAACTTATTAGCTGCATCGTTATTAAACCAGAACTAAAACTCATCGAAAACAAAAAGGCAAGATTTTGCGCCATAACTTACGCAAGGGTATAACCAGACACAACATCTTAAAATACCTTACTAATAAGTATACTGTTCCTGATTATGTGACTTCATGCTGAAATTATCCTTTCAATATGAGGCTTCCGTACTATTTCCGATGTGAACTCATACAATATCATTAGTATCATAGACATAAGTGTGCTCGTACAATATAATCATCATCATAGAGATATGTGTACTAGTATAACATAATTATCATCATACAGATAAGTGCACTCGTACAATATATTTATCATCATAGAGATATGTGTACTCGTAAAATATAATTATCATCATACAGATAAGTGTACTCGTACAATATAATTATCATCATAGAAATATGTGTACTCGTGCAATATAATTATCATCATAGAGATATGTGTACTCGCACATCATCATACAGATAAGTGTACTCGTACAATATAATTATCATCATAGAGATATGTGTACTCGTACAATATAATTATCATCATAGAGATATGTGTACTCGTACAATATAATTATCATCATAGAGATATGTGTACTCGCACATCATCATACAGATAAATGTACTCGTACAATATAATTATCATCATAGAGATATGTGTACTCGTACAATATAATTATCATCATAGAGATATGTGTACTCGTACAATATAATTATCATCATAGAGATATGTGTACTCGCACATCATCATACAGATAAGTATACTGGTACAATATAATTATCATCATAGAGATAGGTGTACTCGTACAATTTAATTATCATCATAGAGATATGTGTACTGGTACAATATAATTATCATCATACAGATAAGTGTACTCGTACAATATAATTATCATCATAGAGATATGTGTACTCGTACAATATAATTATCATCATAGAGATATGTGTACTCGCACATCATCATACAGATAAGTATACTCGTACAATATAATTATCATCATAGAGATATGTGTACTCGTACAATATAATTATCATCATAGAGATATGTGTACTCGCACATCATCATACAGATAAGTGTACTCGTACAATGTAATTATCATCATAGAGATATGTGTACTCGTACAATATAATTATCATCATAGAGATATGTGTACTCGTACAATATAATTATCATCATAGAGATATGTGTACTCGCACATCATCATACAGATAAGTATACTCGTACAATATAATTATCATCATAGAGATAGGTGTACTCGTACAATTTAATTATCATCATAGAGATATGTGTACTGGTACAATATAATATCATCATACAGATAAGTGTACTCGTACAATATAATTATCGTCAAAGAGATATATACTCGTACAATATAATTATCGTCACAGAGATAAGTGTGCTCATACAATATGTTTATAATCATAGAGATAAGTGTGCTTGTAAATAATGACCATAAAGTTGGATGAATGCCGTTCTTATGTGGCATCTTCTGGCTTTCATTTCATATTTTTTACAGATAATTATCATAAAAACAAATAAGCGTACCCGTACAACACCATTATCATATTACCATGTACTCGTACGATATAATTGCATGTGTTACCCATGAATAGTTCCATGAACAGCTGAAGGCAACACATGTTCTGATCCTTAAGGCACATATGCTCTTTGTATATGTACACGTAGACATGAATTACCTGAACATTTAAAAGAAGAGACTGACGAAAGAGGTCTTAGACTGTTTGACTTTGCAAAATGCCATCAACTCAACCCATCGTCACAAACAGTTGAGACGATCCTTCTGACATTCACAAAGTAGGCATAGAACATGACTCTCCAACTCGTCAAATCTGGCGTAAACAAGGCTAGTTTAACATTTTTCCAAAACCCTCATAAACCAAAGAAAAAGTAGTAAAGTAAAGCACAAACACCACAACACCAACAGAAAGCAAGCAACACAACCTCACACTAATCACACACGCGCGAACACACACGCGCGCGCGCCCGCACGCCCGCACGCACCAGACAAAAACATCAAACACGAACAAAAACACAAACACAAAGGCACAAAGACACCCAACAAACATAAATGCAAGGGTGACAAAGAAAGTGTCGCCTTTGAACGGTCAGTAGCAAAACCACCACTGGGGGTTTAAACCGGTTCACTGACGTCCTAACAGTTTAATTTAGAACAGACTCAAAAGACGGACTTGAAATTTCTAACAGAGCAGACAGGAGCACAGTGGGACAGATAATTAATCAGTCGAGCATCGTATATAAAGACCTCAAACATCAAAGAGATCATTAATTTTAAGAGCGCCTTTCACAGAGTACGTTTTATTCCGGTGGCCAGATAGGGTAACCTCCCCCCCCCCCCCCCCACACACACACACACACTCCCCGTCTGACTTTTTTCATGGGTACCAGGATGTTTTGTAGGGTCTGCTGTATGGTAATATAAAAAAGTTCCCATGAAAAAACTCATTCCTCCTATGAGTATTTTTACCGTTTCCATGTAAACAACGACGGTGGGTAAAATGTATTGTATCTATGCTATTTGGGAGACATAATTTGCTCATTAATATTCATGGATATGATAATGAACTGATTAACAACATATTCTTAATCAAAGCCAGTATATTTTGTTTTGGTAAAAGACTGCTAATATTAGCTCCCAGCTGCCTAAGACCCTGTGGTATAACGTTATTATAGTTTCAGTGTGCTGGCGATGTCCGGACGTACATTTAGTATGGACATTCTAATAAAATGTAGATAACCCATAGAGACATACTGTTTTACATAATATCAGCTATATTACTCTCCTTTTGGGTATTTTTATGTATATTTCTCTGCATTTGGAGCACCATAGCTGATGGTTTCAGACCTAGTTTTTACCATTCTCTAGTATTTTTCTATTATTTTTCGGGTTTCTCATTAATATTCATGAATATGCTAATGGACTGATTAACATTATACTATTCTGAATCAAAGACCAATGTATTTATTTAATGATTGGTAATAGATGGCTATTGTTAGCTGCTATCTATCGAAGATGAAAGTTTTCTTTTCTATGCCCTCGACGCTGTCCGGACATACGCTTGCTTAAAAAGTCAGACGGGGTGTACGGTAACCCTATTTGACCCCCGGGGTATTTGACACAAAGGTACGCGGTAGTAGTAGTAGATCTTTATTACCTCCATTCATGGAGAGCTACATATACACATATAAGAAAATCACATACACATGGGGAAACCACAATTGAACGAAACAAGACATGATATACAGGTTGACAGAACAAAGTTTACAATATACAATACAAGAAAAACATGTTCATAACAGATCAATATGCAATTACATATAACGCAATAATATCAGTAGCATGAGTGAATAATAACCATATCCTGAAGGGATGGATCCTAAGATGAGAATAGCCTGGCATTAATAAGTTGGAATTAATGGCAATTATGACAACGACAGCAACTATACGATCATTTGTTGATAATATCATTATCATCAGCATCATTATTGTCATTAACATTACTATCAATAACATTACAATTAATCAGGTTGAAAACTACCGACAATATGTTTACTTTTGAACATATTCATTAATCCGTACAATGCGGGAAACGAGTCATTAATATCCTTTGCGAGCAGTGTTGACCCAACTCAGAGGGTTCCTAGAGGAGTCCTCCGATCAGGGTTTGCACTGTTTGTCATATTACATCTTTCATTAGAAAATCCCTAAATATTCACTTGTTTGAATTAAGGAATAGTCCATTTGAATATTCAGTATTGGAAGGCTTAAGACCATAATGCAGGATATATTCCATAACTCTTTTGGTTGGTGATTGGTTCATTTGCTGCCCTTGTCTTTTTGATAACATGTACCGGCCTTACGATTTGCAATATCTTTCTAACATGCTTTCACAACAACCGGGGCTATACATGGTAAAGACGAGCTAATGGATAGTCAACAGCCCATGTAATACCGTGCTAACATAGCCATAAATGTTGAATTGTTGAAAGACGTAACACAAGTTATATAAAATTCAGAGGTCTAGATAAGATGCGTAATTTTAAACATTTTCAAGAATATCTCTTTTATATCTCCGCCAAACCCTATGTTTTGACCACTCTTTAGAATTGTCTCGAAGATATGGTTCTAAAGAGTGGTCACATTATAGGGTTTGGTAGAGAGATGTATTGTATTTGGATACGCACCTTTAGCTGTTGCTCTGTACTGTTTAGGATTCAAACTTATAGCCTATTAGCAAAGGTTGCTCTTAAAGAGAAGAGCAATGTACTCGATTATACCATGCAACGACTCAATAGACTACGGAGGACTTATCCCATCCACCGGTCTACTTATAGGACCCACAAATCAGAGCAACAGCTAAAGGTAGGTACTGAAATGAAATTTCTCCACCATTTCTCCACCCAACCCTATGACGTGACCACTCTTTAGAATCATCTAGGACGTCTTTAGGACCTCGAACAAAATCAATGATTGACCTCATGACAAACAGCTTACGTCATGATTAGACGTCAGAGGTACCCGGCGTCTCATTTGGATTCAAGCTGTGTTCAAAACACGTATGAAATGCATGTCTGTACAAACTTCTTCCTATTAAACAATAACAAAAATGGATATGGTCACAACTGCCATACGGCGTAGGTGCATACGAGAATCTCTTCTAGCGAATGCCATACTGCGTATGTGCATACGGGAATCTCTTCTAGCGACTGCCGTACGGCGTATGTGCACACGAGAATGTCTTCTATCAACTGCCATACTGCGTATGTTCACACGAGAATCTCTTCTAGCAACTGCCATACGGCGTATGTGCATACGAGAATCTCTTCTAGCAACTGCCATACGGTGTATGTGCACACGAGAATCTCTTCAAGGGAATGTCATACAGCGTATGCGCATACGGGAACCTCTGCTAGCGAATGCCATACGGCGTATGTGCACCTACGGAAATATCTTCTAATGACAGCCATGCGGCGTATATGCACACGAAAACTGATAATCTAGGATATGTCAGACGACGTGTGTGCACAAGGGAACCTTGTCTAGTAACTGTCAGACAAAGCGAAGACAGGGGGAGGTATTGTCAGTACATTGGAACGCAATAACGGCTCAGTGACGTTCATGTGACATTCAACCCACATACATATGACTCAGTAACCTACTAAATGAAGGTCAAATATATGCCCAAAGGGTTGCACAAAAGTTATTCCGAGGTTATTGTTTTAAATTTTAAATTTGTATAGTCTGTTATATAACAATAGGAGTGTCATATACCAATAAGCGTCCCCCATACTAAAATGCATAAGTTTTGACACTTAGTCAAGTATAATAACGATGACTGCATCATCTCTGATCTGTTCCAGTTTTCACTTAATTCCAGATCGTTCAAGTTTTTGAGAATCTATGGACCAAGTATCAAATAGCTTGCATCCAGATAAGACGCCAAACTACTCGGCATCTCATCAAGATCTAAACTGTTTGCAAATACCAATAACTTGTGGCTTAACAGGTCAATGGGTAATGGATATCTAAAGTAAAGTCCTGAATACAAAACGTTCATCTGAATCTTTAAATCAAATGAAGCATAAATCTCAAGATACAAAAGCGGTAATTGAATATGTTCTTGATTTCCCGAATGCATTTAACACAAAGACCTTCCTCAGAGAAATATATACACTGAACTATCTTCTCACGTACGCGTTATATTACTAGAATACTATCACAACCTTACTCTTTCAGCCTCCATTTCATAATTACACTCGAGCGTCTCATTGGTGTAAACATACCGAACACAAAGATCAGTAAAACTACGCCAGTAGCGTAGCTGAATCCAAATATAATGTACACACCGTGGTTATTCGAGTCCCTCGAGAAAATGTAGCATTGATTGTTTTTGAAACTCTGTACAAGTCACCTGTTGAAACCATTGTGATAAATAGAGCATTTGCTCCTATAGGAGCAAATGCTCTTTTTATCACAATGGTTTCAAAAGGTGACTTTTACAGAGGCGCCAAAAAGTGTCAATTGAAGGGTTTCGGTTAAAGCTTGCATAACAAGACAGAATGTTTATCAAAGCCCTCCACCCCCACCCCACCCCACCCCACCCCACCCCAGCCCTTAACCTTCGACTTTTGTTCCATTTTGGCCTTAATAATGTTTTCACCTTTCAGATTGATGTTACGCACGTGCGTAAGTGCGTGTCGCTAGCTACGCGCCTGTATGCGGGTGCTTTAAGGTGCCGAACTACAAAACAATCACGCAAGATATTTTTTATTTTTGTATCAATGAATAACCAATAATCTCTTCCACCAATTGCATTAATTAAATACCAATAGAGATTCAATAAAAGCTGTGTAAACCCCTCTTTCCTTATAACCACCGAGCTTTTTCTCTGACTTGACCAATCACCCATTTATAAGGAAGGGTTTATCGGGGCACCTAGTGGGGAAATGATTATCAAAGCACGCACGTGATGAAACAATATGCAATCATTCAACAATATTCCCTCTTGGTTGCCTCAAACTACGTAGGTAAAGTGACTAGATAAGTTTTTTCTAATGAGTGATTTATGGGAAACTGGCACTAAAAACAGCTTTTTCAATTGATCGAGTTGAAGAAAAGGGGATGAAATTAGTGGAAAATGTCCATAGATATTCTCTATTGTTTTTGCTGACTTTTGGTAGTATTTAATACGATTTTCCAATGACACATGTTGAACCTTTCTAGATACCTGAAGGTATAGATACCTTGAGGTAATATGAACTCTGTATACCGTTCGGCCTGACGCAGGCTACATTTTAATAAATAGGTTTAGATTCCAATTGAGTGATTTATCCCTTTATTCTGTTAATATTCATGACAGAAGTTGATGTTATTGACATTATAACATCGACTATCAATAAGATGAATATGTATAATAGCATATACATCTACGCACAAGAAGATTTGGTCATGGCAGAAACTGTTGAATCAGATTTACATTATTCTACAAACAAACAGATTAGGAGCAAACCCTGATCAGACGGCTCCTACATGAGCCGTCTGATCTGAGTATATTCTGATTGCAAATGCGTAGCAATGCGTATTTATGGAGTAAATGGTTAACTATGTACTCGTAGTACACGTTGTAAAGACTCAAGAAAGAATTAGCGAAATAAATAAACATGACTAACTTTAAAAACACGTGACTGCTTAATGCATATTGTAACTTGTAAGTAATGTAGAAAGATAATATGAAAGCTTCGCGTATAACTTTCGTCCTGTATTAAGTTACTTTCTGCCTTGAACGCATAGAAGTAGATATATTGTGAGTATACTAAATAATGTAAGATCATAAGTAAAGTCCTAATAAGAATGGCTTATGGGAAACTTTAATGACTTTGCACCGTGTAGGAAGGCTATCGCCAATTCTCTTTAATCTATGATGACACACCAACGAGTGTCCGCCATAAAGTGAACCTTTCACACATTGGACCCGTTCACTTTGGCAAACTGATTACAATTTGCCTGTCTATTGATCAGAACATTGATATCAGATTGACAAAGAATTTGCCCATAACTGGTTCTAAAGCTAAAGACAATTTTGTGTGAGACAATAATACGTGCCACTAGATTTGGTCATGGCATGACAACTATTGACAACAATGATGTAAGTCACTAGATTGGTCATGTCATCAACAAATACATGTCATACAATTATATAGGTCACCAGATTGGTCATGTCATAAACAAATACATGTCATACAATTATATATGTCACCAGATTGGTCATGTCATAAACAAATACATGTTATAAAATTATATATGTCACCAGATTTGTCATATCATAAACAAATACATGTCATACAATTATATATGTCACCAGATTGGTCATGTCATAAACAAATACATGTCATACAATTATATATGTCATCAGATTGGTCATGTTATGACAACTATGGGTCAGACAATTATATATTTTACTAGTTTGGTCATGTTATGACAACTATGGGTCACACAGTTATATATGCCACTAGACTGGTCATGCTATGACAACTATGGGTCAAACAATTATGTATGCCACTAGAATGATTATGCCATGAAAACTATGGGTCAGACAATTATGTATGTCACTAGAATGATTATGCCATGAAAACTATGGGTCAGACAATTATGTATGTCACTAGAATGATTACGTCATGAAAACTATGGGTCAGACAATTATGTATGTCACTAGAATGATTACGTCATGAAAACTATGGGTCAGACAATTATGTATGTCACTAGAATGATTATGCCATGAAAACTATGGGTCAGACAATTATGTATGTCACTAGAATGATTACGTCATGAAAACCATGGGTCAGACAATTATGTATGTCACTAGAATGATTACGCCATGAACACTATGGGTCAGACAATTATGTATGTCACTAGAATGATTACGTCATGAAAACTATGGGTCAGACAATTATGTATGTCAATATATGTCTATATCAGCATGTAGTGCTTATATTTCACGTTATGGATACCGAGCATGCATTTTTCACGGTGACAAACAGAATGGCTGATTACCGTAGATGAAGTCCGTTTCTTATAATTAATATTTTAATACATGAATCGAGCGATAGTGCGTTAATACCCGGTTGTGTGAAAACACGTGGCTGCTTAAAATCATCTAACGTCTGGCTCCATGCTTATAAAACTTTTAGTTGAGTCCGAGTTCGTTCTCAAGTTTTTGATTGGTCAGATTTAAGCCAAAGGCTCAAATCTTACCAATCAAAAGCTTGAGAACTCAAATCTGACCAATCAAAAGCTAGAGAACGAACTCAGACTCAACTAAAAGCTTTATAAGCATGGACCCTGATATCCCACGTTCAGAATACATTTGAATCTGATTATGCAGTTTCTACCATGGCCAAAACGTCATGTGTTTATATACCATTGTACAAAATAATCTAATTGATATCATGGTGCTATGATTTCTTACATTAATATTTATAAGGTGAAGGGTTAAAGTACTTCGTTCCGAAAAACAGGCAAGTAGACTTCGAATTTGATTGCAGTTTAGTTACCTCATACATCACACACTCTATCAAGCAGACAATCTAAATCATATTGCATTTGTAAAAATGTCGATCAAATCAGTCATTGTCAAGTTCGGTTCACTTCGGCAAGCCTGAATGATTTGTTTGTTTATATTCGGGTTTTACGTCGCTTTAACAGTAGTTCAGTCGTATCACGACGTCCAGCAACTAATTACAGGTGGAGGAAGACCCCAGGTATGTTTCCGTGCGTAGAATAAATTGCATTGTTCCGTGCACAGAAGAAAACTTGGGTAGAACCACCAACCTACCGTCAGTTGGAAGGTTTTATCACTGGAAGGCTTTATCACTGGAAGGCTTTATCACATGAAAAATCAGACCGGCAGTCGAACCACTGGTGACATGAAAATTTACGTCCTTCCTTATAAACCTCTTAGCTAGTCTACATAACGGCTTCATATGTATTTCGATTTTGAATGTATGCCACTAGCGGCGTTAGTCGACATTGCCATGAGTTAGCCGACATTGCCATGAGTTTGGGAGTATCGCATGTTTCGTGTGCCAAAGGAAATAAACTCTGACTTTTATTCTCACAGGTTAGTGGGTCACGATTAGGTTATATCGATGTGATTGCGATCTTTAATTATCCGAGACGTCTGCGCACCGTAACCCGAATTAAATTATTCATGGGCCGTGTTACAAGACGTCGGTGCAATTACTTGTATTGGCCACATTCAAACTAAGCCTGAACCGAAGTGTACGCAGCGCCTTTGCAACGAAACTCTAGTAAAACCCTTTACCTCGTGAATGTTCATGCAGGAAATAATGATTTCATGAATATTAATTAGATTACATTCGTATATGAACACAGAACTGTTGAATCAGAATCACATGCAGCCATTCAGTTATTGAACATATGAGTCTTAAAACGCAGGTGGTTGCTTAATGCGGGGCAAAAGTAAAGCAGAAAGCTCATATAGGAGCTTTCTGCATTACGTTTGACCTGCATTAATAATACAAATTTCATTTAGAGTCGCTGTTTACAGTAGCATATGTGTACGGCCTTATACCGACCTATACTACATGTACCACTTGCCTTACAGACTCATTAGACCCCTTCTTGATGACCGCTTACACTTCTACTGTAACACTATAGGCAAACCGACCAGACCCTGGTCAGACGGGGGGCGTACATAGCCCGTCTGATGTGAGTCTCCTCTGTTTGAAGAGGCATTGAAATGCGTACGTATGGAGTAATGGATAAGCGACCATTAAATACTTATTGTGTTTCTTTTATGCAGGTGACGGCTTAACGCGGAACAAAAACAAAAGCATACAGCTCTCCATAGTATTGTTTCCCTGCATTAAACAACCATCTGCATATGTTTAACAGTACTTCATGAATACGCAATTCAGATCTATAGATAAAGGTGCCTATCCAAATACTAAAATCGTCAAATCTCCACCAAATCCTATGCTGTGACCACTTTTTAGAATCGTTTCGACGAGACGATCCTACAGGGTAGTCACAGTATAGCGTTTGACGGAGAAATATTCTTGAAAATCTTTAAATTTACGCATCTTATCTGAACCTGTGTATGTACGAAATAATGACATCTTGAAATATTTGTTAGTTGAGCACATTCTGTTCAAACGGCTTTTACATGAGACATCTGATATGGGTCTATTCTGTTTACAAAGGTGTATTTACAGTAGAACCTGCCTTAAGCGGTAATCAAAAAAGGTCTAATTATGGGTCTGTAAGGCAGATGTATTAAACAACCACCTGTTTTTACATTCCTATTATCAATAAATGAATGGCCGCTTAGGACAGGTTCTGGTGTATTAAGTACACGGTTAAACAAGGTTTCTCTGGATTCATACAGCCCCGTATTTACTGTATCTGTGTGTCGATTAAAGCAGATTCTTAGTTTTAATGGAAATGTGTTCAACTTTTCAGAATACATTTACTTCACAACAGCAGGTGTTAAGTGCTTGTGTGGCGGCCGTAAAAAGTCGCCCCGTACTTCATTCTCAGTGTTGTCATATTCTCTAGTCTTTCGGGATCATTAGGTTTGATGCTATTAGTTATAAAAATTGAATACTGCTTAAGTCGGTGCTAGGGGGCGTGAGTAGTGTTGCACTTTTAATTGCTACTCATGAATAGACTCAATAAAGTCGAGTCTGCAGTTTTCTGTTTTCACATTGTTACTTTTGCTTTCGAATGATCTCCCACTTTCAGAATACATTTGAATATGAATAAGATTAGGATTCGCTGTCGCTCTCAGCAGACAATGTGGTATTTAACAAAAAATATTGTTTTGTGTCGTAAAACTCTTTCATTAACCCTTTACCTCATAGGCTATTTTTCGATTCAGCCTCTTTGAGTAAATCTACCAAAAAGGAGCATTAACTAGAGAAAAGGAAAATTTTAGAATTTTTTAGTTTGAAACCATTGAGATAAATACAGCATTTGCTCCTATAGGAGCAAATGCTCTATTTACCACAATGATTTCTCAAAGTGACAGAGTCGTCAAAAGTCGTCAATTTGAGGGAATGGGTTAATATGTCCATATATTATTGACACAATTCTACAGTCCAAATTCGTAATATAAATGTTAACAATGAATCTTCCTAACCGTTAGTCTGCTAAGCGCTACCTGCCGGGCAGTTACAAACAGCTGGGAACTAGTTGAGTAGATCATGAGGGGCTTTCCGTTTGATTTTCAACTTGCTTTTATAGCAGTCACCAGCCTACAACGTTCTCAGTTCATCTTTACTAAACATTCAGATAAGCGAGAATATATATATATCACTACGCATATCTAGAAACACATGTGGCAGCTTAATGCAGGTCGAAAGTAATTTTGAAAGCTCGCACGGGACCTTACAGCATTACTTTAGACCTGCATAAGCTCAAACCTTGCTCAGATTAGACATCGGATGACTCGAACCTCAAACTCAAAACGTGTTGCATGCAGAAAACTATTACTTAAGTATACATTTACCTAATCTAAGTAGCTAAGTATACATATTTGATTGCATTGGTGTAGAATTGAATAAATGTATAATGTGGTAGTACGCTCGTATCGCTTGACAAACTGTGTCTCAAAGCATTATCCCATTCCCTGACATTGATGCCTTTTGACGCCTCCGTAAAAAAGTCATTTGTAAAACCATTACGGAGCAAATGCTTTATTCATTACAATGGTTTCAAAGCTACACAAGTATAAAACTATCATTTACTCTAGTAAATGCTCCTTTTTCTGTAGATTTATTCAAAGAGGTTGGGAACAAAAATAGCTGATAAGGAAATAGATTAAAGAACACATTAAAATAATATCATATACACTCTCTATACCATGAGCATTACGTAGCGAACAACTATTCGTGTAAGAGGTATTGACATCATGAATATTTATAAGCTTAATATTCCTAATGTTTCATGAACACAATATTGGTTGGCCATGACAGAAACTGTAGAAATAGTTCTATATAAGTAAACAGAGCCTGATCAGAGGTTCCTACAGAATCTGGATCTATTCTGTTTGCAAAGGCGTGAAAAGATGTTTATATAAGGTAAATGGTTAATTCTGCTTGCTAAATATATTTACTTTCAACCCTGAGATGATGGTGTGAGGTTAATCTAAGTCTGGCTAAAGTGTTGTTGTTTTTATATGTGCATGGTAATCTATTCAAATTAGAATTCAGATATAAAACTACAGTCAAGTCTCAATATTACGGCGACTCAAACGAGTATAATTCTGGATTTTTAAAACAGCTGGTAGCTTAATCCATGCCAAATGTTATGCAAAAAGCACCTATAAAGGAGCTTTCTGCTTTACGTTTGACCTCTATTAAGCAACCACCTGCTTTTAAATTATGTCGTTGCATTTGTGAGACTTTACTGTAGTCTTACAATATATAAACGCGAGATTTACTCTATCTGGCGTATTTTTCTCTCATATAAAGTGGGCGAATATAGAATTGCTTGTTGCACGTGAGCCTTTTACGCTTATCCTGCCGCGAAAATGGTGCCAGCTTAATCTTCCATCTGTTATACTTTCGGTTCGTCCAAGGCTTTGATAAATTAAAGTCTAAATGTCAAACAGGTTGGATCCTGACAATACGCCGAGTTACTCGGCATCTGATCAAGATCCATACTATTTGTAAATAGCTGTCAGGTAGTGCTTAGCACAGTAAGAGTTAGTGTTTTCCGCGTGTATTTATATGTTTTCTTGTGACCTTGTTGAGTCATATTTAGCATAAGTGACGCTCATTTGAATAAAAAGATTCTTAACCCTTTCCCTGTCCTACTTTTATTCCAAATGTCAATACCTACTGAATATTCATGTAAAAAATAGTTATAATGAAATGTGGAACGTCGAACATTGTAGCTATTTTAGAACGCAAAGAAACAGATCTTTCAAATTCCACAACCAAACAGGCAGGAGCCGTCTGATCTTGGTCCACTCTGTTTGCAAATGTGTGAGATGCGTTAATATGAAGGAATGGGTTTATATTCAAGTTGCTGAATAAAATCAAAGCTTTGCATGTTCGGAGCAAAAACAGTAATACTTTAATCTCCTTCATCAAACATTCATACGATTACCAAACAGTGTAGATCCAGATGAGGCATCTAGTTACTGGATCCTAGCTACTGGGTCCTAGCTACTGGGTCCTAGTTACTGGGTCCTAGTTACTATGTCCTAGTTACTGGGTCCTAGTTACTGGATCCTAGCTACTGGATCCTAGTTACTGGGTCCTAGTTACTGGGTCCTAGTTACTATGTCCTAGTTACTGAGTCATATTCACTGGGTCCTAGTTACTATGTCCTAGTTACTGGGTCCTAGTTACTGGGTCCTGGTTACTGGGTCATATTCACTGGGTCCTAGTTACTATGTCCTAGTTATTGGGTCCTAGTTACTGGGTCCTGGTTACTGGGTCCTAGTTACTATGTCCTAGTTACTGGGTCCTAGTTACTGGGTCCTAGTTACTATGTCCTAGTTACTATGTCCTAGTTACTGGGACCTAGTTACTGGGTCCTAGTTACTGGGTCCTGGCTACTGGGTCCTAGTTAATGGGTCCTAGTTACTATGTCCTAGTTACTATGTCCTAGTTACTGGGACCTAGTTACTGGGTCCTAGTTACTGGGTCCTAGTTACTGGGTCCTGGCTACTGGGTCCTAGTTACTGGGTCCTAGTTACTATGTCCTAGTTACTGGGTCCTGGTTACTGGGTCCTGGCTACTGGGTCCTAGTTAATGGGTTCTAGTTACTATGTCCTAGTTACTATGTCCTAGTTACTGGGACCTAGTTACTGGGTCCTAGTTACTGGGTCCTAGTTACTGGGTCCTGGCTACTGGGTCCTAGTTACTGGGTCCTAGATAATATGTCCTAGTTACTGGGTCCTGGCTACTGGGTCCTAGTTACCATGTCCTAGTTACTGGGTCCTGGCTACTGGGTCCTAGTTACCATGTCCTAGTTACTATGTCCTAGTTACTGGGACCTAGTTACTGGGTCCTAGTTACCATGTCCTAGTTACTATGTCCTAGTTAATATGTCCTAGTTACTGGGACCTAGTTACTGGGTCCTAGTTACTGGGTCCTAGTTACTGTGTCCTGGCTACTGGGTCCTAGTTACTGGGTCCTAGTTACCATGTCCTAGTTACTATGTCCTAGTTACCGGGTCCTAGCTACTGGGTCCTAGTTAATGGGTCCTAGTTACTATGCCCTAGTTACTGGGTCCTAGTTACTGGGTCCTAGTTTCTGGGTCCTAGTTACTGGGTGTTACTGGGTCCTAGTCTAGTTACTGGGTCCTAGTTACTGAGTCCTAGTTACTGTGTCCTAGTTAGTAGGTGATACTGGGTTCTAGTTACTGGGTCCTAGTTACTGGGCACCAGTTACTATGTCATATTTAATGGGTCCCAATCTAGTTACTGAGTCCTAATTACAGGGTCCTAGTTACTGGGTCCTGGTTACTGTCCTAGTTACTGTGTCCTAGTTACTTGTTCCTAGCTGTCTGTATAGTCCAGTATAACCTTAAACTGCCATCAAACCGAGATCTAATTATGGGTCTGTAATCAAGTGATCGCCTAATGCAGGTCGGAAGTAATACAGGAATATCCTATAAGAGCGTTCTGTATTACCTTAACCCTGCATTAAACAACCACATGTTTTTTAAGACTCCCATGTTCAATAAATGAATGGTTGCTTAGGAAAGGTTCAAATGTAATCTCGCTGTAGCAAGGTAAAGGGGTCCCTTTACTAAATGAATATCCATAGCAAGGTAAAGGGGCCCCTTTACTAAATGAATATTCATGTAAACTAAATAAAGGGTGAAAGGTGAATATTTTTAAACAGTGTTGTTTTGTTGTTGTTGTTGTTGTTTTTGTTGACATGATAAGAGTTTGGTCCATTTTATGAAGATTACCATGACCGACTTACATTGTAAACGCATTTGTGATTCAATGATAAGGTTTTACATCGTCTCTCGCAATTTCGTTATGAGCATTGTATTATCCTGACTCTGTTTCTCACAAGAAAAGGCATGTTAAGGCATGTCAGAAGAACAAACATATTCTTGAACATTAAAACATGTTAAAACATATTTGCAGACTAATTAATCAATATTTACAAATAGTTAAGAGTGTTATAGGATAGGTTATTTGTTTGTAGCAATAGTTAAGAGTTTTACAGGATAAGTTATTTGTTTGAATCAATAGTTAAGAGTGTTATAGGATAAGTTATTTGTTTGTATCAATAGTTTAGAGTGTTATAGGATAAGTTATTTGTTTGTATCAATAGTTAAGAGTGTTATAGGATAAGTTATTTGTTTGTATCAATAGTTAAGAGTGTTGTAGGATAGGTTATTTGTTTGTATCAATAGTTAAGAGTGTTATAGGATAAGTTATTTGTTTGAATCATTAGTTAAGAGTGTTATAGGATAATTTATTTGTTTGTATCAATAGTTAAGAGTGTTATAGGATAATTTATTTGTTTGTATCAATAGTTAAGAGTGTTATAGGATAATTTATTTGTTTGTATCAATAGTTAAGAGTGTTATATGATATGTTATTTGTTTGTATCAATAGTTAATAGTGTTATAGGATAATTTATTTGTTTGTATCAATAGTTAAGAGTGTTAAGAGTGTTAAGAGTTAAGAGTGTTATAGAATAGGTTTTTTGTTTGTATCAATAGTTAAGAGTGTTATAGAACAAGTCATTTGTTTGTATCAGGGTTTTGCATCGCTTTACAGTGTTTCAGTTAAATCGCGACGTCCAGCTATTTACAGGTGGAGACAGACTCCAGAGGTTTACAGTGTTACAGTTCTATCGCGACGTCCAGCTATTGACAGGTGGAGACAGACTCTAGAGGTTAAATACAGTGTTATCATTGTATGATATGCTAGTATAAAACACTGCACGGCGCACACATCACTGATATTACTTTAATTACTAACTTTAATACTACTACTACGTACTGCTACTTCTACTACTGACACTAGTACTACTACATCTATTACTAATCATAATACAGTGTTAATATCAGAGTATTCTCACCTGAGAAATCTGTGAACTGAAAAGAATGTGATCACTTTTTCTCGCAAACCAATCTCAAATTTCTCATATTCTGAGAAGAATATGATTGATGTGGGTTTTTCATATATCATGAAATCACAGGTCGACTTTTTTTTGAAGAATGTGTTTACAAATTTCATAGACGTGAGACGAATATGATCATGGAAAGACGATAGCCTACATGTACGTTTTCAAGGACACTGTTTTTTGTTAAAGCATTCCCCTTTTTTGGTCACTTTTAGGTAAATATCCTTAACTTTGTCTATCATATAATCGGGTGGTCTAGTACTAAATTAAGTAACACTGACTTTGTAACTTTCAATGTTCTCTTTTTGCAATGCTACTTTTACTATCGAAATATCTGCCACTTTCAGAATATTTGTATATTTCATTAGAAAATATGATATTGGTTGTTTTTCGGAAACAAAACCCAATCGGAGTTAATCAATTTAACATGCTCAGATACAAATAAATAAGTGAATGAACCTTGCTTTAAAAATGGAACAAATGCTATATTTATCACAATGGCTTCAAAAAGGCGTCAATATGAGGGAATAGGTTAAAAAGGTAAAGCAAAAGTGTAAAACAGTTTAGATCCAGATGAGACGCTTGTGTAACATGATGGAAAAGCTGTGACTCGATTGGGACTCGAACCCAGTGCCTCTGGCTTACCATGCCAACACTCTACCGACTGAGCTACCAAGCCACACAGTAAAGCCTATCAACTTATTTCACCATAATCTCTACCTGGCTACACCCCCCCCCCCTCTACACAAGAATTCGTCCCGAATTCTTACTCAGAGAACACTCCACGAGTTTCTTATTATTACACATGATCTTCATATAATATTCATATAAATCACCTTATGGGTTATTTACGTTGGGCGCCAAATGTAACCGGGTGTTCTTATAAAGAAACATACCCGCTCGGACCCGGGATCGTACCCGGGTTGCCAGGTTCGCAGTCATGCACTCTACCACGTCGCCATAAAAGCGCGCTTATACATCAAGGCCGTAGAAGTGGCGCATGGGTGAGTGTCTTTCAGAGGCTCACACAAGACTTGATGATAGTGCGGTGTTCAGAATAATCTGTTGACGTCATCTTTTCAGTGATTTCAAAGAGCAGCTGTTACTATTTTTATCAGTCAACAATTACGGTGATAGTACTTAATGTCGTTAAAATGCCATGTGCGTTAAAATGACGTCACACAATAATAACACAACGTCTCACCATTATTGATCAAGAATTACGGATGATGTAAATAGTAGGATATAATCAGAAGTCTACAAAAGTGAGCTGCCCCGCCTATCCGAAGGATGGTTACTATGACGACATTAAAAGTGAGTTTTAATATGCTTAGAAACAAAAGTGTACCCGCAGTTTCTTTCAAATAGGTTGAAGACACTTTCTATCAAGTTTGATTAAAATATCTAAATAAATAAAAAAAAAAAAAAAGTTGTGGGAAAATCTACGTAATTCTGGAACGCCCCTCGTGAATTTGCAATTAATATGCTGTTTTTCTGCAGGTACGCAGAGTAGGTGAGGTCGATGGCAAATTACCACCTGGAAAACTAAGGTGCAATAGGTCAATGACGGTCACGCAGTGTCCATGATACAGGACAGATATTTATATCGGAGACTGCAGAACAACAGATAAAGGCACGTACTCAGATACTAAAATCGTCATTTCCCCACCAAACCTTATGTTGCGACCACTCTTTAGAAGCGTCTCTTTGAGACAATTCTAAAGATCGGTCACAACATAGCATAGGGTTTGGTGGAGATATAAAGAAGTTATTCCTGAAAATGTTTTAATTTACGCATCTTATCTGATCGTTTTCTCATCAGGATCCAGGTCGATTACTACTCTGTCAATAGTTTCAAAAAGCTTGAATAATGATTGGGAAGAAAGAACAAAATGAATCAGACTGGAATTAGGCAGATTCATGTAGCATTATACAGCAGAACGACCAAACTTAATGTTCGCCCTTTTCGTGCGCCGAATGTAAAACGCAGCTACACCTTTCGCATTCTCTTGTTACAGCGACCATTAAGCTTCGTATATTGTTATATACGACTAATTAAGTTCCATACATTGCTATTCTGTAAAATCCCTCTAAACCGGAATTCTAGAAGAGAAGAATTTAGATACATTTAAGCAGATGGTTGCTTAATGCAACGTGAAAATCATGCAAAAACTCCTAGGGGAGCTTTTTGCACGACTTTTACCTTGCAGTAAGCTGCCATCTGTCTCCAAAACCGATATTTATACTAAATTCAATTCCGGTTTAAAGAGGTTCTACTGTATAGGACTAAGATGGACATGATTTATTCGAATAAAACATAGAGATCAAAGGTTTCTCTAGTTGGCTTCTCTCATGAACTTTCGAGGGTGGGAATTCTGGTCGGAATTCAGCTCACGACCAATATATTTATGTGTGTTGATGAATTTAATCTAGAAACCGTTGATGATGTTTTTACCGTTGATGAGTTTAGTCTAGAAACAAACTAGAAAGAACCAAACACATTGATATGTATAGTGTTATAAAACGTTACGTGTTTTAAAATAATTTCTTCTGGTAATAGAAGTATTTAAAACTGCTTAGGTTTTTGTAACCCTTTACACCATTAATACGCCTTCCTAGGCATTTGCAAACAGAGTAGACCCAGATTATACCGTTCCTTTCGGAGCTGTCTGACCAGGGTCTGATCTGTTTGCCTACCGTAATTATAAATGATCTGATTACAGTGTATGTCATAACAAACATTCATGTACACATATGCCAGTATAAGATTCGGCTAATAAATATTCATGGTGTCATTTTTATTTTTTTTACATGAATATCCAACATCGAAAGGGTTAAATATTCACCATGAAGATCAAAATATTTGATATTCTGGTCATATCTTTGAAAGTATTTCAGTTTTCAATTGCAAGATAGTCTAATATCCGACATTTATTTAGGTGTATTTTTGAGAAACCTAACGTTTAAGTGGCGGCAGAGATAATTATGCCACCGTTGTAAGCATAGAGAAATGCGGAGGCATAAACTGAAATCGTATGTATACTATAAAACTCCTCCAAATCGACCACCAAAGGAAGCTTAAGTATGAGTCTAAAGGCAAATGTTAGCTTAATGCAGGTCGAAAGGTGTTGCTTTCGTAATCCATTAAGCTTGCATCTGATCTTATAACTCACAAAGTAAATTGATTAATCCATTCCCTCATATTGACGCCTTTGTCAACGTCATTTTTAAACATTGTGACAAATGCAGAATTTGCGCCATAGGAGCACAATCTCTATTTATCAATGATTTCAAAACTACACAATTTTAAAACTACTAAAATTTGCTACTAAATGTTCATTTTTTGGTAGATTTATTCAAAGAAGTTTGATCTTAAAATAGCCTATGAGGGAATGGGTTTTGTGGTCGCTATAGAGAGGTTTTACTTTAAATATAAAGTTCAAGTTTGGCCGCTTCCGGAACTATTGACTGAGTGTCAAACGACTTGGATCCCGAAGACACTCCGAGTTACTCGGCTTCTCATCTGAATCCAAGCTGTTTGCAAATGCGAGTCAGGGTCGCGAATAGTGAATAAAGGATTAAAACATCATCTGTTTTTACGGAAAACAAATTCCAACTGTTTGCAGATATACTACCATACCGTAGCACACTGAAGGTTAAGCGATTTGATTCATCTGAAAGGAGAGTAAAAACAAATCTAGAGAAAGTTCGCACATTAGAAGTTAGAAGGTGATTGTCAGTGGAGACTGAGTGACTAGGAAAGCGTTAAACCCCTTTCACTGACACACGCGAATCTGTGATAACGTTTGAAGTTTGGGTTCAGGGTCCATGCTTATAAAGCTTTTAGTTGAGTCTGAGTTCGTCCTCAAGCTTTTGATTGGTCAGATTTGAGTTCCCAAACTTTTGATTGGTCAGATTTGAGCCAAAAGCTCAAATCTGACCAATCAAAAACTTGAGAACGAACTAAGACTCAACTAAAAGTTTTATAAGCATGGACCCAGATGCTAAAATTTGGATCTCGCGAAATGTTGTCTACTTCCGATTCGATCAAGATTATCCGAGTTGTAGATATCTAGGTTTCACTGTAAGTCACATTGCATTTGAGAGTTCAGCACAGAAAACTGTAGTGATTACAATTCATAGGGCGAAACATTGATGAGCTTGTGTGACCAGTGTTGATCAAGATGAAACACCCAGTAAAATGGCGTCAATGGGGTCGAATCTGTTTGACAGTCTTGTAGTGTTTGTTTTTAAATAATGAAAACAAATAGATGCAAAAACAAAGTTTGACAATTTTAGGAAAGCTGTTTTAGTATAAAGGTCGATAATGTAGTTACAATAAGCCCTGTCTAAAGCGACATATAAGTCTAAGTATGTGTTCTGAGACAGGCGATAGCTTAGTGCAGGACACAAGTAATGCAGACAAGCTCTCGGTAAAGGTAACTCGGTGTCACATCAGGATCTACTGTGTGAAACTTGGTCAACATATTCTAAAAACAACTTGAACGATTCAGAAGTTGGTAAAAACGACACCAATCAGAGTTTTACCAGATACAGCGGCAAGGTTAATTTTACGTAATGGACTTGGAGATATGCTTCCACTCGGAGCATCTTATCTATTTCTATATTCCGAAAGGATATATTTTGTACTTTAATTAACCCAATCCCTCATATGAACTCCTTTCCAAGTATTTGCAAACAGAGTAGGCCCAGATCAGTCGGCTTTAATCAGGTTCTGCTGTTATAGTGTATCTGGCTATATCGCTTTCTACCAGTACCAAAATATCCTGTGTACATCATGTCCGTGAAGTTGGCTACTTTTTCCTTGTTCCCAGTTCGACATTCAATGGATTGTGAATGTTCAATAGCAAACAAGTAGCTAACTTCACACCCCGTTACTTATTCGACAGTTTTCGTTTTTGTGAATAACGAACCAGGAATAAGTAGCTAACTTCACACAATTATATTCGTTATTCTGAATAACGAACCGGAAATAAGTAGCTAACTTCACATCCGGTTACTTATTCAATTATTTTCGTTATTTTGAATAACGAACCGGGAATAAGTAGCTAACTTCACATCCAGTTACTTATTCGATTATTTTCGTTTTTGTGAATAACGAACCGGGAATAAGTAGCTAACTTCACATCCCGTTACTTATTCGATTATTTTCGTTTTTGTGAATAACGAACCGGGAATAAGTAGCTAACTTCACATCCCGTTACTTATTCGATTATTTTCGTTTTTGTGAATAACGAACCGGGAATAAGTAGCTAACTTCACATCCCGTTACTTATTCCATTATTTTCGTTATTCTGAATAACGAACCGGGAATAAGTAGCTAACTTCACATCCCGTTACTTATTCCATTATTTTCGTTATTCTGAATAACGAACCGGGAATAAGTAGCTAACTTCACATCCCGTTACTTATTCAATTATTTTCATTATTTTGAATAACGAACCGGGAATAAGTAGCTAACTTCACATCCAGTTACTTATTCGATATTTTCATTTTTGTGAATAAGGAACCGGGAATAAGTAGCTAACTTCACATCCCGTTACTTATTCGATTATTTTCGTTTTTGTAAATAACGAACCGGGAATAAGTAGCTAACTTCACATCCCGTTACTTATTCCATTATTTTCATTATTCTGAATAACGAACCGGGAATAAGTAGCTAACTTCACATCCCGTTACTTAATCAATTATTTTTATTATTTTGAATAAGGAACCGGGAATAAGTAGCTAACTTCACATCCAGTTACTTATTCGATTATTTTCGTTTTTGTGAATAACGAACCGGGAATAGGTAGCTAACTTCACATCCCGTTACTTATTCGACTATTTTCGTTATTCTGAATAACGAACCGGGAATAAGTAGCTAACTTCACATCCCGTTACTTATTCGATTATTTTCGTTGTTCTGAATAACGAACCGGGAATAAGTAGCTAACTTCACATCCAGTTACTTATTCGATTATTTTCGTTTTTGTGAATAACGAACCGGGAATAAGTAGCTAACTTCACATCCCGTTACTTATTCGATTATTTTCATTATTCTGAATAACGAACCGGGAATAAGTAGCTAACTTCACATCCCGTTACTTATTCAATTATTTTCATTATTTTGAATAAGGAACCGGGAATAAGTAGCTAACTTCACATCCCGTTACTTATTCGATTATTTTCGTTTTTGTGAATAACGAACCGGGAATAAGTAGCTAACTTCACATCCCGTTACTTATTCGACTATTTTTGTTATTCTGAATAACGAACCGGGAATAAGTAGCTAACTTCACATCCCGTTACTTATTCGATTATTTTCGTTTTTGTGAATAACGAACCGGGAATAAGTAGCTAACTTCACATCCCGTTATTTATTCCATTATTTTCATTATTCTGAATAACGAACCGGGAATAAGTAGCTAACTTCACATCCAGTTACTTATTCAATTATTTTCATTATTTTGAATAAGGAACCGGGAATAAGTAGCTAACTTCACATCCCGTTACTTATTCGATTATTTTCGTTTTTGTGAATAACGAACCGGGAATAAGTAGCTAACTTCACATCCCGTTACTTATTCGATTATTTTCGTTTTTGTGAATAACGAACCGGGAATAGGTAGCTAACTTCACATCCCGTTACTTATTCGACTATTTTCGTTATTCTGAATAACGAACCGGGAATAAGTAGCTAACTTCACATCCCGTTACTTATTCGATTATTTTCGTTGTTCTGAATAACGAACCGGGAATAAGTAGCTAACTTCACATCCCTTTACTTATTCAATTATTTTCGTTAATTTGAATAACGAACCGGGAATAAGTAGCTAACTTCACATCCAGTTACTTATTCGATTATATTCGTTATTTTGAATAACGAACCGGGAATAAGTAGCTAACTTCACATCCTGTTACTTATTCAATTATTTTTCGTTAATTTGAATAAGGAACCGGGAATAAGTAGCTAACTTCACATCCCGTTACTTATTCGATTATTTTCGTTGTTCCGAATAACGAACCGGGAATAAGTAGCTAACTTCACATCCCGTTACTTATTCAATTATTTTCGTTATTTTGAATAACGAACCGGGAATAAGTAGCTAACTTCACGTCCAGTTACTTATTCGATTATGTTCGTTTTTTGTGAATAACGAACCGGGAATAAGTAGCTAACTTCACATCCCGTTACTTATTCAATTATTTTCATTATTTTGAATAAGGAACCGGGAATAAGTAGCTAACTTCACATCCAGTTACTTATTCGATATTTTCGTTTTTGTGAATAAGGAACCGGGAATAAGTAGCTAACTTCACATCCCGTTACTTATTCGATTATTTTCGTTTTTGTGAATAAGGAACCGGGAATAAGTAGCTAACTTCACATCCCGTTACTTATTCCATTATTTTCATTATTCTGAATAACGAACCGGGAATAAGTAGCTAACTTCACATCCCGTTACTTATTCAATTATTTTTATTATTCTGAATAACGAACCGGGAATAAGTAGCTAACTTCACATCCCGTTACTTATTCAATTATTTTTATTATTTTGAATAAGGAACCGGGAATAAGTAGCTAACTTCACATCCAGTTACTTATTCGATTATTTTCGTTTTTGTGAATAACGAACCGGGAATAGGTAGCTAACTTCACATCCCGTTACTTATTCGACTATTTTCGTTATTCTGAATAACGAACCGGGAATAAGTAGCTAACTTCACATCCCGTTACTTATTCGATTATTTTCGTTGTTCTGAATAACGAACCGGGAATAAGTAGCTAACTTCACATCCCGTTACTTATTCGATTATTTTCGTTTTTGTGAATAACGAACCGGGAATAAGTGGCTAACTTCACATCCCGTTACTTATTCGATTATTTTCATTATTCTGAATAACGAACCGGGAATAAGTAGCTAACTTCACATCCCGTTACTTATTCAATTATTTTCATTATTTTGAATAAGGAACCGGGAATAAGTAGCTAACTTCACATCCCGTTACTTATTCGATTATTTTCGTTTTTGTGAATAACGAACCGGGAATAGGTAGCTAACTTCACATCCCGTTACTTATTCGACTATTTTCGTTATTCTGAATAACGAACCGGGAATAAGTAGCTAACTTCACATCCCGTTACTTATTCGATTATTTTCGTTTTTGTGAATAACGAACCGGGAATAAGTAGCTAACTTCACATCCCGTTACTTATTCAATTATTTTTATTATTCTGAATAACGAACCGGGAATAAGTAGCTAACTTCACATCCCGTTACTTATTTAATTATTTTTATTATTTTGAATAAGGAACCGGGAATAAGTAGCTAACTTCACATCCCGTTACTTATTCGACTATTTTCGTTATTCTGAATAACGAACCGGGAATAAGTAGCTAACTTCACATCCCGTTACTTATTCGATTATTTTCGTTGTTCTGAATAACGAACCGGGAATAAGTAGCTAACTTCACATCCCTTTACTTATTCAATTATTTTCGTTAATTTGAATAACGAA
This sequence comes from Azorinus chamasolen, assembly GCA_963576725.1. Classification (NCBI taxonomy): domain Eukaryota; kingdom Metazoa; phylum Mollusca; class Bivalvia; order Cardiida; family Solecurtidae; genus Azorinus; species Azorinus chamasolen. The sequence goes on along the minus strand of OY755237.1, from coordinate 93,503,230 downwards.
CCGGGAATAAGTAGCTAACTTCACATCCAGTTACTTATTCGATTATTTTCGTTATTTTGAATAACGAACCGGGAATAAGTAGCTAACTTCACATCCCGTTACTTATTCAATTATTTTTCGTTAATTTGAATAAGGAACCGGGAATAAGTAGCTAACTTCACATCCCGTTACTTATTCGATTATTTTCGTTGTTCCGAATAACGAACCGGGAATAAGTAGCTAACTTCACATCCCGTTACTTATTCAATTATTTTCGTTATTTTGAATAACGAACCGGGAATAAGTAGCTAACTTCACGTCCAGTTACTTATTCGATTATGTTCGTTTTTTTGTGAATAACGAACCGGGAATAAGTAGCTAACTTCACATCCCGTTACTTATTCGATTATTTTCGTTATTCTGAATAACGAACCGGGAATAAGTAGCTAACTTCACATCCCGTTACTTATTCAATTATTTTCGTTTTTGTGAATAACGAACCGGGAATAAGTAGCTAACTTCACATCCAGTTACTTATTCAATTATTTTCGTTATTCTGAATAACGAACCGGGAATAAGTAGCTAACTTCACATCCCGTTACTTATTCGATTATTTTCGTTGTTCTGAATAACGAACCGGGAATAAGTAGCTAACTTCACATCCCGTTACTTATTCGATTATTTTCGTTTTTGTGAATAACGAACCGGGAATAAGTAGCTAACTTCACATCCCGTTACTTATTCCATTATTTTCATTATTCTGAATAACGAACCGGGAATAAGTAGCTAACTTCACATCCCGTTTATTATTCAATTATTTTCATTATTTTGAATAAGGAACCGGGAATAAGTAGCTAACTTCACATCCCGTTGCTTATTCGATTATGTTCGTTTTTGTGAATAACGAACCGGGAATAGGTAGCTAACTTCACATCCCGTTACTTATTCGACTATTTTCGTTATTCTGAATAACGAACCGGGAATAAGTAGCTAACTTCACATCCCGTTACTTATTCGATTATTTTCGTTTTTGTGAATAACGAACCGGGAATAAGTAGCTAACTTCACATCCCGTTACTTATTCGATTATTTTCATTATTCTGAATAACGAACCGGGAATAAGTAGCTAACTTCACATCCCGTTACTTATTCAATTATTTTCATTATTTTGAATAAGGAACCGGGAATAAGTAGCTAACTTCACATCCCGTTGCTTATTCGATTATGTTCGTTTTTGTGAATAACGAACCGGGAATAGGTAGCTAACTTCACATCCCGTTACTTATTCGACTATTTTCGTTATTCTGAATAACGAACCGGGAATAAGTAGCTAACTTCACATCCCGTTACTTATTCGATTATTTTCGTTTTTGTGAATAACGAACCGGGAATAAGTAGCTAACTTCACATCCCGTTACTTATTCGATTATTTTCATTATTCTGAATAACGAACCGGGAATAAGTAGCTAACTTCACATCCCGTTACTTATTCAATTATTTTCATTATTTTGAATAAGGAACCGGGAATAAGTAGCTAACTTCACATCCCGTTACTTATTCGATTATTTTCGTTTTTGTGAATAACGAACCGGGAATAGGTAGCTAAAAGTACAAAAATGAGTCATGCAGGAAACACCACATACAGAACAAACACTCGCCCGAACAGCAACACAAGGAAACAGCAAATGTACATAGGTAGAAAAAACAACAAGAGACGCACAAAGACAAAACAAACATACAATAGGAGGAAGATGGAAGTACCGCCTTGGAACGGTCAGTGACAAAAGTCACCGGGGGTTTAAACCGGTTTATGGGCGCCCAACCTCACCCTTATTCCATCCCCATCCTAAAATACAAACAGTGTAAATAAACGTATCCCCTCTCCGACTAATCTACAACAACCAGTGGTAAAGTGCATGTATAACAAAAAAACATTTAATTGAACATACTGTATCCACCTATCGCTAGTGTACTCAATGATTGAGCTGCAAACAGAGTAACTGTAGAAAAGTAATAAAGGGTACGACAAAAATGAAATAGTACAGATATCCGACGTTCTCCTTCCATTTCTGGATTTAAGAGGTCGCCTTCATAGAGTACTAAACCTTTCTTGTCGGCGTACATGCAAAGAGGCCAGCGTGATTGCCAACTGTAAAAGGGTTCACAACCAAACATGCAGTATGTTGTAGTAATACAGGATCATATCCCTTTTTAATGAATTGTTTTATATATTTGATGAACAAAGTGAGAAAATGGGTATGTCCAATAATTTTACGAAGTTTGTAAATCACATCACCATAAAATTCAGGATGTGAAATACCGTGTCGCAAAAGTACCTTGAGATTACATTTGTACTTGCCAATAAGCGAGAGATTTCGATAGTAAAATTTAGAGAAAGTTTTTCTTAGTTTATGGTATCTATATCCTTGTTTAAGCAGTTTTTCAGTTAAAATGAGATTTCGACTGTTAAAATCGTCAATAGATGAACAAGCTCTAGCAAAACGAATAAGTTGAGATATATAAACCCCGTAAGCTAACTTCACATCCCGTTACTTATTCGACTATTTTCGTTATTCTGAATAACGAACCGGGAATAAGTAGCTAACTTCACATCCCGTTACTTGTTCGATTATTTTCGTTGTTCTGAATAACGAACCGGGAATAAGTAGCTAACTTCACATCCCTTTACTTATTCAATTATTTTCGTTAATTTGAATAACGAACCGGGAATAAGTAGCTAACTTCACATCCAGTTACTTATTCGATTATTTTCGTTTTTGTGAATAACGAACCGGGAATAAGTAGCTAACTTCACATCCCGTTACTTATTCGATTATTTTCGTTGTTCCGAATAACGAACCGGGAATAAGTAGCTAACTTCACATCCAGTTACTTATTCAATTATTTTCGTTATTTTGAATAACGAACCGGGAATAAGTAGCTAACCTTTTGTGAAAGGGCATAATCTTGTATCTTTTATAGATAAGAGACTTTGTTGTTGTTGTTTTAGGGTAGATGTAAAATGGTATTTTGTAAATGAACAAAAAACTTCTTTGCTTGGTGTATGTAGTATATTTGTTGCTATGGTTATGCGTTTGTTTCTTCATGTTTGTTTACAAGCTGTATATTTGTATATGATTGTATGTGTGTGTGTGTGCTGTAATACCACTGGTTGTGGAAGTTACAAATATAAATATTTCATACAAATATTAGACCATTGTTTCAACAAGTCAAATGTAGTTCTTACTAATGATATAGAACAATATTTTTTCTATATTGATGATGGTTGGTAATTTAAAAATACATTCTTACAACTGTCGAGGATTGAATAATTGTAAAAAGAGAAATGATATTTTTAATTTATTCAAGGATCAAAAAGTGGATGTACTATGCTTACAAGAAACACATTTTACGTATGAAAATGAAAAGAAAATTTATTCTGAATGGGACGGGGAATGTGTTTTTAGTCATGGCAAATATAATGCAAAGGGAGTAGCTATTTTATTCAGAAAACATCTCGATATCAAAATATTAAATATTAAAAGGGATAGTAATGGACATTTTATTGCTGTTGAACTTGTTTTCCATGATATACTTTTCATATTGATGAATGTTTATGCTCCAAATAGGGATGATCCAGGTTTTTTCTCTACTATTTTTAACACTATTGATTCGTTTGATGAAAAGGATAGATTTATTTTATGTGGAGACTTTAATGTTGTACTAGATCCTTACACAGACTATAAAGGTTACAAAACCGCAAATAATAATGTTAAAGCTAGAGGTAAGGTTTTATCGCAGATAACCAATAGGAATTTGATAGATCCATTTAGAGAATTACATGGAGACAATACAAAATTTACTTGGAGAAGACTTTCACCTTTGCAACAAGGCAGACTGGATTTCTTTTTGATTACTGATAATATGGATAAATTTTTGAGAAAATGCGATGTTGACGAGAGTTATAAATCTGACCATTCTGTAATATGGTTAGAAATGTGTTTCTCAGATATTGCTCATGGAAAAGGATTGTGGAAATTTAATAATTCTTTGTTAAATGACATTGCATATATTAACTGTATAAATGACAAGATAGATGATATTATTTTGCAATACTGTGCACTGGTGTATGACTCTGAACGTGTACTCACGATGAATAGATCCGATATACATTTTGTTATTAATGATCAGTTATTTATTGAAACTTTGTTAATGGAAATACGAGGTAAAACAAATATCATACTCAAGTTATAAAGCGAAGCAAAATAAAAATATGGAAGCCAGTTTACAAAATGAAATTGCAAATATTGAGTCATGTTTGACGGAGGAAAATAAGGAAAAATTACTTATGTTGAAAAATAAACTTGAAAAGATAAGAAATGAAACACTTAAAGGGGCTTTTGTTAGATCAAGATCTAAATGGATAGACGAAGGTGAAAAGACCACAAACTACTTTTGTAATTTAGAAAAATATAATGCAACATGTAAAAACATAAATTTTATTGAAAAAGATGGGGCATTAATTTTTGATCAAAAAGAAATATTACGCGAAACAATAATTTTTTATGAGAGCTTATATAACGAACAGAATATAGAAAAAGATATTGATTTGGAAAGAGAATTAGACGGTTGTAAATTTAAAAAGCTAAATATAGATCAAAAGAAAAGTTTGGAGGGTTTGCTAACTTTCGAAGAAGTCTCAAATACATTAAAAAATATGAAGAATGACAAAAGTCCTGGGTGTGACGGATTTTCATCAAATTTTTTTAAGGTGTTTTGGAATAGAATCGGTCATTTTGTTGTAAAATCATTAAATTGTGCCTTTTTAGATGAAAATTTTTCCAGAAATATTAAATTAGGTACAATTACTTGTATTCCAAAAGACAACAAACCGAAACAGTTTTTGAAAAATTGGAGACCGATAACATTGCTCAATGTTTTGTACAAACTGGCTTCTGGTAGTATTGCCAACAGGCTGAAAAACGTCTTAGACACTTTAGTGTCTCGAGATCAAACAGGCTTCGTAAAAGGAAGGTACATTGGTGAAAATACTAGACTTGTGTACGATATCATAAAATATTGTGAAGACAATGATACTCCAGGCTTACTAATGCTTATCGACTTTGAGAAGGCTTTTGATTCATTGTCTTTTCAATTCATCGAGAAAACATTATCTTTTTTTGGCTTTGGTGATATGTTTAAAACTTGGATTAGTTTGTTTTTGCATAACACAAATGTATGTGTACAATTAAACGGTTTTTTATCAGATTTTTTCCATGTGAAAAGAGGCTGCAGACAAGGGGATCCTATTTCGCCGTACATATTTATCCTTTGTGCTGAAATTTTATCCATAAAAATAAAACATTGCAAAAATATTAAAGGAATTAAAATCAAGGATGACGAATACTTAATATCGCAATTTGCAGATGACACTTCTTTACTTCTAGATGGATCAGAAAAAACATTAGAAAGTGTTCTAGAAACACTCAATAATTTTGCATTGATATCAGGATTAAAAGTAAACTTTGATAAAACAAAGGTTATATGGTTAGGTCCGCTGAAATATACTACAAAATCAATAAAAACTAAATGGAAATTGTCTTGGGGAGAAACTAGATTCACATTACTTGGAATAATTTTCGATGTAAATTTGAAAGGCATTTGCAGTTCGAACTTTGAAAATAAGTTATTAAAGGTACAGAAATGCATTTCTTATTGGAAACGAAGAAAATTAACACCGATTGGAAGAATAACTGTTGTAAAATCACTGCTATTGCCAATGTTCACACATCTATTTACAAGTTTGCCAACACCAAAATCGGGTTTTATAGAAATGCTTGAAAAAACATTTTTGGATTTTATATGGGATGGAAAAGCAAAAATTAAAAAATGCGTGTCAATTAAAGACTACACAGAAGGGGGTTTAAAGATAACTGACATAAATAGTTATATAGGTAGTCTGAAAATTAAATGGTTAAGAAACTTCATTTTACATAATAATGGCAAATGTTACAATTTATTGGAAAACCTGGTCGATATGAATAAACTCTTTAACACAGGGAAAATGTTCTGTGAACTAATTTTAAAAAAGGAAAAAAATGAATTTTGGATTGATGTATTTAAAGCATATATAATGTATTCTAAAAGTTTTTGCTTTGAAGATCTCTCCGAGGTTTATAATATGCCAATATTCTATAATGAACATCTTCTTATAGATAAAAAACAGATATTTTTTCCAGCGTTGTATGATAGAGGTATACGATATGTAAAAGATATTATAGACAATGAAGGAAAATAATTAAGTTTAACATACTTAGAAAACATTACTGGAAGAAAAATTAATTTTCTTCAATATAATAGCTTGAAGAATGTTACAAAGTTATTTATTGATAAATGCGGTTTCACTATAAAAGAAATTCATGGTTCTATTGTCAATTTTCCAACTATAAGCTGTTACATGTACCCAATTCTAACTAGAAAGGACATGAATAAGTTTGTATATAAAACTCTTTCTAAAAATGAAGAGGTCCCTACTAGTAAAATAAAGTGGATATCTATATTTGAAAATAAAGATATTAACTGGAAATCGGTATACAGCTATGTGTTTAAGTGCACAAGAGATACATCTATTCAATGGTTACAAATTAGAATAATGCATAGAATATTACCGACAAATTCATTGTTATTTAAAATGAAAATTGTAGACAATAATTTGTGTACTTTCTGCGGATCTCAAGAAGAAACCCTAGTTCATCTATTTTGGGAATGTTGTGAAGTTAAACCATTGTTAAACTATATTTCAGACAAAGTGTCGCAATATCATCCTGACCTAAAACTTGATAGCATGTGCATATTATTGGGAACATGCAACAAGAATATTAAACTAGATGTTTTACTTTTAGAAGTAAAGAGATATTATTATTATTATTATTATTATTATTATACCACATTTATATAGCGCTCTTTTCACACGGGATATGTGCGTTCAAAAGCGCTGTACATGGATGAAATCAATAATCGGAACGAACCGCATGATTATCTATCCAGACAATGAAAGATTTACAATAGATATATATTCCTGTGTAAAATAAAAAAGATTAAACCTTCTAATGAAGGAATTAAAAATTATTTATGTCTTTCATGGGATATATACAAATCATCCAACATCACTGACGAAGAAATGAATCTTTGGACACTTGTAAGATATTTTATTCCAAGCTGCATTTAACATACTAGATAGAAAGAAACAAGCGTTGAATTTTGAAACATACGTGCACAAAAAAAAATCTTAGAGATGTATGGTTTTTCATTTATGTTGATACACTGTATAATTAAATTTGTTGAGTGTATGTAACTGAAATGTTTGGTTATGTTTACAATTTATAATAGTTCGAGTGTGTGTATTGGAATGTTTGTTTATGTAAATATTCATGAAATAAAGAATATATAAAAAAAAAAAAAAAAAAAAAAAAGTAGCTAACTTCACGTCCAGTTACTTATTCGATTATGTTCGTTTTTGGGAATAACGAACCGGGAATAAGTAGCTAACTTCACATCCCGTTACTTATTCGATTATTTTCGTTGTTCCGAATAACGAACCGGGAATAAGTAGCTAACTTCACATCCAGTTACTTATTCAATTATTTTCGTTATTCTGAATAAGGAACCAGGAATAAGTAACTAACTTCACACCCTGCCAAATTACCGTGTAATTAATTTATTACCAGTCAGAGATCCGACTTACCTAATTAAGAAAGGAACAACTCTTATTTTTGCTATTTTGAATAACGAACCGGGAATAAGTAGCTAACTTCACGTCCAGTTACTTATTCGATTATGTTCGTTTTTGTGAATAACGAACCGGGAATAAGTAGCTAACTTCACATCCCGTTACTTATTCGATTATTTTCGTTATTCTGAATAACGAACCGGGAATAGGTAGCTAACTTCACACCCAGTTACTTATTCAATTATTTTCGTTATTCTGAATAAGGAACCAGGAATAAGTAACTAACTTCACACCCTGCCAAATTACCGTGTAATTAATTTATTACCAGTCAGAGATCCGACTTACCTAATTAAGAAAGGAACAACTCTTATTTTTGCTGACATGAGACGTCATCACAGAGCAAATATGACGTCGTCTCAGAGCAATTTCGAAAGAGGAATTCAATCTTCACTTGTAAACATTTGAGTTTAAACGGTTACACGTTGTACCTAGAAGTTGATAGTGTCAAATTGAGGAACATACGAGGAACAATCTTTTACGTTTATTATCGATTTTTGGTCGTAATCCGTCAAGAATTAATGGACTAAGGACGATATGAAATTTCGAATCGACGTCAAATTTGAATTCTGTATTCTCCGTGGAAGCCCCCGAATACGGTTCTGTACACCCCGACAGTTTTTAGCAAACTTGCCAATCAAATTCCAAGGATTTACTCTGACTGGTAATAAATACTCATTTGAATAGTCAACCGGCAATTGGCAGCCAGCTGCCAAATCAAATGTAACTTCAGAAATTGTTTACTAGCGAACCGTCAACTGGCAACTGGCAGCCAGCTTCAAATTCGCTCTTAACATATCAAAACAGAGTTGATCACGACTAGTCAACTGGCAACTGGCAGCCAGCTTCCAATTCGACTTCTATAATCCCTAGATACATATTCATGTGAATTGATGAGATAGTGTGAGATGAGATGAAATGAGATAAGAATAGATCAGATATAAAGCTGATCGGAATCTGATCTGTATCTGGTTTGTATCCGATCAGATCAACTCAGATCAAGATCAGCTCAGATCCAGATACGATTATATTAGATCAGAATCTGATCTGGATCTGATCTAGTTCTGATCTAAATCTAATATTGTACTTGTTTTGAGCAAAGCAGATCGGATCAGATCTAGATCCAGATCAGATCAGATAAGATTCGATTAGATCATATCATCCCAGATTACATAAAGTCAGACTAGATATGACCAGAGAAGATCCAGATCCAGATCTTGATCCAGATCAGATCGGATCAGATCATATGTTTATCCAGTCTAAGTCAAGATCTATACAGATATGTTGATCCGGCTAATTGGGCGGAGTTTGCAGTTACTGCACAGCATCTAAATTAACTCATTTTGTGCTGAAAATTATTCTGCCACAACTCTGATGTGTTTCATTTTTACTTGCTTTGTTACATTGTTTACTTACTTCTGATTCGTTACAACTGTTTGAGAAACTATTGAACAAGTGTCAAACAGCTTGGATCCTCATCTCGGTGACTCATCTGGATCCAAGGTGTTTACAAATGCAAGTCATATCGTGCTTAGCATAATAAAGGTCACAAAACACTTAGATAAATAACAGCTTTATTCAGGAGAACGAGTGAAAGGATAATCGGTGATAGAGTTTAATAGATAGAGAACCTCGATCTATGCTGTTTTATATCGCACTAATTACGTAAGATTTCCGACATCACATTTTTAGAGCATACATTTATTATTTTGTAGATTTTCATTATTTCAAGACTTTGTTGATCTTTATCTGGTTACATATTTTAACAGTTTGGGTTCAAATCAGACGATGAGATACGTCTTGTTTAATCTAGGCTGGTAATGTTTATTTACTAACAATGTGTACAACCTGCTACAACGTATGTGTGACTTGATAACATGACATAGAGTTGAGTCGCACATCTGTTAATCATGAATTTGTCAATTGCGCACGCTAAAGTTACTCAACTACTCTCATTACATGAACAAACCCGATCTGATCTTATCTGATCTGGATCTAGATCTCGTCTGATCTTGATCTGATTTGGATCTGGATCTGAATCACTTCTGACCTGATATGGTATGATCTAATCTGATCTAATCTGATATGGATATGAGTTGGGTCTTATCTGGATTGAATCACTTCTGATTTGGTCTGATTTGATCTGATTTGATTTGCATCTTGATCTAATCTGATCTGACTTAATCTGGATCTGGATCTGGCTGTTCTTATCTGATCTGATCAAGACAAGCGAAAACTCTAATTAAGATCAGGGCCAGATCGGATCAGACCCTGATCAGATCCTGATCATATCCAGATCTATTCTAATCAGATATGGATATTGATCTGAATAAGATATTGAAATATACTTCATCTAATCTGATTTGATCTAATAGTTGACATGTTAAGAGTGAATTGGCAGCTGGCTGCCAGTTGTCAGTAGACGGTTCGTTAAGCACAATACCTGAAGTAACATTTGAATTGGCTGCTGGCTGCCAGTTGCCAATTGACGGTTCACCTGTAAATACAGTTTCTTATGTTACATTTGAATTGGCAGCTGGCTGTCAGTTGCCAGTTGATTATTCGTGGTCAACCCTGTTTTGATATGTTAAGAGCGATTTGGAAGCTGGCTGCCAGTTGACAATTCACCTGAATACGTATCTATGTATGATAAAATTCGAATTGGCAGTTGGCTGCCAGTTGCTAGTTGACTTTTGGCTAGTAAATACAATTTCTGAAGTTACATTTCAATTGGCAACTGGCTGCCTGTTGCCGGTTCGTTAGTAATCACAATACCTGATGTATAATAAAAGTCGAATTGGCAGCTGGCTGCCAGTTGCCAGGTGACTGTTTGCTAACACAAACAATGTCAGGAGTTACATTTGAATTGGCAGCTGATTGCCAGTTGCCAGTTCGCCTTTAAACACAATTTCTTATGTTATATTTGAATTGGCAGCTGGCTGCCAGATGCCAGTTACCTATTCGTAATCACCTCTGTTTTGATAGTTTAAGAGCGAATTGTCAGCTTGCTGACAGTTGCCAGTTGACAATTCACATGACTATGTTTCTATGTATAATAAAATTCGAATTGGCAGCTGGCTGTCAGTTGACAATTCACGGTTCTCTAGTAATCACAATTCATGAAGTTTCATTTGAATTGGCAACTGGCTGCCAGTTGCTAGTTGACGATTCGCGAGTATCATATTGAATTGGAAGCCGTATAGTGGAATTGGCTGGCAAATGGCAGCTAACTTCACGCACGTCTGAGGGTTAGATTTGTGCAAGCGATCTCATTTAGTGCCTTGTTAATGCATTTTAAATTTCAGAAAATATAAGATTAGTACATATTAGCTACGAAAGAAAAACAAATTGCGCAATGTAACATATCCGAACAATTGAAACTGACTTTTCGCGATTTGTTTCACTTTCAGGACATTTAGGAAAACAGTTGATTTTTTTATATCGAAGTCGGGTGCCTCGAAACATCGGATATTTCGAGGTACAATTTCTTTCCCTTCAACAATTTGCAAATTATCTATTTTATGTAAATTTTCTAAAGTCTCGGTCTACAGCTTAATACAGGTCAAAAACAATGCTGCACGCTCATGTACGTGCTCTCTATGTTTTCGAACTACATTAGGCTGTCACCAACGGACCATTATTAGGCTAGAAATTGGATGTCAACTTTTCTCTTCATATGAATTGTCTAGTTCCCTTGAAATTAGAGATATTAAAATTCCACTGTACATGTAATTGGTTCTCAATAGCTACACTGTGGAATAGCTTACCTACTCTACTGTTTTCCCAATAGATTTTCCAACCGTATTTCTTATTGCATATTTTAATTCCTTTAAACTTGAAATTGAAAAGATGAGTTATGTGGTGGATAATTTTTACAGCCTGACATTGCTGCGCAATAAACATAATTTTAAAATTAACTTTGTGAATACTCATGGCACTAGTTCACGAAAAATTGACTAATTAGATCTATACCTTAGCACAATTGAATCCCGACGATTTAGATCTTTTTAAATTTAGATAAAGTGAATTCTAGATAGTTTAGCTTGATTTGATCTAGATCTATTCAACAATTATTTTACCAGATTTGCTACGGACCCTACTGTACAGTAGCCGGAAAGACATTTTACACAACATGAATGAACGCCATGAGACTGTATAAATACATGTTATAATTATATCTTATCTAGATCTTACCAAATTAAAAGGAGGAGTAAAAGATCTAGATCTTATCAAAATAAAAGAAGGAGTAAAATTTTAAACACTGATAAAAAAAATTCGATCACCGAAAGAAAAATGCAAGATGTGTTCTTTGCCAATATCTTTAGGTATTGAAATCGATGAAAAATTATGTGTGAGTAAATCTCTTCACGACTATAAACCCTACATGTACACTCCACGTGCCTGTTTATGTCAATGCAAACACAGTAGACCCAGATCAAACGTAATGAAACAAATTTACAAACAGAGTACATCCAGATCAGACAGCTTCTGTTGTAGCTCCTTGATCACTGATCAGGGTCTAACTCTTATCGGTTTGCTTATGAAATAATATACCGGTAGGTCTGGTTGTACAATTACTGTCAAAGCCAAACTTTCATGTACTCATGTATCATTACAAAAACTCGATCTCCATGAAAACATTTTTTTCTTACACGCCCTTTTTTCACAATGCTAATTTTAATTTTTTCAAAGGGATCTTTGGCTCTGACAGAAACTATAGGATTAGATCAACAGAATTTCATAAGCAACAGAGCAGAACCTGGTCAGACAGCTCCTACAGGAACTGTCCGGTCTGGATCTACTCTATTTGCAAACGTGCGTGAAGCCGTTTACATAATACGAGAAGGATTGGGAAATTGATTTAAAGCAAATTTGGTGTCTGCTGTCAACAGAGCTAACTGGTGTTTATTAATTCTTTTTTCTCTTAAGAATATTTATTAAAGATTTCATGACCTCATGCATATTCATTTACAGGGATTACAGAGACGCTAGACAACCATGATCGAATCTAAAGAAATAAGTCTACGGACTAAGCAATCAGAGCAGATCCTGATCAGACAGTTTCTACGTGATTTAGGTTTACGCTGTTAACAAAAAGTTTGAATAGAATAATTTTCCAATACGAAAAGACCCATTAACCTACAGTGCTAACCTCTAAAGTCACATTCATAATAGAATGTAGCATATCCTTTTTTATAATTGTAGACCCAAGTCATTGGCTTAAACGGCTTTAAAACGCGTTTGAAACGCAATAAGTTGGAAAGAATAACAGTTTCTCCACTGTAATTACTTAACGCAGCAAACACATAAAGATCTACGATGGAGTTGCAGAGTTACGATGCAGTAACTCGGTTTGCGATACCTTTATTTACAATATTTGTAAAGCTAGGGTGACTTTGAGAGAAGTGTGAGGTTAGGACGTCCGTAAACCGGTTTAAACCCCCAGTGGTGTTTTTGCTGCTGACCGTGCCAAGGCGGTACTCTCTTTGTCACCCTTCCTTTTGTTTGCCTTGCGTCTTTGTGCTTGTGGTTTGTTCATTTGTGGAACGTTTGTCCCTGGTTCTTGTGTGTCTTTTAGTGTTTTCTGTGTTCATTTCGTGTGTGTGTGTGTGTGCGTTTGGGTGTGTGTGTCATGCTGTCTATCGGTGTTTTGGTGGTGGTTGCGTATTGCATGTGGCTTTGCCTGCTTGACTTTACTACTTTTCCATTTAAAAGTATACTACAAAAGATTAACGTTGGAAGGAATGCCGTGGTAACAAGAGTCCATTGTATACATGTATATAGTTTCTTATTACCGGTTCCTTATTTAAATTGACTAATATAATTGAATCAGTATTTGGATGTAAAGTTAGCTACTTATTCCCGGTTCGTTATTCGAAAAAACATTAAATAATCGAATAAGTAACTGGATGTGAAGTTAGCTACTTATTCCCGGTTCGTTATTCACAAACACGAAAATAATCGAATAAGTAACGGGATGTGAAGTTAGCTACTTATTCCCGGTTCGTTATTCACAAAAACGAAAATAATCGAATAAGTAACGGATGTGAAGTTAGCTACTTATTCCCGGTTCGTTATTCACAAAAACGAAAATAATCGAATAAGTAACGGGATGTGAAGTTAGCTACTTATTCCCGGTTCGTTATTCACAAAAACGAAAATAATCGAATAAGTAACTGGATGTGAAGTTAGCTACTTATTTCCGGTTCGTTATTCAAAATAACGAAAATAATTGAATAAGTAACGGGATGTGAAGTTAGCTACTTATTCCCGGTTCGTTATTCAGAATAACGAATATAATTGAATAAGTAACGGGGTGTGAAGTTAGCTACTTATTCCCGGTTCGTTATTCACAAAAACGAAAACAGTCGAATAAGTGACGGGATGTGAAGTTAGCTACTTATTCCCGGTTCGTTATTCACAAAAACGAAAATAATCGAATAAGTAACTGGATGTGAAGTTGACTACTTATTCCCGGTTCGTTATTCACAAAAGCGAAAATAATCGAATAAGTAACTGGGTGTGAAGTTAGCTACTTATTCCCGGTTCGTTATTCAGAACAACGAAAATAATCGAATAAGTAACGGGATGTGAAGTTAGCTACTTATTCCCGGTTCGTTATTCAGAATAACGAAAATAATCGAATAAGTAACGGGATGTGAAGTTAGCTACCTATTCCCGGTTCGTTATTCACAAAAACGAAAATAATCGAATAAGTAACTGGATGTGAAGTTAGCTACTTATCCCCGGTTCCTTATTCAAAATAATGAAAATAATTGAATAAGTAACGGGATGTGAAGTTAGCTACTTATTCCCGGTTCGTTATTCAGAATAATGAAAATAATCGAATAAGTAACGGGATGTGAAGTTAGCTACTTATTCCCAGTTCCTTATTCACAAAAACGAAAATATCGAATAAGTAACGGGATGTGAAGTTAGCTACCTATTCCCGGTTCGTTATTCACAAAAACGAAAATAATCGAATAAGTAACGGGATGTGAAGTTAGCTACTTATTCCCGGTTCCTTATTCAAAATAATGAAATAATTGAATAAGTAACGGGATGTGAAATTAGCTACTTATTCCCGGTTCGTTATTCAGAATAATGAAAATAATCGAATAAGTAACTGGATGTGAAGTTAGCTACTTATTCCTGGTTCCTTATTCAAAATAATGAAAATAATTGAATAAGTAACGGGATGTGAAGTTAGCTACTTATTCCCGGTTCGTTATTCAGAATAATGAAAATAATCGAATAAGTAACGGGATGTGAAGTTAGCTACTTATTCCCGGTTCGTTATTCACAAAAACGAAAATAATTGAATAAGTAACGGGATGTGAAGTTAGCTACTTATTCCCGGTTCCTTATTCACAAAAACGAAAATATCGAATAAGTAACGGGATGTGAAGTTAGCTACTTATTCCCGGTTCCTTATTCACAAAAACGAAAATATCGAATAAGTAACGGGATGTGAAGTTAGCTACTTATTCCCGGTTCGTTATTCACAAAAACGAAAATAATCGAATAAGTAACTGGATGTGAAGTTAGCTACTTATTCCCAGTTCCTTATTCAGAATAACGAAAATAGTCGAATAAGTAACGGGATGTGAAGTTAGCTACCTATTCCCGGTTCGTTATTCACAAAACGAAAATAATCGAATAAGTAACTGGATGTAAAGTTAGCTACTTATTCCCGGTTCCTTATTCAAAATAATGAAAAATAATTGAATAAGTAACGGGGTGTGAAGTTAGCTAATTATTCCCGGTTCGTTATTCAGAATAATGAAAATAATCGAATAAGTAACGGGATGTGAAGTTAGCTACTTATTCCCGGTTCCTTATTCACAAAAACGAAAATATCGAATAAGTAACGGGATGTGAAGTTAGCTACTTATTCCCGGTTCCTTATTCAAAATAATGAAATAATTGAATAAGTAACGGGATGTGAAATTAGCTACTTATTCCCGGTTCGTTATTCAGAATAATGAAAATAATCGAATAAGTAACTGGATGTGAAGTTAGCTACTTATTCCTGGTTCCTTATTCAAAATAATGAAAATAATTGAATAAGTAACGGGATGTGAAGTTAGCTACTTATTCCCGGTTCGTTATTCAGAATAATGAAAATAATCGAATAAGTAACGGGATGTGAAGTTAGCTACTTATTCCCGGTTCGTTATTCACAAAAACGAAAATAATTGAATAAGTAACGGGATGTGAAGTTAGCTACTTATTCCCGGTTCCTTATTCACAAAAACGAAAATATCGAATAAGTAACGGGATGTGAAGTTAGCTACTTATTCCCGGTTCCTTATTCACAAAAACGAAAATATCGAATAAGTAACGGGATGTGAAGTTAGCTACTTATTCCCGGTTCGTTATTCACAAAAACGAAAATAATCGAATAAGTAACTGGATGTGAAGTTAGCTACTTATTCCCAGTTCCTTATTCAGAATAACGAAAATAGTCGAATAAGTAACGGGATGTGAAGTTAGCTACCTATTCCCGGTTCGTTATTCACAAAACGAAAATAATCGAATAAGTAACTGGATGTAAAGTTAGCTACTTATTCCCGGTTCCTTATTCAAAATAATGAAAAATAATTGAATAAGTAACGGGGTGTGAAGTTAGCTAATTATTCCCGGTTCGTTATTCAGAATAATGAAAATAATCGAATAAGTAACGGGATGTGAAGTTAGCTACTTATTCCCGGTTCCTTATTCACAAAAACGAAAATATCGAATAAGTAACGGGATGTGAAGTTAGCTACTTATTCCCGGTTCGTTATTCACAAAAACGAAAATAATCGAATAAGTAACTGGATGTGAAGTTAGCTACTTATTCCCGGTTCCTTATTCAAAATAATGAAATAATTGAATAAGTAACGGGATGTGAAATTAGCTACTTATTCCCGGTTCGTTATTCAGAATAATGAAAATAATCGAATAAGTAACTGGATGTGAAGTTAGCTACTTATTTCTGGTTCGTTATTCAAAATAACGAAAATAATTGAATAAGTAACGGGATGTGAAGTTAGCTACTTATTCCCGGTTAGTTATTCAGAATAACGAATATAATTGAATAAGTAACGGGGTGTGAAGTTAGCTACTTATTCCCGGTTCGTTATTCACAAAAACGAAAACAGTCGAATAAGTGACGGGATGTGAAGTTAGCTACTTATTCCCGGTTCGTTATTCACAAAAACGAAAATAATCGAATAAGTAACTGGATGTGAAGTTTACTACTTATTCCCGGTTCGTTATTCACAAAAGCGAAAATAATCGAATAAGTAACTGGGTGTGAAGTTAGCTACTTATTCCCGGTTCGTTATTCAGAACAACGAAAATAATCGAATAAGTAACGGGATGTGAAGTTAGCTACTTATTCCCGGTTCGTTATTCAGAATAACGAAAATAATCGAATAAGTAACTGGATGTGAAGTTAGCTACTTATTCCCGGTTCCTTATTCAAAATAATGAAAATAATTGAATAAGTAACGGGATGTGAAGTTAGCTACTTATTCCCGGTTCCTTATTCACAAAAACGAAAATATCGAATAAGTAACGGGATGTGAAGTTAGCTACTTATTCCCGGTTCGTTATTCACAAAAACGAAAATAATCGAATAAGTAACTGGATGTGAAGTTATCTACTTATTCCCAGTTCCTTATTCAGAATAACGAAAATAGTCGAATAAGTAACGGGATGTGAAGTTAGCTACCTATTCCCGGTTCGTTATTCACAAAACGAAAATAATCGAATAAGTAACTGGATGTAAAGTTAGCTACTTATTCCCGGTTCCTTATTCAAAATAATGAAAAATAATTGAATAAGTAACGGGGTGTGAAGTTAGCTAATTATTCCCGGTTCGTTATTCAGAATAATGAAATTAATCGAATAAGTAACGGGATGTGAAGTTAGCTACTTATTCCCGGTTCGTTATTCACAAAAACGAAAATATTGGAATAAGTAACGGGATGTGAAGTTAGCTACTTATTCCCGGTTCCTTATTCACAAAAACGAAAATATCGAATAAGTAACGGGATGTGAAGTTAGCTACTTATTCCCGGTTCCTTATTCACAAAAACGAAAATAATCGAATAAGTAACGGGATGTGAAGTTAGCTACTTATTCCCGGTTCCTTATTCAAAATAATGAAAATAATTGAATAAGTAACGGGATGTGAAGTTAGCTACTTATTCCCGGTTCGTTATTCAGAATAACGAAAATAATCGAATAAGTAACGGGATGTGAAGTTAGCTACTTATTCCCGGTTCGTTATTCACAAAAACGAAAATAATCGAATAAGTAACGGGATGTGAAGTTAGCTACTTATTCCCGGTTCGTTATTCACAAAAACGAAAATAATCGAATAAGTAACGGGATGTGAAGTTAGCTACTTATTCCCGGTTCGTTATTCACAAAAACGAAAATAATCGAATAAGTAACTGGATGTGAAGTTAGCTACTTATTCCCGGTTCGTTATTCAAAATAACGAAAATAATTGAATAAGTAACGGGATTTGAAGTTAGCTACTTATTCCCGGTTCGTTATTCAGAATAACGAATATAATTGAATAAGTAACTGGTTGTGAAGTTAGCTACTTATTCCCGGTTCGTTATTCACAAAAACGAAAACAGTCATATAAGTAACGGGATGTGAAGTTAGCTACTTGTTTGCTATTGAACATTCACAATCCATTGAATGTCGAACAGGGAACAAGGAACAAGTAGCCAACTTCACGGACATGTGTACATCTGCTGGTATAACGAGTCGGCTAATAAATGCTTAACCCTTTCGCTGCCAAACTCTGTCGTCTGCTAACTTTGTCGTCTGCTACAAATTTTCATTCTTTGGATTTTCTTCATTTTTGTTTCAAAAACATAGTAACAGTAACAAACAGTTTGGATCCTGATGAGACGCCTAGTAACTCGGCGTCTCATCTGGATCCAAACTGTTTGCATAGGTAATCACAGATCCGGCATTGGCAGCGAAAGGGTTAATAATGTCACAATTTCTTACATGAATATTCAAACAGGGAAAGGTTTAACTCTAAATACGGAAAAACAGTGCACTGGCATTTGCAAGCAGTGCAGATCCACATCATATGGTTCCTATAAGAGTTTTCTGATCAGGATCGGCACTGTTTGCCATACAAGTTGCTGTAGCATATTTAATCCGGTAATACCGAATTGACTGTATCGTTAATTACTAAAGGGCTGGTCTGCTTTGAGTACACAGTATTCGCATGTTTAACCATTTCCATCATATAAGCCTTTGTTAACCCTTTCCATGTTCTATGTTTATTCCAAATTTCATTACCTACTGAATATTCCTGCAGAAAATTGTGATAATGAAACATGGAAGGTGGAACATTGTAGCCATATTAAACAAGAGTGCCAAAATGTCACAATATTACGCCCGTCAAATGTCTGGAAGTTGAAAGGTCATTAATCCATATCAGGTGGCATAAAGTAAGGGGAGATAATTGTTCATAGGCCTTACGGTTTCAGAAGAATTGTTTAAAGATTACATACAAAAAATCAAAGCTCTATGCTTTGTGGTTTCAGAGATGTTTAAGTAAATTGTTGACGACGCACGTCGCACGACGAACGACGCACATACGCATATCGACGGACGCCGGAGACAGCCCCCTCACAATACCTTGTGCCCGGTGAGCTAAAATTACAGCCACATATAAAGGTCGTATTTCACATTCTAATATCGCCATTTCTCCACCAAACCCTATGTTGTGACCACTTTTTAGGATCGTCTCGAAAAGACGATTCTAAGGAGAGGTCACAACAATAGGGTTTGGTGTAGAAATGAAGAAGCAAGTCATGAAAATTGTGTAATTAGTGTAATTGCGCATCTTCTATAGGTATCTGGTGAATATACACCAGTAGATGTTTAACCCTTTACCTCATGAATATTTATGTAAGAAATAATGACATCATGAATATCAATTAGATTATAATGGTTAATGAACACACGAACGTTTGGATATGGCAGAAACTGCACAATAAGATCTGGATAATTTCATAAGCAAACAAAGCAGACCCTGACCAGACGGTTCCTACAGGAGTCATCTGATCAGGGTCTTCTCGGCTTGCAAAGGGCGTTAACAGTAAGGGGTTAAACACTGACTTGTGGTGTAACACATCAACGCCGTTGTAACTGACTTGTAGTGTAACACATCAACACCATCGTAACTGACTTGTGGTGCACCACATCAACATCGTGGTAACTGACTTGTGGTGTAACACATCAACACCATGGTAACTGACTTGTAATGTAACATATCAACACCATGGTAACTGACTTGTGGTGTAACACATCAACACCATGGTAACTGACTTGTGGTGTAACACATCAACACCATGGTAACTGACTTGTAATGTAACATATCAACACCATGGTAACTGACTTGTGGTGTAACACATCAACACCATGGTAACTGACTTGTGGTGTAACACATCAACACCATGGTAAAAGGAGATCTTTAATTGATCCAGAGATCGTGGTAAAGTTTATATCAAATATACATATGTATGCTACATGTATATAACGTGATATTGAAAAACGTATATATTAATGTATATAACATTGAAATACAACTAATGTAAGACCTCGCTAATCCGAAACGTTAGACACGTATCAGTGTCGGTTTTAACACTTAATATGTTGAATAATTAAAACTGGCTCCTCCTATTCTGAATATTAATTAAACATAAATTGTATCAACATTTATCAAAGAAGAACATGATTTTCAAGAAACGGTGTAGATCCTGATAAAAAAGGTTCCCTGGTGGTCCCTTTGATCTGGGACTGCACTGTTTACAAAGATCGCATACACTCGGTGCCCATACATTAAGTGCTAACCCTTTACTCTTTAAGGCTTCTGTAAGCAGTATAATACTCAGATCAGACGATTCCTGTAGAAGCTGTCGGATCAAGGTCTGTCCTGTTTGCGTTAGATCTGATTCTACAGATTCTGGCCTGGCCAAAACTGTATGTGCTCATTTGTTATTACAAGAGGGCCAGAATGTCCCTGACATCGCTCACCAGATAATCAGAGGAGAAGATTTTCAAAGTTTTCACTATATGTTTCTATTGAAAACTTAACACCCCAGGGTGCCAATTTTGACCCCAGGGACACAATTTATATAACTTTTGTAGAGGACCTGAACATGATGCTAAAAGAATGTAGTGAAAGAATGGATAGAGCATTAGACCACTGGAACTTGTATTCTTTGGATGCTAGAGGCGGATTCTCCCACAACTAATGACCTATGCAAACAGTTTGGATCCAGATCAGGCCCCACATAATGTGGGGCCTGATCTGATATCCAAATTGTTTGTAAATGAGACTGAACTTCTGAAAAACTTAGAAAGAAAGTGTGTAGTTGGATTCTCCCACCACTAATGACCTATGCAAACAGTTTGGATCCAGATCAGGGCCAACATAATGTGGTGCCTGATCTGATATCCAAACTGAATGTCAATGAGACTGAACTTCTGAAAAACTTAGAAAGAAAGTGTGTAGTGGGATTCTCCCACCACTAATGACCTATGCAAACAGTTTGGATCCAGATCAGGGCCAACATAATGTGGTGCCTGATCTGATATCCGAACTGTTTGTCAATGAGACTGAACTTCTGAAAAACTCAGAAAGAAAGTGTGTAGTTAGGATAACTTGTGAATATGCTGCAGACAACAATTTAGCAGATCACAAAATTACCCAGCATGCAAAGAGTTAATCTGAAATTCACAACAGATATGCTCTATATTGATAGCTGGTAGCTTAATGCAGGGCATAGGTATGGAAAAAAGCTTTAAGAGTATTCTGCATTTTGAGAATTATCCACAGTTTTCTCAATCTTAAATGAGTGTGTGTTATTTGTCTAAACACAATTTCTACTCTACTGATCAGGCTAAGGGTGATTATATAAGAACTCCCTCTGTCTGGTCTCAGCTAAGAGTGATATTAAGGAGAAACCTTTAGAATGTAATTTCTGGTGTAAAGAAGTATATACACACAGGGCAGGGCCAATTTTAACCCCAGAACTATGATACTTATAAAACTCATAAAGTTATGCTAAGTAAATCTATACAACAAATATCTAAGCTCTGGGACATGTAGTTTCTGA
Organism: Azorinus chamasolen; assembly: GCA_963576725.1. Lineage (NCBI taxonomy): Eukaryota > Metazoa > Mollusca > Bivalvia > Cardiida > Solecurtidae > Azorinus > Azorinus chamasolen. Next base: position 93,481,315 of record OY755237.1, on the reverse strand, counting down.
CAAGAATATTTTTAAAGTTTTTCCTATGCATAACTAGTGATCCCATGGGCTGTTATTGTAGTCAGCTACAAAAAACTGTTAATCCCTGGGGTGGGACCAATTTTTGTCCTAGGGGCATAATTTATATAACTTTTGTAGAAGCCCTGAAGTTGAAGCTATGTGCCAAATATGAAAGCTGAGGACCTTCTAGTTTTAGAGGAGATGATGTTCAAAGTTTTCACTATATGTTTCTATTGAAAACTGAAAACCCCTGGGGCAGGGCCAATTTTGACCCCAGGGGTATAATTTATATAACTTTTGTAGAGAACCTATAGGTGATGCTATGTACCAAAGATGAAAGCTGAGAACCCTGTAGATTCAGAGGAGAAGAATTTTAAAGGTACAAATTGTTGACGCCCGACGACGCACGACGCACGCCGACGGACGAGACATCTGGCGATCACAAAAGCTCACCCTGAGCACTTTGTGCTCTGGTGAGCTAATAAAAAGCAGATAATTAATATGCATGTCATTATTTCTTTCATGAATATCCATGGAGTAAGAATTAAAACAGGTGAGCAACCTCTAGGAGCTTTCTGTATAATATTCACCCTGAATTAAGCAGTCACCTGTCTACAAAGTTTTCAATTCGTCTTTATTAAAATTTAGATTACAGACGTTTTACTGTATTGATAATTAAAACCCAAATTCCTTCCATAGAAAACCAAAGGTCGGGTCGAGGTTTGTTGAAGTTAACCACTGCCATTCGTTTATCTGACAGAGGGATCTCGTGACACTGTTACAAACAGAGTAGACCTAGATGATCTGCTTTGTACGTTTATGGAATGATACAGATCCGATTCTACATTGTCTGCCATCGTTAATACATTCTACGTTCATACATTTGAACTTCGATATCTCGAACTCGGATAACTCGACTTCGGGATACCTCGAACAAAAAGTTCAGTCCTTCCAAAACTTACAATACATAATTGCTCTAAAATGTATCGCTACAGATATCTGGAAACACATGTCACAGCTTAATACAGGTATAAAGTAATGCTGAAAGCTCCTACAGGAGCTTTCAGCATTACTTTAGACCTGTATTAAGCTGTGGCATTGAGAAATTGTTCAGATTAGAAATCGGATGACTCGAACTTCTTTTATCTCGAGCTAATTTGTATGGTCCCTTCAAGTTCGAGTTATCGAAGTTCAACTGTATATCATTTTAAAACTTTAACTTCAGCTACTTGATATCGATGATGTCTACATGTCATTATTTCTGGTATGAATATTCAAGAAGCTTTTCCCAGACTGCTGCTCAAATTACAATATCTATAATCCATTACTGTTGCAAACAATTTAGATTTTAATAAATATTCCACAAAACAAATGTCTTCCTGAAAGTGTCATTGTTGTATTTTCTCTTTCTTTTTTAACCCCCCCCCCCCCCCCCCCCCGTGCGTATTGATTTATTATCCCATTATTTCATTTCTCAGTTATATTTTGCTGCAACTCCTAATAATCGGCTCTCCAGTGCAATTCTAAAGAGTAGCAACAAGATGGAGCTTGTCAGAGATATATACAAAACATACTTTACCTTGGCTTTCTAATGTTCTTATCTATAACCCTGTATGCGATACAGCAAAAGAGTTAAAAAGATAGGATCCTGATCAGGTAAAGAAACGTGGAATCTTATCTGGACCTAAATGCATAGCAATGGTCATACTGGACCTAAATGCAAAGCAATGGTCATACTAAGTTTTGCACATTGAAGTTACACAAATGTTGCACTCCCCAGATATAACAATAAAACGAGATGTTTGATCTGGGTCTACAGTTTTTGTATACTTCAGTGCATCTTAGACTGAACTCATTCTCTCATTGGCTATTTTTAGACCCAACCTCTTTGAATGTATCTACCGAATAGGAGCATTAACTAGAGGATAGGAAAAATTAGAATTTTGTAGTTTGAAACCATTGTGATAAATAGGGCATTTGCTCCTATAGAAACAAATGCTCTATTTATCACAATGGTTTCATACAGTAACTTCTATAGATGCGCAAAAATGCGTCACTAGGGGATAATTTGTTAACTATGACAAGTTAACCCTATAGTCCAGAGCAACAGATAAAGGATACAATGTACTAAATTCGCTACTATTCCACTAAACCCTATGCTGTGACCACTCGCTTGAATCGTCTCGAAGAGATTATTCTAACGACTGGTCACAGCATAGGTTTTGGTGGAAAATAAGGAAACTGTTCTTGTTTGTTTTTTTTAATTTAAGCATGTTGTCCGGTATACTGTTGTACTCCATGAACATTCATGTAAGAATTATTGTATGTCTATAAATATTAATTAGCTTTTAAAATGACATATGGAAAATAACAGTTTTGACCCTGATAACAAGAGTGCCAGTGGGCACAATATAAGCCCATCAATGCCTTGTTCAACATAAGTTGAAGTTAACATATTTGGTGAATTATAATGCTAAAAGCAAATTCAATAGTGCGGCCTTGACCTTAGATATACGTATCAGGACACACCCATGCTACTGTAGCATGTCCAGATAACCATTGTGATGAAAACTGAGATGGATTCACCAAGCAGAACTTGACTTAGAGATGTTACAAACAGACAAATTGCTGAACACAAATTCTAAGTCAAATTGTGCGACCTTGACCTTGGATATACGCACCGGGACACACCCATACTACTGTAGCATGTCCAGATAAACATTGTGGTGAAATTTGAGAAGGATCAATCACGCAAAACTAGAGTTAGAGATGTTACAGACCGACAAATTGATGTTAACATTTTTGCTAAACGCAATTTCTAAGTCCAATTGTGCAACCTTGACCTTGGATATACGTACCTATGACACCCCTAGCATGTCCAGATAAACATTGTGGTGAAATCTGAGAAGGATACACCACGCAGAACTTGAGTTAAAGATGTTACAGACAGACAGACATGTTAACATTTTTTGCTAAACGCAAATTCCAAGTCCAATTGTGCGACCTTGGCCTTGAATATATGCACTGGGACTGGACATGCTACTGTAGCATGTCCAGATAAACATTGTGGCGAAACTGGAGAAGGATCCGTCAAGCAGAACTTCAGTTAGAGGTGTTACTGACAGACAGACAGTGCCATTCCATAATACGTCCCGTTTTTTCAAACGGTGGTACAGTAAAACCCCTCTAATGCGACCACCAAAAATGGGCATAATTCTGGATGGCAGAGGCAGGTGGTAGCTTAATGCAGTACGAAAGTTATGCAGAAAGCTCCTATAGGAGCTTTCTGCATAACTTTCGTCCTGCATTAAGCAACCACCTGCTTTAAACGACGCCAGTGGCTGTTTATTAAGTGGTCGCATTAGTGGGGGTTTACTGTATATATAAACTGCAGAATCACATTTACATAATTCAATAAACAAACAGAGTACAACCTAATCAAATGGCTCATACAGGCTCCGTCTGATCTGGGTCTACTCTGTTTGCAAATGTCCTTAAAGGCATTTTTGTCTGATAAATGTTTAAATATATTCTCTTATTGAGCCCTAACATGATACATTAATATGGTTTCTAATCCATTGTTTAGTCACGGACATACATTTCTTTGCTCAACATTTCGCCTGCAGAGCAAACTTTTGCCAGTAAATCATGTCGTCTACTTTAGTTTTTCAGGTTTATTTATCTGATAGTCATTTTCAAAAGCAAGAGCGGGGACTAAGTCTCAACCAGTATGGATTCTGAAGAGACGCAGAATAACCATCTCCTTCATATATACGCATTTTCACGCATTTGCAAACAGTGTTGACCGAGGTCAGACTGCTCGTATACGAGCCGCCTAGTCAGGGTCTGCTTTGTTTGCATTTGATATGATATAGATCTGATTCTACAGTTTTTGTAAAAGCAAATAGTTTCCTTTAAAAGTTTAAAGTACAAAACTTCAGCTATACATTCAGGTAATACTAAACAGCAAGAGGGTTAACCGGCGTTCCATCAGAATACAAACTGTATGCAAATAATAAACTGAGTCGCTCAAAGCATGCTAAAGCTTGCCATGTAATAATACTATCGTTTGGACCCTGATGTGACACCCGGCCAATCAGTGCCTCGTTACAACCCAATGGGGTATATTGTTCAGCTGCAAATTATCTCCCTTGATAAATAAACACAAATGTATACCAAATGATTAGTAGGCCCTTTCAATTGGATTACTCAGTTATTTCTTTTATACTTCAATGAGATGTTGTGGTTAAATGATGTGATATTCAAAGTAAAGACCATTTTCCTTAAACTCTAAACATTAAATAATTCAATAGAATTCTAGTTAAAGAAAATATGTAACAAATGCAATACTCATTTTATAACTCTTATATGGGGTACTTAAAGCCAAATGTTCTAATGCGGTGCAAACATATCAACGATGAAATCAGAGGAAACCAACTAGTAGGACCTACAGCTTTTGGGAGAGTATTCAGGAGAAATTACTGAACAAGTTCCCTCATTGTGTGCAAATAAGTCATTGAAGTCGCCCAATGTTTGCTAGGCGTATGCTAAAATGAGTATCGCAGCTAAGAGGCGTATTCCAAAGACTAAAATAGTAAATTCACTACCAAAACCTATGTTGTAACCACTATTTAGAATCGTCACGAAGAGACGATTCTAAAGAGTGGTTAAAACATAAGGTTTTGTGGAGTAATAAAGTATTTCTTCTAAAAATGTTTTATTTTGTTCATCTTCTCTATGTAAAAATCCATTATACCTAACACAAGTCTATTAATCACATTTCTTAGCTGTTGGTGTCGTAATGGTTTAATGAATCTAGAGTTTTCTGTCTGTCTTTTTTCTGTCTGTCTACACTTCTTTTAAATATCCCAAAGATGCCAGGGTCGTTCCGGCAGTAGGAGAATAGTTCCATAATACTGCATCTATGGTAGCAGCACTCACAAACAATTCCACGGTCGTAAAAGTTAGACCGTTTGACGAGGTATGAGTTGGCCTGTTCCCGAGGTATTAGAATTCCGTGAAGTCTGGACTGTAGATCTGTAAACAAAAAATACCAACAATAAGTTAAAATGTCGATGTGCAGATATCACGTGTAGTCGGAGCTTTGAATGCATTGACTTCAGTCACAAAATTATTATAAAAATGAAACATTCTTGGTTGGATATTATTTACAGAATTATGTTCCTATGAAAGATAGATTATTCTCAAACACACAGACACTTGCACTTCTGCAGATAATCTTCTGTTCCCCTGGCAGCTTTTCTGTATCAAGCCATAAGCTGTTTTTAACGTGTCTCATGCATATTCATTAGGTGATCATTTTAGAAAGACGCTAAAGTATATTTAACCCTTTGCCTTATGAATATTCATGTAAGAAAAACTGACAAAATGACTATCAATAAGATGAGTTTTTGTTTTAAATTGGCAATGTAAAACAGACAATTGTTGCCAATTTTCTCTTTTAAGCCTTCGCTTGCTATTCACGTCAATATACCTACCTGTAAATAGTGAAGACCCAGATGAGACAGCTCCTGTAGGAGCTGTCTCATCAGGGTCTGCACTATTTACAAGTTGATTGTGCAACCAGTGCACTCCACAGCAGTGATTGCACAGCGCAATACTTGTACATAGTGAAGATATATGTAATTATACAACAGGGCATGGGTAAAGAAGAAGAAATGTATTTTAAAATTCAGCAAGCGAAGGGTTAAAATGCCATTTATTCTCATTATGTGCCGTTTTATATCAGTTTAAATGTCATGTCTTACAATGTCAAGAAAGTCCACAAAGGTTCATACTTTTCCGTCAGAATTCAAGAAATTAGTAAAGTGAGTTAACAAACGCTATAGAACCAGATCAGGCGACCCATGGCTCATGAAGTGAGTTAACAAACGCTATAGAACCAGATCAGGTGACTCATGGCTCATGAAGTGAGTTAACAAACGCTATGGAACCAGATCAGCTGACTCATGGCTCATGAAGTGAGTTAACAAACGCTACAGAACCAGATCAGCTGACTCATGGCTCATGAAGTGAGTTAACAAACGCTATAGAACCAGATCATGTGACTCATGGCTCATAAGGTGAGTTAACAAACGCCATAGAACCAGATCAGGTGACTCATGGCTCATGAAGAAACACTCTGAATAGATTCTCAACTGATTGGCATTCCAAATAAGTTACCAATATCAACCATTTTTATACTTAATTAACTGTCTATACTAAATTATCACAACCATGAGTCAATGATGGCCTGCTCCATTTTGAAACTATCAGAACGCACTGATAAAGGGCAATAGTTTTAACCCTTGGATACTCATGTAACACATAATTACGTCATGCATATTAAATAGACTGATTGGTTATAATAGCACATGGACACAGGAATTGGCTATCACAGAAACTCTAGAATCGTGTCTTTATTATATCATAAGCAAACAGTGTAGACCCTAATCAAGTGACTCTTATACATGTAGGAGCCGTCTGATTCGGGTCTACTCTGTTTGCAAAGACGTAGAAAGGCGTAGCTATGGAGTAAAGGGTTAAGGAATCACAACAATGGCTATATTCAATTCATATCACAGCTGGACATGGTCAGTTCTGTAAGCCTTTATCACCTAACTGACCCATAGTATCGACTATAGATAAAGACTAACTTCCTGTGCCGATAGTTGGACATACTGTAATACTTCTCGTTAACCATTTCCTTCATGCACACGACTTTCCGCGTATTTGCAAACAGAGTAGATCCATATCAGGATCAGCTGATCAGTTTGCTAATGGGATTATAATAAATATGAATAGAGTGTCTAACAATATCAAACGTCCTGTGAACATATGCCATTACAACAATTAAGTTAATAAATATTCATGAGCTCATGTTTTTCTGACATGAATATTCAACAGGGAAGGAGTTAACGGTCTTTAACCCTTCGCTTGCTAATCGCGTCAATATACCTACCTGTAAATAGTGAAGACCCAGATGAGACAGCTCCTGCAGGAGCTGTCTCATCAGGGTCTGCACTATTTACAAGTTGATTGTGTAACCAGTTCGCTCCACAGCTGTGATTGCACAGCGAAATACTTGTACACAGTGAAGATATATGTAATTATACAACAGGGCATGGGTAAAGAAGGAGAAATGTATTAAATTCAGCAAGAGAAGGGTTAAAACAATGAGTAATTGTAGTTATTTGAGACATACTGTAATAGCCAATATACCTGCGCAAAGTAATGCACAACGCTGCAAAGAGGAGCTTAATGCAGAAAACTGCAAAGGGGAGCTTTTTGCAGTACCATCACCATGCATTCATTGCCGTTTGTTGTTATCAGCAGCAGTTGTTGTCTGCTTTAATCTTCATTTTGTTTTCAGTTTTCTTCAATTTTCTTTAACAAACCTAATCAAAGTAGCCAACAATGTTACCCGACGTCTCGTCTGAATCCAAACTGTTTGTAAAGTTTATCATATAAAGCTACTGGCAACGAAATAATCAGCCTATAAAAGAATCCATCTGATTTTAAACCATTCCTCCATATAAACGCCTTTTCACGCATTTGCAAACTGAGTAGACCCAGATCAGACGGCTCCTATAGGAGCTGTCTGATCGGGGTCTGCTCTATTTGTTTCATAGATCTATTCCTTACTTTTTAAAATGGCTACAATGCTTTGCCTTAAATATTTCGTTGCAACTATTTTGTCCATGAGTATTCAGTAGATATTGAAATTTAGAATAAACGTAGAAAAATGGGCGCGAGTAGTGAACATTTCACTTGTAATAACTGCTCATGAACAGACTCAATAAAACCGAATCTGCAATTTTCTCTTATCGTATTGCTGACTTTGCTTTCAAAGGATGCCCTACTTACAGAATGTTTCCACTGTATATGTACGAATTCCAAAATCAAATTTACGTGCGTAAAACATTCCAAGCATGGTTCAAGCTAATATGAGAGACAACGATATCGACAATTAGCGGGTTGTAGTGGGTGGAGTCGGGGTTTAAATGTGCTACAATCTTAAACCTTTACTCCCATAGAGACGCCTTTTATACCTTTGCAAACAGAATAGACCCAGCTCATACATATCTCATAAATATCCTGACAGGCGTGTTTTGATCAGGGCCAGCCCTATGCGCCTGTAAGATACTGATCTGATTCTTTATTGCCATGGTATGTTGTATTTAAGTACAAAAATAGCAGTGTGTCCATAGGACACAGCTTTCACAAATTCCTTCCTACCAGTGAAATTTTTTCAACAACATTTTATATAGACGACACGCTTAACCCATTACCTCATAGACTATTTTTAGATCCAACCTCTTTGAATAAATCTACCGAAAAGGAACATTAACTAGAGAAAATGAACATTTTAGAATTTTGTAGCTTGAAACCATTGTGATAAATAGAATAACTTGAATAGAGTCGTCAAAAGTCGTCAATATGAGGGAAAGGGTTAACCGTTGCGCCGACACAATATTTATTCACTATATCTTATACAGTGAAGAAAATATTAAATTCCAGTAACTGTGGTAAAATAAAACCTTCTTTATGACCGTCTTCACATCAAGGTTGTTTATCTGTGAAAGTTTGAAATAATTCCTCCTATGAGCAGTTGGACGCACACTATTTCTTTCATTATATATACTATATAGCGCTTACATAAGTAATACTCATAAAAGGTGGGTTTTGAATGGATTTTAATTAAGCAAATGGTTAAATGAAATATATAGATTCCAACAAGAAAAGATATATCGAAAAGATGTAAATAATATCGAAAAGATACTTAGTGCTGATGGGGTTCGAATGGCTCCTCTGTTTTCCATTTACAAACAGCTTAGACCCAGATGAAAACTCCGAGTATGTCGGTGTTTAATTAGGATCGAAGCTCTTTGACACAGCAAAAGATAAGGTCGATTATTCAAAAAGACCGACCTAAATTTGCCATTTATCAAACAAACTCTGTGTGGCGATCACTCTTTAGAATCGTTCTCGAAGAGATGAGACGAGAACAGTGTTAATCTAGTTGACAATGACGCATTATATAAATGTTGACCCTATATAAACCCTATTCTTGTTCTACATTTAGTCCGAATTTCAACACCTACTGAATATTCATGGACAAAATAGCTACAATGCAATATGGAAGGTGGAACATTGTAGCCCTTTTAGAAACTTGGGTAACATTATCTATGAAGGTCCATTAGCAAACAGAGCAGACCCTGACCAGATGGTGCCTACAGGAGCCATCTGATCTTGGTCTCCTCTACAAATGCGTGAAAAGGTGGTGTTTAAATGTACGTGAAGGAAAATGTTAAGCTATTGCCTGTAAAATAAATCCAAAATAAGAGTTCTTTTCAGTGGCCGTGTTAGCGAAATTTTACTGCAACACACATTGCACGTAAGGCGTATTGTTTTACATTACCATTTGTTATTTCCCTCTTTTTTCGCCAGCGGCTACTCCGAACGTCATTATAACCTCCAACACACAACAGAGACAGGGCCTCGTCTATACGGTTCCCGCATAAACCCCGGGGATGGGGTCCAAAGCTTTTCGTGAACGGGGTGCACGTGCGTTCCCAGTGCGCGAGAACAGTGTTGATCTCGGTGACAATCACGCAGGCGACAACTACCCACCACGCTTCCTGCTGCATCTTCACTACAGGAAAAAGAGTAGAAATTAAAATTAGGTCGCCGAATACTGAAACACAGGGCTTGTTGCAAGGGACGCATCGGTGATAACCATTGCAAAAAGTTTGGATCCAGATGAGACGCTGAGTAATTCGATGTCTTATGATCAGGGTGCAAACTGTTTGACACACTACTTTTTAGAGAGGAAATTTAAGGAAGTTCCAATCTGGATCTTAAATCAGACGACATTGTTTGCAAACAGTAGAAATGTTTATCCACCTCTTGTAATAAAACAATTTCTTTAGCTTCAAATTGCATTTGCTTCATTTGCAAATAGTATCAAGTTGGAAACCCCTATTCAGGTCCGACTGTCTGAATGAACTCGTCCAAAGATTCTGTAGGAGGCGTCTGATTAGGATCTGCTATGTTTGCTTATGGGGTATATATTTTATTCTACAGTTTATGTCATAGCTTAAATGTCTTGAGTTCATTTACCCATATAAAATTATTCGAAACAATAGTCATATATTCATTATTGTTTTACATGTATATTCATGGAGTAAATGATTTTAAAAAGTTCTAATCCGTTACTCTTTAAATGAGATATAATTGTAACTTAGTTGCACTGCCAAGTGTTTAGTGGTGACATCTGCGTCAATAGGGTGCATTATTGTTAACTACCTCAGCGCCAAATTTCTATTTGTCGTCTGCAACCCAATTTTGTTAAAACATTTCGGTAAAATGAAGAATTGAGATAAATAAATGCAAACTTCCAAGGAGTACACCTGAAACATAGAACTAGAGTTGGAGACAAACATTGAAGTGCTAGATCAGATGCGATCTTTAAAAGGCGGCTTCTGATCTGGGGCTGCACTGTTTGTCGTGGTGCATTTGAGCTGGATTGGCGTTGAAAGATTTAACCGAGTTCGCCTGTCGTTTATCCAACCGAGCATGGGTATTCACAATAAATATTCACTGTAAGCAAACAGGGAATAAGCTGATGGCACAGCTCCTACTGGAGCTTTCTGATCAGGATCTACCCAGCTAAAAGTCGGATTTTAAGTGAAAAGTTCTTTACATGTACATGTATCCTTCATTATGAAGTCTCATTTTCAAACTTTATATACAGTAGAACCTGTCTTAAGCCACTCCCTCATAGACTATTTTTAGACCCAACCTCTTTGAATAAATCTACCGAAAAGGAGCATTTACTACAGAAAAGGAAAACTTTAGAATTGTGTAGTATTGTTCACACCACTGTGATAAATAGAGCATTTGCTCCTTTGGAGTAAATGCTCTATTTATCACAATGGTTTCAAGAAGTGACTTTTACATAGGCGCAATAAGGCGTCAGTAGGAGAGAATGAGTTAAATGACCATCAAAAAGGTCTAATTATGGGCCTGTAGGACAGATGGTAGCTTAATACAGGACAAAAGCAATACAAAAAGCTTCTATATTTGTTTTCTGCATTACTTTTTTCCTGCAGTAAGCAACCACCTGCTTTTTAAGATTTCTGTCCTCAATCAATTCAAAGTCGCTTAAGATAGGCTCTACAATATTGATTTTACTCAAAAAATGTCAAAATGCTGATACGTCAACATCTGAAAAATCCATCTCATACTGACTGCTTATTTAACATGCCACACACGGTACTTCCTTTCGGAAACGAACAACCAAAAGTCTATTCTGTGCCTTTACGACAGGAGGTAGCTTAATACAGGACGAACGTTATGCATATAGCTCCCATAGGCAGATAGCTCCCATAGGAGCTTTCTGCATTACTTACATTCAGCATTAAGCAGCCATTTGTCATTAAAAGACATCCGTATTTATTGATTTAGTGGTCGATCTAGAGAGGTTCTATTGTACAATACACGTGCCTCGTGGTCCACGCATGCATGCATTATGCATGCACGTGTATATACCAAGGACGTATTTTTTATTTACAGTAGATTCCCTTTAAAGCGATCTCTCAGTGAGCACGCACGGAAGATAGCGGCTTAAACAAAAGTGATGAACAGAGTTCTTGTTGGAGTTTTCTCAATAGGATTCGACCAGAATTACGTTTCCACTGTCTTAAAGTCCACTGCAACAGCTGCCACTGAGTTAAGTGGTCGGTTTAATAAGGCTTGGTTGTGTTTGCACCAGTGACTCTCATAGAGATGTGTGCATCGCACACATACCAAAAAAATACAAAAAAAATCAGCAGATTCCGTCTTGCCGATGATTTATCTAGCAAATGCGTTTAACCTTTAATCCTTTGAACGCGAGCGACACGTAAATTAGCATTTACAAACAGTGAACACCCAGATCAGACAGCTCATTGGTGAGTCCTCTGGTCAGGGTCTGCACTTTGTAGTTATTCAAATATTTTAGCAATTCCATACTATTTCAAAACGAATGAACTCTTACCGTTGAACAGTGATAGATCACTTGGAAAAATCAGCGTTCTGAAGGTTAGGGTGTATTTTGCGCGCCTCTGTGATGACATATGCAAACAACCATTCCAGAGCAACAGATAAATGTGCGTACTCTGATACTAAAATCGCCATTTCTCTTCAAAAACCTATGTTTTGACCACTGTCGACGAGACGACTCTAAATTTAGAGTGGTCAAAGCATATGGTTTGGTGGGGGAAATAAAGAAGTTATTGTTGAAAATGTTTTACTTTATGCATATTATCTGCGCCTCTGCCATTCGGATGCTGGGGGAGTTCGCTTCACATAAGAATCCAGAGTATTTGACAGAGAAGGGAACCACAAAACATTTTTTCAAGTACACTAGACGAAAACATTCGCGAACAAACTGTTTCTCAGCATGCTAATGATAAGCTCACATTCCCGTAGGTAACTCGATTGAAGCGTTACCCTTGGAATGCGGGAAACGAGTGCACATGTACTTGACAACAGTGAAGGCCCATATCAGGGGACTCCTTCTGTTCTCTGATCGGGATCAACACTGTTTATAATTTAAAATGTTCCATATTTTAATCCGTTCATAATGGCTGGAAACTACAGTTTAACTGTTTGCGTTGTCATGCAGAACAAAGTCGAAGAGAAAGAATGTATTGACTGCAAACTAAACTTTTTGAATGCTAAATTTTCAAAGTGGAATGGTCCAGTCATTGCTGAACGATAAAGTCAATTCAGCAAATTTACTAATTTAGCATAATTTACAAGAGGATACTGGATAACACTGGATAGCATCACTATGGGCTAGGTCTACACGGTTTGTAAATGGCAATATGTACTCGTTCCTGACACATTGCAAAGGGCACAAACATTCGTAAAACGATAAACCAGACAAGGTACTCCGACAAGTCAACCGAGTTTGTTTCTCAATGAGTCAAGAATTGGAAAAAGGCCTCTTTGTTAACAGTGAAAGTCCAGAGCAATCTCGTATCATCAGATATGCCGTATGGGATCGAGATCTACACATTTGAAAATATATTAATTTTATTTTTCAGTCTATGATGGCCCTGATTACATGAGATATGGGTATGCACTGCTTGAAAACATCAACGACAACGAGCACATCTTTTATCGGGGATCAGTGTGTTTTTATTAATAAACCGGCCCCGAGTCTGCGAAACGTTTTGCTTGAGTCTTAACCCTTTCCCTGTTCTATGTTTAATACAAACTTCAATACCTACTGAATATTCATGGACAAAATAGTTATAATGACATATTGAAGGCGGAGCATTGCAGTAATTTTAGAAACTAAAGAAACAGATCTATCAAAATTCCATTAGCAAACAGAGCAGACCCTGATCAGACGGATCCTATAGGAACCGTCTGATCTGGGTCTACTCTGTTTGCAAACGCGTGAAAACACGTTTATATGAGGGAAAGGGTTAAACTCATTCTCAATAATCTGATTGGTAAGATTCTGAGCTTGATCAAAATCTGACCAATCAGATGTTTGAAAATGAACACAGACTCGGGAGGTTTTATAACCACGTGACATGTTTTCTGCTAGATTGTACTATGTGTCGGTACACGAGCATAACAATGGTTTGATTATGTACTTGATAAATACCATACAGTTTGGATCCCGCTGACCCAGTGGTCGCACCTGGGTCTAAACTGTTTGCAAATGATAGTTAACCCTTTCCCTGCACTACGTTTATTTAAAAATTCAATACCTACTGAATATTCATGGACAAAATAGTTATACTGATATATGGAAAGTGGAGCATTGTAGCCATATTAGAAACTATAGAAACTGATCTATTAAATTCCATTAGCAAACAATTCAGTGTTTAACCCTTTACTCCATAAATGTCCCTTTTAACGCCTTTGCAAATACAAGGACCGTCTGTCTGGGTCTACTACCGCTTTGTTGGCAACTGCGTGAACATGCGTTTATGGGAAGGAAAGGGTTAAGTAGCGCGCAGCAGGCAAATGTTTAGTATAAAGTATTTCAAATTTTACATTAGACTATAAAATAAGGATATGTATTACATTGGCAAGCAGTAGTGAATCAGCAGATTTATTATATGTAAGTAAACAGAGCCGATACATAATAAGCTGCAGCGTGATATACAGTCAGCTCTCGTTACAGCGATCATGTTTGTTCCCACAAAAAGTGTCGTTGTATTGGAAATGTCGTTGTTATGAACATTAAGTTATACAGCAAAACGCTCTAAACCGGACGTTCAAATTAGCATCAATACCGGTATGTAAGACACGTGGCAGCTTTAAGGAGAGTGGACGTCATGAAGAAAGCTCCCGTTGGAGCTTTCTGTATGACTTTCATCCTGCATTAAGAGGCCAACTGCCTAAAAAGATATGATCTCTTTTATACTATAACTTCCGTTCAAAGGGGTTTTACCGTATATATTTCCAAAACTCGTGTCAGTATAATGCAAATTCCGTATTAGTGTAATTCTAATCGGTATAATCTGCATATTGGTTAGAGTACATAATTCTATACATACAGTAGAGCATGGCCTAAGAAGCCATTTATTTATTGAACACAGGAGTCTTAACCCTTCTCTTGCTGAATTTTAAAATACATTTCTCCTTCTTTACTCATGCCCTGTTGTATAATTACATATATCTTCACTATGTACAAGTATTTCGCTGTGCAATCACTGCTGTGGAGTGCACTGGTTGCGCAATCAACTTGTAAATAGTGCAGACCCTGATGAGACAGCTCCTGCAGGAGCTGTCTCATCTGGGTCTTCACTATTTACAGGTACGTATATTGACGTGAATAGCAAGCGAAGGGTTAAAAAGCGATGGGTGTTTTAAGTAGACAAAAGTAATGCAGAGAGGTCCTACATGAGCTCCTACCACCTGCCTTACAGACCCATAATTAGAATTACAGACCCATAACATGACCGCTTAAGACAAATTCTACTGTATAACACACATACTCTTCATCTTGCTCTTCTCGGTATACTCACATGCTTAACATACCAAGAGTCAGAACAAGTACCTACGGAAAACAGTATTGGAGGTTCCAGGCCGCCCAGGCCAAACCACTTGAGACAAACAGACAACTATAATGAGTTTGTGAGGTTGGTACGGACTTGGTGCGGTCCAACCTGTAAATGTCCTGCATGTTTCTATTTTTTGCCAGGACTTTTTCTATTCACTGTATATCAAAACATGCTAGATTATGAAAGAAAATAGACACTGACTACAAATAATAACCAGAATCTGTGATAATGTATTCTTTTCGATATATACATCATCATTTTTATACATCCTGCATGTCGCGAAGCGACTGTTCGTGAAGTGTTTTGCTACTTTTGATTTTTGGAAAAGATTGTAAACTCTAATTTATACATGAAAATGCTGTTTATCTTTTTCCTATAATACAATGTTTCACTAAACAAACTTTCCTATAATACAATTTTTCACTAAACAAATTTCTACTAGAAATCTTGAAACTATACTGTCAATATTCTTCAAATGTTCAGCGTGTGATATATGTGTTGTTTCTTTTATTTACTGATTAATTGTTACTTGCTCTGTTTGTCGGAAAATAGCTATAAAGCTAATGGTATTATGTTGGTATTATGTTTTACATAACCGACTCTAAATAAAGCTTCCTGTATCTTGTATAAGCTTAAACCTTTAGTCTGTGCCCAGTCAATACATGCTTACCATTGCAAACAGTTTTGATTCAGATGAGAAACCGAGTAACTCGGCATCTCATCAGGACCCCAGGTGTAACCCTGATTGCAGTTTGGCAGACAAACTGATTATAGCTTGACTTTTGAAAATGTTGTGGGTGAAAAATTGTATAAAAATAATTCACTGATCAGGCTAACGGTTAACTATATAATCCAGTTAATATAAACCAGAATTATCACTCGAAATAATGCGATATTACTCTAAACTTTGGTCAATAAAAACGAAACAAAAATTTAATATTACGAATCTATTACATTAAACAGGCGCCATACCTTCGGATAAAAGTTATTCCAAGAATTAATCCAATTTTAATGTTATAAAAATCCTTTACTCGTAAATAAAACTACAGATAAACACGTTAAGTTCATCCTCAGCCAACGAAATTTGGTTGTTGGCCTTTGTGAAATCTGTTTCGAACTTGCGCAAACAGTCAACAATTCCTGACTGTAAGTATGCACAGAGTTCTGAGTAAACGGACCGCCTGAACTCACACATACTGTGATGTTGGTTTGTCCCTATCCTGTCAAAATGCCGTTCATTCAAATATCGTTTGGTTTACTTTTCTAAAACATCGTCAAACTCACTTTAAGTCATGGCACATTTAGCCTCACAGGTTGGACCCTGATCAGATACCCAGAATACATGTCGTCTAACTTGGATAGAAGCTGCTTGCAAATTTCAGACAAGTCAACATCAGCAGGTATGGGTTAGCCATTAGAGCGTTAAGAAAAATGTGAAATATGTCTGCTTGAGGTTTAGGAAATATGCTACCGTAACCCCTCGATAACCTCGATTCTCAATTACATATCAGTATGGCTCTTTAAGACAGATGGCAGCTTAACTCATTACCTCATAGGCTATTTTTAGATCCCACCTCTTTGAATAAATCTACCTAAAAGGAGCATTAACTTGAGAAAAGGAAAATTTTAACATTTTGTAGTTTGATACCATTGTGATAAATAGAGCATTTGCTCCTATAGGAGCAAATGCTCTATTTATCACAATGGTTTCATAAAGTGACTTTTACAGAGTCGCCAAAAGTCGTCAATATGAGGGAATTGGACAAAAGTCGTCAATATGAGGGAATGGGACAAAAGTCGTCAATATGAGGGAATGGGTTAGCTCAGTTGTGCACAGTGTCCATTAAAAGGGGCCTAAACAAATAGTGTAGACCCAGATATGAAATTTGGACGAGTTTTCTTCACAAATGTGGGAATAAATGGATTATATAGGCTGAAATCCATGTAAAAACTCCTCTATGAGCTTTCTACAACCACTTCCACTCTGCATAAGCGACTACCTGCCTAAAAGGGTTTAAATTCTTCTGTACTTAATTTTCAAATTATCGACATGTTTACAGTATATTCACTATAATCCCTTCTAAACTAAAGAAGAGTTTATGTCTGTCTAGACGGATGGCTGCTTAATGCAGGATAGACTTCATTCAAAAAGCTCCTTAAGGAGCTGACTGCATGACTCCCGCTCTTCATTCCGCCTACCTATCTTAACGAGCGGCATTAATACTATTTTAAAAGTTCGTGTTAGAGGGGTTTCATTGTACAGTAGAACCCCTCTAATGCGACCACTTAATGAATAAACATGGCGGTCTTTATAAGCAGGTGGTTGCTTAATGCAGGGCAAAAGTAATGCAGAAAGCTGAGCTTTCTGCATTAATTTTGTCATGCATTAAGCTACCACCTGCATCTAGCACACAGGATTATACCTCTATTAGCTGGTCGCATTAGAGGGTTTTTACTGTATTATTTGTTCCTGCGGTAATCAAATCTGGAGGTCAAATAACTTAGATAATGATGGAACATTGAGATATGCTTTACGTCTTTTTCTAGATCTAAACTGTTAACAATTACGACTCCTCCCTTTAACCGTATTAACTGACGAGAGTGTGTGTTCTCAGATCATCAGAATACAGCAGAACCTGTCTTAAGCGGCCGTTGATATATTAAACACAGGCGTCTTAAAATGCAGGTGGTTACTTAATGCGGGGCAAAAGTAATACAGAAAGCTCCTATAGGAGTAGTCTGTACTAATCACAACTGACCTGCATTAAGCTACCACCTGTCTTAAAGACATTTTTAACGGTCGCTTAAGACAGGTTGTACTGTATACCATTACTGCGTTAATGCACAAGAAATTTAGACTGCATTAAATACATTTTACCTTCTGCACTCTGAACAAATGTCGTCTGCAAATAATGTTGTCTGTTTCTATTCTTAAATTCATTTTCTCCGATTTCTTCTCAAATCCGGTGCCAGAGTGTCAAACAGTTTGGATCCTGACGAGACACTGATTAACTCGGCGTCTCATTTGGATCCAAACGGTTTGCAAAGAATGCCACACAAAGGTCACTAGTACAGTACCGAGGGATAATACTGCATAACAGACGGGCTAACCTCCTATATGACAAATCGAATAGGATCTAAAAATAGATGGCTAACATTTTAAAGTTAGTAGCAGGCGGGAAAAACACATATATGATAAAACGCCTACACCATCGGCGTCCAATAAATGTCGTCTGCTAACGTTGCAATATTCAATTTCACATTTTTTATTTGATATTCTTTTTATCCCATATTTTCTTTTTCTCATTCGATGTTTGAACATTTCTCATTTGATAAAAAAATCCAATATTTTCTTTTTCTCATTCGATGTTTGAACATGTTTCACTTGATAAAAATCCATTTTTTTTCTTTATCTCATTCGATGTTTGAACGAATTCATTTAATGTTATAAACAAATATTTCATTTGATGTTGGGAAAAAATTCCATTCGATAATTTGCCTCATGGGATAGGCTACTAGATGGAGTTGTAAGCTCGGATTTCTTTGGACGAACAAATCACTCAAGTTTCAAAATGGCATTTTTAGATCTTTAACACGGATACTTATTGACCAAAGAACATAATTCACTAATAAAATAATTTATCAATTACGCATGTGTGCTCAAGAAATATATAAAATAGCTTCTAGTTAAAAAAAAAAAGTAAAGTACCTAGTTATGGTCTACTTTCAGTACGAATGACCGCTCAGCCGACTGTACATTTACTCCCCTGGTAATTGAGTCATTGGCCTACAATATTGAGCGCTGCTAACATATGGCGCAATCATGCAGCCGCAGTACCGGCGAGTGGCCCTCACAGGTACCCATTTTAACCCCCTTGGTTGGGAGGATGTGCGGGTGGGAGACACGGAAAAGCGTCTCTGAAATTTACGGGAGGGACTGTTAACCGTTTTTCACTTACCAATGTATTGGTGAACATTGTGCTAATTTTGAGCGATTTGTTCGTCCAATGAAATCCCAGCTTACAACTCCATCTAGTAGACTATCCCATGAGGCAAATTGTCGAAATGAAAAATGTTTTCGCAACATCAAATGAAATATTTATTTATAATGAATTCGTTCAAACATCGAATGAGAAAAAGAAAATGTTGGATAAAAAAAATATCAAATGAAAAATGTTCAAACATCGAATGAGAAAAAGAAAATATTGGATAAAAAAATTATCAAATGAAAAATGTTTAAATATCGAATGAGAAAAAGAAAATATTGGATAAAAAATATCAAATGAAAAATGTGAAATTAAATATTGCAACGTTTGTCACGACATAGCTAAGAGTATTGTCTGTTACAGCTTTCTTGTTATTCAAATGTCCTTTCAAAACACTAATTATAGTGTAAAACAGTGCGTTTGATATATACTCTGTGTCTTACCTGGATTCAAACAGTTTACATATTTTTACTATGGATGATCCCATGGCAGCGAAAGAGCCAACCCTTTGAATGCTGAATATCAACCCTCCTCTAGCTGAATTTTAAAATACATTAATAAATTTTCTCCTTCTTTACCCATGCCCTGTTGTATAATTACATTATATCTTCACTGTATGCAAGTATTTCGCTGTGCAATCACTGCTGTGGAATGCACTGGTTGCACAATCAACTTGTAAATAGTGCAGATCCTGAGGAGCTGTATCATCTGGGTCTTCACTATTTACAGCTAGGTATATTGACGTGAACGGTTGAAAGTGGAATGGCCCAGTTGTGGTTAATTGTAGATTCTCTTCGATACGAAAAGTTTAAACGTTTTGCATGACAAACAGTACAGACCCTGATCAGAAATCCCATTATCCGGGTCTACACAGTAAACAAATACACGATATGACGAACATATGTTCTTAGCTAAACCGATTAGCAGCGAATAGCATGTGAGTTCAAGATAATAGACAACGCAATCTATAGAGCAATAGATAAATGTACGTAATCAATACTAAAACTTGTTTCTCCATCAAACAATATGTTGTGACTATTCTTTAGAATTGCAACAAGGTGGGGATTCTAATTATTGAAAACGTTTTACGCATTTTATCTGGGTCTCTGCAATATACAATGTATAACGTAACTCATCTATCTTACAATGTATAACGTAACTCATCTATCTTACAATGTATAACGTAACTCATCCATCTTACAATGTATAACGTAACTCATCTATCTTACAATATACAATGTATAACGTAACTCATCTATCTTACAATGTATAACGTAACTCATCTATCTTACAACATACAATGTTTAACGTAATTCATCTATCTTACAATGTATAACGTAACTCATCTATCTTACAATATACAATGTATAACGTAACTCATCTATCTTACAATGTATAACGTAACTCATCTATCTTACAATGTATAACGTAACTCATCTATCTTACAATGTATAACGTAACTCATCTATCTTACAATATACA